>CAAE01015019.1:4753168-4763729 GCA_000180735.1 Tetraodon nigroviridis
AAAGTTGGAGGCCAGTTGCAGTTATGGAGTCATTAAAAAGTTCTCCGACCTCGCTGCAGATCCAGGCTGGGATGCTGCTTCCCCCCTCTTCCTCCTCTTCCTTCTCCTCCTCACCTCTTTGCCTCTCCCTGATTTCTCCTCTCATTCCACTCCTCCCCTAGGCTTAAGGCTCGGCACCTGTGGGCCCCTCCCCCACCTCAACTTTTTCACTCCCTCCCCTCTTTTGGCGGCTGGCCTGCGGCTCCGACACAATTATAGCTTTTTAAGTGAGAGAGACAGTTTTTTTCTCTGTCTTATCCTTTTTCTTCTCCTTCTCCTTCTCCTCCCTCTCTTTTCTCCTCTCCTCCTCCTCCATGGTGTGCCTCAGGAGACACAGTTTATGTCTAAAAATCGAGAGAACCCATTTAATGATTCTGCATCTGCATATGAGAACGAAGGGAGCGGAGCCTTTTGTCAGGTCTGTCTGTCAGTCTTTCATCTATCTATCCACGCTAACCTGCCTCTTCTCGTGTTCGTTTTTGGGTTTGTTCTTTTTTCTGTATCCTAATCAAGGCCAGCCTCTAATGACCTTCATCTGGATAGAAAATGAGACTTTAATAGTGAAGGGAGCTGAACGGGCCTTACACCTGCCCACCAGTAAATGGCACCATAAAACAGCTGAGCATGTAAAACTTTCCAGCGCCTGCCAGACCATCCAGCTCGTGTCCTTTTCCGGCCTGCGTTCCTCTGACGCTTGTTTTTCTTGTGCAAGCAGCCTGCCAGCGCTCCCTCCTGGCACCCTGGGCTCCGTGGCACTGCCCCAGACACGTGGTTTTCATCACCCGCTCCCGCTTCCTTCTGGTTTTGATCGGCTGTTTTGCAGAAAGCGCGTAGAACGACGTTTCACAACAGAAAGGTATCGTTAATCTTCAGCAGCAATGCGTCACTGGCGGCTGTTGGATCTCGCACACCTTAGGCTGTGTTCATGGTATTCATTAGCGGATGATGGCTGGAGGGTAATCATTCTTTCCCTCTGTCAGCCTCATCAATATTGATCAGTTTTAGTAGAGTATCTAAAAGCATCTGTTTTCCTGGGAGGCTGCAGAAACACACCGGAGAACTTGTAGACAAAGAATTAATAATTCTGGTTTTCTAAAATGTTTGCATTATTTATTTTCTTGGATGGGTCAAATTCAAATGGAAAATCATCGACTGCAGATTCTGTGTTGCATCAGGCTGAAGAGATGGAGCTGATGAGGAAAAAAGTGGTTCTCTGTGGTGTTGTGGGATCAGAGCTCCAGAAGATGTTTCTTCTTCAAACAGTAAACCATCACCGCGAGTCCCAGATGATGCTCATCATATGACCACTAAGCTGAAGCAGACTAGTGGGGCTCCATCACAAAAAACTAAGATCAGAATCAGACAGATGCTAATAAGTCATTTTCTTTGTCCTGACTTGCTGATTGGGCACCGGAGGGGCAGTGGAGGACATGGCAAGTTCAGGTGTGTTTTGTGGACTCGTGAAAGACATCCATCTTGTTTTGGATGATGTGTTTGGAATCATGTGGGGGAACAACAATGACTCAGTGTGTTTAGAGCTCTGGCTCAGGAAAGGTTTCACACAAAGACTTGCCAAGTCCTGCTGGAAGCTGGCCAGAGTCCCGTCTCTCTCCCTCACACACACACACACTTCGTGAGATGTATCACCTGCAAGTTGGGCAGTGGCCGGGGAAAGCACCCCGCTGGGACAACGGATTAAAGCTTTTCAAACAAAATCCATGGCCAAAATCCTCCAAATGGGACAGAGATTACAGACGGGTGAAATAAGGCTCTCAACTGTTTATACATACGTAAGATCTGCTAAACACATGTGAATCATGAGTGAATGGCAAGCCTCTGTGTGTGTGCGTGCATGCGTGTGTGTGTGTGTGTGTGTGTGTGTGTGCGTGTGGACAGATGTGGCTCACTAACTTCTTTAATCACAGTATCTGGCTTTTAAAGTTAATGGCAGCAGAGAAATGAGAATATAATTCACGGTGATTACTGTATTAGCCGGTACGTGATTTACATTGTGTCATCATGTAGTGCAGCTACTCCATTAGTTCACTGTAATAACCTTTTAAATAAACAGCCAATCAGAGTGCGATACCTTGTTCACGGGCATAAATACTGATCCCACCTGTCAAGAGGCGGGACACATCTGGCCGTACAGTTTTAGTTTGAATTACAACAAAAGAACAAACGCCCATCATCCCCACAAAAGACCCAAACTCTCGTCTAACCTGATGAAACTTTGCGGCCTATGTAAGTGTCCAGTAAGATGTGCTCACATGGAGCTCGCACAAGTCTGGTGTAAACGGGAAAGAGAACCGGATCCAGATGTGCCATTGTGTGGTGGAAAATCTAAGAAGCATTACATATTTGCTAAGCTTCTAACTTCTCTAATGGTGTAATACAGCAAGTCCAATCTGATAATATTTACCTGGGGGCTATTTTTCATTTTTAAAATACTATCAGGTTGAAAACTAAGGGAGCCTTAATGGTCTGGCAACAGAAGTAATTAATTAAATGGCTACATTAGTTACAGTGAAGCAAAGGATCTAAGGTTCTCAGCACGGCTCCTCTCTCTAGCAGATTCTACTGTGAACAGAAGCCCCACATTAGCACTATTTTCATGTGACTAAGCTGCACTGCGCACACATAAACCCACTTTCAGACAGTTTCATACAAACTTCCACATGCACACACAGCCAGTGCACATGACCAGATGAAGAGGAACCATTGTTCAGCATCACAGGACCTCAGACACACACCCAATTCTCCTTTTACGCTGCTATTCGTGTGACCACCAAAGTCGCCCTTGTTTTATTATTCTGTGGCTTACATGCGCCTGCTGCTGCTGAACGCACAATTCCTCTGTGTTTGGGTCTTCAAGTACGACTTTTGTGCATGTTTGGCACAGCGCATGGCTAATGCAGAGGTCTGACGCGACCCTGGCCAGTGTGACGAGGACTCCAGAGCTGTCAGACTGCAGTGGGCAGTGATGATGGCAGCCCATTAGCCCACTGAGCTAAAGCGGGTGAGGTCAAAGGCCCGACCTCTGAGGACAAGGTCTAATGCAGGCCTGGGGATCCAAGGTTCAAGAGGTTGCAGGGGGTGGAGATTTTTGACCATCTCCAACCTCTGTTCCCCTTTTTTGTGGAGGTTGGTTCAAAAGACAAACATGTTTAACTGTGATTTATGAGCCATGCATGATATGACTTTTGTTGTTGAACTTGCTTTTCCCTGTTTTTTTGGTGCTTGCAAAGGAAATGGCAGAAAGCTAAATAAACAAACAAACAATGAAATATCTTTGTTTTAGGACAAAGTTGTACCACTGCAGCTTCACTTCTCTCTTTGCATAATTGATGAAATGTGAGTTTGGTCACTAAGTTTGCAGTCGCCTCTCTGAAAATGCTGCAGCTGTCGCGTCTGCGAACACTTGCAGCTGCACGACTCATGTGGAAAACCACACACTCATGGGAAATGCACCTGTGTCAGAGTGAGAGTATTACCCTGCCGTCAGCACCTGACCTTAGAACCACATCCTCTCATCAGGCACACACACCCGACCCACAAGACAACACAACACAATATCTGCCCCGACTCTGCTCCTCGAGCACTTACGGCAAATAATGAACAGTGACAGAGGAGATAAAGCCACAAATCATTTTGGCAGGTTTTAGAATAACCTATTGGTAACTTTATTGTAAAAAAAAAAAAATGCAAAACCACTGATCGAAGTCGACAACCTGTCGAGACGTCCTCCTGTTCCTGTTTTGCTCTGAGGCGCTCAGCCTTGTGTCATGGTATCGCTTTGTCCCGTATAAAAACAAGCAAATGACACACTGTCACTTCCCCTCTCGCACCTTGACCCCCCCTGCATCCTGTGTCAGCGTGATAAGCAATCCCTTGATACTTCGCAGCCCTTCTCAGAACAAAAGAACGACAGGAAGAGGTCAGATGCCTGCCAACATATTATCGAGTGCCATATGTTTCAGGCTGAGACCGACTAAAACAAATCCCCAATCTGCATCACGTTTTTTTTTTTTACCATTATGCTCACTCCAAAACACTTGTCAGCGGATCGGTGCTGTTTGGATTAGGTAATAATGATCTAGTTGCACACTGTCAATTATCAATTATCATCCCCGTTAGAGCTGCTAATTGCTTTCCCACACATCACTGCTGGTCAAATAAGTGTGTTCTAGAGCAACAAAGTCAAGGGTCACCAGGGGTCACCAGGGGTCACCAGATTTACCTGTTTGGAGATCAGTGTTAAAAAAACAAAACAACAACTCGGCCTTCAGAATGAAGCACAGAGTGGCTGCAGGGTTGAAGTGATTTAATCCAGTCAGAGGAGAAGCAAAGAAAAACTGATTGATTCACCACTCACTGACGCTGATGGAGGAGTGGGCAGAGGTAGAGTGATGCTACCCCACCCCCCCCCCCCCCACCCAGCCTGTCACATGTGGGGAGGCAAACCTCCCCAGCTGGATTTGCACCCTGCATAAAAAGGATTTGACTCTGTTCTCTCACCAGGCTGAGCCCAGAGCCAGCTGAATAAAAACACGAAACAAAGGAAGAGGAGGGAAACTCAAAACAGCTGTTTGTGTCTGCATGAGCGTACGAGAGAAAACTCATGGATCCAGGGCCAGTTTCTGTTTTGGGTGGGTATAAATTGTCAAAGTGTCTGCTGGCCAAAATAAAGCAGTGCCAAACGTTCTCCAGTAGAAAGAAGGCAGATGTTGGATCTTGAATTTGTACGCTGACTGATCTGCTGAAACCTGGTTCATAGTGAGGTTATGAGTGAGGAGCTGCCTTTGCACTGTGTGGGAAAATGAGGTGTGGCCATTAGGTGATCACTGATGTGACTTGCGTGTACACATGCAAGACTGTGTCCAAACAGGAAAGAGTGTGACCAGATCATATCCAGAGATTGATATCAACCCCAGAGATGCACATAAATAATAGGTGTTATTGTACCACCTGACTGCATTCTGCTTACAAAAGGTGCGCAGGAAGCTATGCGTCCGTTGGAAATATTGCATCTATTAGTTAAATACATATTTATCATTACGCTCAACTGCTCTTTTGATTTGAAAAATCATCTCAGATAAGGTCTACACCAGTTGCTGGTGACCTTTGTCTGTTAGGGTTGGGTGGAACGTTAAATAAACCCAGCAGGCTTTTCTTTATGAGGCTAGTACAGGAATAATGTGGTCATAGAGTCCAAACCACTGTAAAATGTTTATTTTTGCTCACATCTCAAACCACATGGAGGACTCGTTAATTGTCATGTGATTGTTTTACTTAAAACCCACCTACAAACAGTGCAAAAGGACCCCTTAATCCCACGTCCCAGATCCAGCGGGTCCCCTACGCGATTCCCGCTCACTCCCCTCAGCTGTGCGATAGTGGGTCGGTGGTGCAAATTGAGTTTGACAGAGCTTTCTAACTCAAACGCCTGCTTGCTGAGCCTGGAAACTGTGTGTGCTAATTTGAGCAGTGAGAGTGAACCACAACAGTTTCAGACAGTAAAATAAAAAATCAAAAGCCCGAATTACAACCAACGCTGCGTGCGGAAGCGAAAGAGAAATAGAGATTCACAACCCATATGGCCACAATATTAACACTGTTGCTTATTTTGACAGCAGCAGTAACGTTTTCTAACACATCTTCAATGTTCGCTCTGGCTCGCATTTGTCCGTTTATCACCCCGTTCCGTTGTTTGTTCTGATACTGCGGCAGAGAATCACTTCTGACTTGTGAAAATGTCTGGATGAATCACAAACAAAAGAGAAGAGATGAAAGACTGCACAGGAGATCCTTCTTTAGAACATCAAAGGCACAGCGTTTCTCCCAGCAGCCAGTGGGGCTCCGCAGGGACGGAGCTGTAATTTCCTGGCAGAGAGAGCCTGGACGTGTGGGCACTGCTCGGCTGACATCAAAGCCAGGCCGACCAAGGGAGAGCGGACGGCACACACACTCTTTCTGTCACTGCGAGAAATGTCCCTCCAAAGAAAAAGAAAATGGAGTCCAGGATTGGGCGAAGCGAAGACCACTGAAAGTCCGAGTCAAACGAGCTGTGAAGGGAAAGTGCCTACAGTAAATATCACATTCTCCTTTGATATCTTTGAGTCAACGTTCAGGTGTTTTGATCTCTTCTTGTGCATGTTGCATCTGAGGAAGCAGGTTGAGGGTATAGTTGGATTTATTGGCATAATCTTCAGATGGCAAACACGACGAGGATCACAGCTTGGTTCCCAGCTCTCAAAGCACCGATTCTTCCCTGAGAAGTTTCTCACGCGTGTCTGAAGGTGGCACTTACTGAAAAAAGAAAAACAAATTTAGAAAATGTGTGTTTAGGAAATTATAGCTTGTTTATTTTGAATCCTGGTGTGCCTGCAGATTGCTTTCACAGTTTTCAGATCCCAGAAATGCCATCTTAGCACCTCTTCACAGCAACCAGCTGACTGAAGCGTATAAACTGTATATCCGTCTTCCGCTGGAGCTTCGCCCAGACTCCACTGTGCCCTCTCTGCCAGAAAGCCAGATCCCTGGAGCACACGCTGAGCTGGCACTTTGAAATGGGCGTTAGCGCTGGCGCAACGACCAAGTGCTGCAGGTCATTGCAGAGGTCATTGGCACAGGGATCTCCTCCAGCAAACATCCACAACCTACAACACAGTCCACAGCCTTTGTTGGGGCTGAGGAGAAGCCACAGGAGCACCAGATAACATTGCTTGACCCTCAGGCTAGACACAGTTCTGGTGTCTGAAACAACGAGGCAAGTGGTCCTGCTGAAACTGTTCTCTGGGAAGAGCAGGTGGAGGAGGCCTTTGAGAGGAAGAGGGCCAAGTATGTGGAACTGGAAGGCAAATGTCAAAGCAGGGGATGGAGGACAAGGTACAACCCCATCGAGGTTGGGTGCAGAGGGTTTGTCAGCCAGTCTTTTATCAGGGCACTCAAGATGGAAGTGAAGGTACTGCAGATCAGAAGAGCCATCATCACCCACACAGCAGAAGACACATCAAGATGGCTGTTTAAGCAGGGGGATCTGTGGCCATAGACAGCCGGGGCCTGATCAACCCCACCTGGGTCACCAAGGCAAGGGTCTCTGTTGTAGGACATGAAACAATCAATGAACCCAGATTACAACATTGATGATGTCTCTGAGATGCACCCAGATTTCTGGGTTTGCAACCTTGTTGCACTTTGCTTCCGCTCAGATTGTCAGGCATGTGTGGGGTTAGGTGCAGGAAGAGGCTCTGGGACTTGACTAAACACGTAAATTGTGTTTAAACAGTGCTATCTGTTTTATAAAGTACTCTTCCTCCAGTATTTTGCTAGTGTACTTGTGCAGGAGGACATTGTCTGTACATGGAAAAGATCATTTTTCGTGCAGCCTCACTACACCCCAGTGGCCACAACAGCAGAGGCTGCACTTAGAAATGACACAATGGAAACTAGTACATCTGTAACTAATTAGGCACTGTGGCTTTTATAACATGCCAATAATCAGTACATGATGAGAAAACTTGGAGCAGATAAGAGCCCGTAAATGAAAGCAGATTTATGGCCTTTGTCACGTGATTGACAGGCAGCGCTCGGGTTGGCAAACACCTTCATGTTAACAGGTGGAGGTTTTGGAGGCGCGAGCTCTCACCTTCACAGCTCAGCCGTGGCTGAGTTTCACATTGTTGAATGTTTGTTATCCGAGTGTAAAGATCCTGTTACTGTGGTTGGTTGTAAAAAAAAAAACCCTAGTAATTGCTGCAGGATTCAATCTTGCAAACCACCAACTTGTGAGAGCTGATTGACAAACGTACCACATTCATATATGTGCAAAACACAACGATAAGCTGCTTTTTCATTAGAAAAAACCCCCCCAAAAAACAAAAAACACACCAATGTGTTGGCTGACAACGTTTGATTTTTCAGTGTGATAAATGGAACAGTTTAATCACAGGCTGAAGATGGCGAGCCGCAAAAGCTGCCATAGAAACCAACAGCTCGAGTTCTTCCTGTTGAGGGAGCTAATGTTTGAACCGTATTACTGAGGGCTTAACAACAACAAAAAAAGAGGGTTTCTGTCCAACATCTGCACTCTGGCAGCGATTCTTCTTCGGTGCAAACCTGATCTGAAACCCCAGAACGCCGATTAGCCTATGTGTTTGATTTCAGTGAAGGGCTAAGAGGCATGTTATTGATTATTAACGTGTAAACACGGCCATCCTGCAGCATTTGTTTGTGATTTCAGAGAGGCCCGTGTGTTCCTCTACCAAATTAAAACCGTACAAACTACAGTCCTTGTGCACTCCAAAATATTTATGAGCCACTGTCAAGCGTGGGGGAAGGTTTAGATGTTGCTCCGTGCGTACTGACTGTGCAGGTTGTGAGAAGCCTCGGGCCCCTCCGTCCAGAAATATGCATCATGTGAGTAAAATGCATTTACTGTTAGCAGCTGTATTACAAAATAATTAAAGGATACAACCAACTGTTTTTGTCTCTGTGTGTGTATGTGTGTGTGTGTGTGTGTGTGTGTGTGCGTGTGGCTAAGGTTGCAGGACCTGCTGAACTTGAGGCTGTGCTTGTGTTCATGTGTAATCCAATGAGTTAACTTCAGGATCCTCATGCGCACACACGGCCTCAGGCAGCCGTGAGGTGAGGGAGGCTATAATTTCCAGGCTCTGACTCCCCTCAGGTAACAGTTAGGCTCATACATCAGAACCAGGCAGCTCTGACTGCAGCGGACGACCAATCTGCTGCGAGCAGAGGTTCCTGGAGAAGGCTGGAGCTGTGCGAGCATCTGGACTTGTCAACAGATTAACGCATCAACCTGAGTGACAGGTCAGGGCCCACCGCCCGTCAGCCCGCTCAGGGCTAGGGTTAGTAGTAGTAGAACTTCTGTTATTCACTTTCCCCTAATCTTAAGTCAACGTTTTACGGGAGAGAGGCCTTCCCGGCCCTGTGCACCCTGCTGAACCAGGTGCAGCCGAGTTGTTGTGTCGTGGATTTGTGGTTTACTCTCATGATCCGGGAGGAGAATTTTCCACTGGCACACTTAGCATGTCTACCACAGTGCCGCTGGCTCATCATGCATGTCAGTGGCCCCACTAATGTAACCCAGATGAGCAGAAAAGACAGAGAGAGAGAGAGGAAGAGAGGGAGGACCGAGACAACGTGACAGTACAGGTACCCTGAAGAATGGAGAAGGAAATTGCACCACCGCAAGTGTGCCTGTCTTTGTGTGTGTGTTTGTGTGTGTGTGTGTGTGTGTGTGTGTGTGTGCGCGCGCGCGTATGTGTGTGTTTGTGTGCATGCATATGTGTGCGTGTGAGAGAGAGAGAGGAGCTATAAACTCCCCACCACCCCCACCCCAGACTGCTGTGAGACACGGCCTGTAGAATCACAGAAGCTCCGGGTGGAGGAGCTTATTTAGAGAAACTGTGCTTTTACTGGTCAGAGCAGGTCAGCCTTGCCCACGGAAGGCTTTGATGTGTCCATCTTCACAAAGATTTAAAAAGCTAAATGTGCTGGCTGGGGTAGGCTGTGTGTGTGTGTGTGTGTGTGTGTGTGTGTGTGTGTGTGTGTGTGTCTCGGGCGGGAGGGGGGGGGTCTTGGGTCAGCTGTACTCCCTTTGAAGACTTATTTGCATCTCAGCCAAGGACAACATAAAAGAGCAGGAAAATCTGAGGATGGAGGGCGATTTTTTTAGTACACTCTTCTAACTACTTTTCCATGTGAGCACATGCAAATGCAAAACACTACATTTTAGCACCACTGGTTATTGTTTCACCCTTCCCCTGTTTCCAGTTTGTTTGAAGGCATCAGGGCACCAAGCAAGAAGACTCAGAGTTTGAGTCTGATCTTTCTACATTCCCTCCAGTTCTCCTGAGGTTTTCTCATTATCTCGAGTGTCATAGCCTGATTACAGACTCTAAACTGCCTCCAGGTGTAAGTGTATGTGTGTGTGTGTGTGTGTGTGTGTGTGTGTGTGTGTGTGTGTGTGTGTGTGTGTGTGTGTGTGTGTGTGTGTGTGTGTGTGTGTGTGTGTGAGTGTGGAGCGAATGTGTGCGACTCCGAGAATAAATCCCAGCCACACCTGGGGAGGTGGTGGGATTAAGTTTCTTTTAATATAAGATTGCTTTTTGGAAGCATAGCTGATCTGTATGGACACTAAAGGCTCAGAGTTATTAAGGAAACACATTGTTGCTAATGATCTGTTGCTCTTGTTCTGATGGTAAGTGAGATGTCTCCTCCCAGGAACAGTCACATAACCAGAGTAAATTATCACTTCACACATGTTTAGTCTCAGTTCAGCATAGAAATGTTGCACATTTGTGATTGTGTGTAGAAGTTATCACATAAAAGAGTAGTCTTGCTACCACAAAAACTCTGTGCAGGCGCTATGTGTGTATACTTCCACGGCAAACCAAATCAACAGCAGTGTGGTTGGATACAAAAAGGGATAACAGCTTCATATGAACAATTATCTGTGTGCTTTGCACTCTGTTCCACACACACACACACACACATA
>CAAE01015019.1:4766483-4779780 GCA_000180735.1 Tetraodon nigroviridis
CGGGAGTCATAAAATTACTGACAACAGAACTTAATTCTGCTTGTCTGAGCTAGAGCTCTCCTCCTCCCGGAGCGGCATATTCAAATGGTGGGCCGGCTCATGTCAGACATCCTCCGGGGACCTCGGCTTCCCCTCCGGCCCTCTCTGACTGAAGAGCAATTTATCTGTCAGCATCTACCAGAGCTCCTTCGCTACCTAATCCCCCTCATTGCCGGAGGCTGCGGGCCCCCATGGAGAGCACTCACAGCCTCGTCGCTCCCAAATCCATCAAGTGGGTGGCAGGCGAAGGCTCTTGCAGGGCTCAGGAACAAGTGTCTGTGCTGAATAGCTGCAATCAACTCCTGACAGAAGAGAGCAGGACCGGGACAGTTCTGAGGGGGAGGGGGGCTACTCTTTTCTAACTGGACTAAAACTGTGCAGTGAGAGGATGAAATAAAACGACTAAACAAGCAAGGGTGGTCACGCTCCAGTTGAACAGGAAGTGCTAACACTGGTCAAGCTGGTCTTGCCGTTAGAAAATCCAGTTCTGCTCGCGCTGTAGTGGAAAGTGTCGCTCTGTTTGCTGGTGTTTTGGTGTATTTGTGTCCTGTCAGTTAAAGCTTCAGGATGTGACTTCACAGCATGTTCTCGCTCTGACTGTCCTTTCTGCCTTTGCTCAACCAGTTCAAAAAAAAGAAAAAGAAAAAAAAAAAAAACACAAACCACTTCCTCATCTTCAGACCCGGGTCTGTATCTGTTGTGCATCATTAGGCTCCAGCCGCGCACATTAGAGCAACTCCTGTCTGTCTGGTTGACATGAGTCATGTTGCGTATAAATAACCCGAAAAAAATATGAGAAAATCTGATCCTGTCTGAACAAGCGAAGATGGACGTGACTCAATGATTTAAGGTTTCAGTTTAAAATATCTTTCTTCTAAATACAAGCACACGCCCTCATTATGGATCCCATCCCCTGTCTGCATCTGCAGCCCACTTATTTAGTTGTCTCCTGTGGGTGAAAGGGGCTGACTGGTGACTCTTGAGAACCACAGCTACCCTCCCCCCTGGAGGGTTCACATGTTTGGTTTTGGGTTACAGCACACTCACCCGCTTTTACCACTACAGCTTTTCTTTGGATATAACAATATATCTGTTTAGCGTGTGAGTGTGTGTCTGAGGAAAAATGCCTGCTCTATTGCTAAGCCACTTTTGCAACATGAAACTCGGACATCTGGGTTTTGTATATTTTTCTTGTAACAATCAAAGAAAGAGTGAGCAGCACACAGACAAGTGGACAATGTGCGAGCGTGACCATAATGTTGGAGGCCTGACATCCTCTGCACCGCAGCCTCCAACAGCACACTGAGGAAACGGGCAAACGAGAGAGATAGAGAGAGAGAGAGAGAGAGTGAGAGAGATAAACAGGAAGGCAGAGGACGCAGGGGGAGGGCCTGGAGGTGGGGGAAGGGCTGTCCTGCCTCAGAAAGAGTTTCTTTAAAATAAACACGAGGAGTACACTGCAAACAGACTCAAGTGAAAGTTATTAAAGCCTCAGAAAAAGTTCTTTTTCATTTGCTTAGGAAATGAAACTGCTAAAATGTTCACCTAATTCCAATGTAGGTGACGTTTTAAGGCTCTGTTTCGCACACAAAATATGACACAGGGAACAGAGGTCAGGACCTTCTGGTGCAGGGATATAGCAGGTGCATTTGTCAACTGAGTCTAAGCAGTCAGCAGGATGCACAGTTACTGCTCACCAATTGAACGCGTTCCCGATGAAACTGATCCCCAATCAGCTGGAGCTTCTGGCCAATGCAAGCCTCTGTGCTGTGAGCCACGGGACCCTGCTGGGGCAGCGGCTCCATCCCGGTGGGTGCCCCTTCGGCGTCTCGCTGCCTCACTCCTCGATCCCCGAAAACCTCAAAGCGCGCGGGGAAGTGCAATCGAAAAGCTGCGTTGCCTGTCGGGTGTCAGAGGCGAGGCTTATTACTCAGGCATGGCAGGACTCAGATGAGAGTGCAGTCATGACACCCGGTACGGTGTTTTTCTTTCCACTGTGATTTTATCGGCCACTGTGATGCAGCAGATGCAAAGAGCTGCAAATATCAGCTGAAAATGTACGAGTCACACAAAAGTTTAAATTTAAATGAGTTTGAATAAGTACTAAACAAAAAAAGCACCGTCATCCGTTATGCTGATCTGGTCTAAGGGCATTTCAATTGCTGATAACAGCTGAACACTGTTGGGAAGTAAACATTCAGTTTTTACGATGAAAGGATAAAAAATGACACCAATCAGTCGGTTGTCTCTAAGCTACTGTGGAATTATTGCCTTTTTATGGCAGCCGTGCCGTTTTGCTGTCACTCATATTTTGTTCCGTAGGCAGTTTGCTGCTTGTGCAGGTGAGTACTCTGCCATGTCATTTCAGTTACAATGCCAGTGTGGCGCCTTTTGACTAGCAAAGCAGCTGGGCACACTCTGCACAGGCCATAAAACCCACACAGATCACGACTGTCAGGCGCCATGGATGAGATCAGCACAGCTACACTGTTGCCAGTCACACAAGGTAACTCTAAACTCTGCAGTTTAATAAGTAGGTTATCACGCACAGACCCGGCCTTTCCCATTTTCTGGTGAAATGAAGCGTGTCTCACCGTGGAAGAGTGGTCTGGGCTCCTCCGCGACTCCACAGGAAAGCATGCCGCTGTACAGTGCCAGGGTTGGGCCAGGTGTCTGCGTGCCCCGGTCCTCACACTTTATCTCCTGGAATGTGGTATGCCAGCTGCAAGGGTCTGGCTGAAATACATCATCCTCCTCATCGTCCATACGGGGGCACTATAACATGACCAGCCTAAGGAAGAACACAAAGAGATAAATTATATCTGATAAAATATCTCTCACTGCTGCTCTAATTCCCCCAAACCTTTTCAGTAGGTTGATACATTAGCTGTCTGTTTGATATGGATTACCCTCAAATCAATCAAACCACATTGGAGAGGAGAAAAAAAGGGCTTGTGGTGAAGGGCTCGGTGCATGACAAGTAACTCCGCTCTTCTCAATGATGAAACCACACAACTCACTGTGGTTAAGAGACTCAGCAGAGCCGCTTTTACATAAATACTTCGGTCGACTCGGTTAACTGAGGGGTAAAATCTCTCCTGTCTGTACAATCGCCTATGTTTATGACGAGCAACTGCAGGCCTCGGTGTACATTATTATTTTAAACTCACCGGCGTGTGAATGCAGTGATAAGACAAACAAAATAAACAATCATTATAAACGAGCAAGAACTTTGGGCTGAGCTCCTGTTCTGTTCACAACGCAACCAAAGAATATCAAAATCTAGGTGAGATTCAAATTGCATCACTGGGAGAAACCAAAGTCATTATCAAGTTGTAACACAGAGTTACACTACCGCCACATTTCCAAATTAGAGGGCACGGGACAAAGGTAATGACAGTGTTTTACCAAAATCCAAACCCCTCTCCCTCAGCCCGGTCCTTCAACTAACCACCTCTTGGAATAAAGATTCCATTTTCTCACTCAAAATAAGCACATATGACTGTCTGTAGCCTGCCTGGTCTTCTGAATTAAAAAAAAAAAACAAAACACCCTCTTACTGCCTTGTTTCGGTAAATAAAGACTCAGACTGGAAAACCGGGAAGAAAACACACTCGGGCTGTTCTTCCAGACCTGAAGTCTTCCCCGGGCTCCAGCTGCGTGTTTGTGGCTCCCCCTGCTGCCGACCGAGGGACCCGAACCGAAGGGCCTCCGCGCTCAGGCTCCAGGCTCTGTTTACACACTTGGGCTCGGAGTCTCGCACTAGCGCTACTTCATGACAGAGGAGCCATAACAGGACCTAAAATGACCCGGGAAACCTGACCTCAGGTTCTCCCCCCGGATAAACCCAACGACCTTGTCGCTAGTTCCTATCCCGTTGTTGTTGTTTATGACCCGTTTGCGTAAAATACATACTGTCAAATGTGCTCTCTTAAAAAAATAAATAAAAAATTCTACTTTAATTACGTTACATAAAATAAGAACACAGAAAATCAAAACACACCGCGTGTATGAATACTAATGTGCGTGGATGACTTCACTTTGGTGAAAAGCGATGTCGCCACAGTTCAGTAACGAGCAAAAACAACAGCCGACAGAGCTTTAAACCGGGAAAGCCGGTAACTACTACTACTGAATCCTGTCAGCCTACGACCGCAGCAACAAAGAGTTTGCTTCTCTTAAATAAAAAAACACAACATCGAGTGCGACATGAATAAACAAGTCCAACGTCGGTAAATTGTTGTTCCAGCTGTTTTGGCGACAACACATTGTTTGTGCGGCTCTTCCTAGCGGCGCGGATTGCGCTTCGCGTTGACGCAACAGCCAAACCGGGTCGTTCTCCGACGACAGAAAAAGAAAAAAAAAAAAGAACTGTGTTTTTAGGGACTTACAGCTGAGATGGTTTTCGTTGCAACTGCGCTCTTGTTCTCAGAGAGTTGTTGTTGTTTTGTTTTGTTTCTTAAAGAAGAAAAGTGGTTGAGTATCCCGGTGAGTCAGGCAGCTTTAGTCCGTACCTCCTCCTCGCCTACTTCCATTCTGCGGGAAAAACTGCAGCACGCCGACCTATTTCTGCCGACGTCAGCTCTGAATAGGCCCCGCCCACAGATCTGTAGCCAATCAGCGACTTTGTTGTTGTGCTGGCCGCCTACTTCGTCGTGTATTCAGACACGTGGACGGGAAATTCCCGGTCGCACGAGACCTGCCGCTGTTCCGCTCCTCTGGTTGTGCAGGCGGTTGTCAGCCAAGAGAGACAAAATAGGCACACGCACGTTTAGATAACGCAATTCATGTGTATCAGCCAAAGTTATAAATACTACTAATAACAGCGCCTGCACATTTATTTGTCATTATCGGTATATTTTCTTCCTGTGATAATTAGAATTTTAGGGTGTAAAAGTACGTTTCCCTTTTAAATCACAAATGTCTAATGTCATACTTCATTGGGGTATAGAAAACAACCTAAAAATATTGGTTAATGGCATCAATGTAGCCATGCACCTGAAATCAGAACCAATGAGTTGTTGACAACCTTTTGAAAAAGGTCCACACATTATGCTGTTCCAGTAGCATAACTACCGTAATCAAACATTCACTGCGGATTCTGGTTTTAAACGCATCTAACAGATTCATACTTAATGACACTCACACTGAGTTGATTAAGAAAACCCTCTTGTTTTGGAGGCCAGTGAGGCCAGATCAGCCCCCTGGCTCCCTTGGGGCAATCAATAAACCTTTGGCCAGCTGGAGCTGGAGCTGACCCTCTGCATTCTCTCACAGAGCACCGCCCTGCCCCCAAAGCCTGGTTCACGCTGCCTCTCCTCCGGCCGCCGCGGTGGTGTTCTTACTTCTGAGTCATGCGGGGAGTCATATGCCCCTTCTGTCTTATTGAGCTGGAACTCCTTCTAAATTTAGTGCACCTGCAGTTTCTCCAAAGACGTGTGGATGCAGTACAGATGAGGATTAGTTTTCCTTGCTCACTGCTACATGGGAACCTGATCAGGTTTTGCATGACTGACCACTGTAAACAACAAAAGGTGCTCCTGCTGGAGCCAGACAAAAGAAACACCAGAATCAAGACTTCAGAAGAACAAAAAGAACAGTCATGACTGAAAGGTTATAGTACTGGGTCAAATTCTGCACTTCGTGTTTGATTGTTTAATAATTCAGACATCATGTAATATACCTTAAATAAGTAATTAAATTTAAATGCACATGACCTCATCTTACTATTGGACAAAGCTATGATAAATCAACATTAGAGAGAAGCTGCAGAAATCATGAGCTGCAGTGTAACGTAGCTCTTGTTGGAACCAAAAGTTACTCCTTTATTACTGTAATGGATATAAATGAATCCACAGCATCCCTAACAAAAAAAAAAAGCATATTTTTATATAAAAAACATTGTGCTTCATCTATCAGTGCGTGTGTCCAAACCTTTACAATGTGTTTGTAGGGAACACTGTGATTGTTAAAGGTTATTGAATGTTCATCCCCGTACAAACCAATGTTCAACTTGTTTTTCCCACTGGTAAAAGTGGGGGAAAAAAGTGTTGATAAATAAGTTCTCAAGGACGCCTGAGAACCCTGAGAGAGGAGGCAGGCATCAGTTTGCGTTACATCAGAAGGCTGTTTTCAAAGAACCATGCAAGCGCACCCACACACTCGCAGGAGAACTGTGTACACATGCTCATGTATGCACCAACACACATGGCTGCACAATGAAACGCCCTACTTTTTCTGTAACCTTAAAAAAAACCTCTCTCCCTCGCGTCTCTCTAATATGTCCCTTGCCATACATGTGTGTGCGCGCGTGCATCCGTCACACACACATGTTCACATGCATGGGCAAAGTAACGTTGCGTGTTTTCCGCCAAAACAGCATGCAAATTCTGCCTGGAAACTGAGAGATGGGAGGAGGGGTACTCATTTGCTTCAACTGGACATTTTCCATGGCAACTGCATCCTGATGTGAGCCAGTCAGAGAAGACATGTGTGGCACACTGACCCAATGGCAGAGATCATCCTGGAGCAGTGTCCTGATAAAAAGGAACAGGGTGAGGGGGGGTTGAAGTCCTGTCTTCTCTGGCACTTCCCATGTCAAACCGAGCCAAGGAAAGGCCCCTGAAAATCCAGAGCAATGTTCTACGTATCTATTTTTGTGCCAATCATCTGCTTTCACCCAAAGTTAAGAGGACATGATCTGGATAAACAAAGCATGATCAGAACAGAAGAAGCTGACATCACCGATAACTGGAGGTTGTCTCTGCAGGCGTTTGAGTCATGTATAGCCTCATTCAATGTCAACTGTTGTTTATTTTAAGTCCAGTGACCCTGAAAAATACTTTTTATCATCCATCCTTTTCCGCTTTCAAAAAAAAGCTAATTTTTAGCCCAATAACACATCAATAAAAAAAACCTAGTTTAGCTTGAAGTGTAAAGTAGAGAACCCAGGCTGTTCATCACAGAATGAAAGCACTTTCAAAACCTGTTGTAGGTAAAGTTATCTATTGGCTGATTGTGCTTTAGATGCAAGCAGGAGCCACAAGGTCTGCGCAAACAATGAAGGGCTAACGCTTTATATATTTTATTTTTCTATTTAACTGCAGTCAGCTACTTCCTTTCTGCACCTTTCTTTAAATCTGTGTTGATATTATCATTAATTCAATCTTTGTTGGCAATCTACTGCAAATAAAGTGTTGGAGGAGTGCAGATGCAACACCTACTGATGCAGGGTGTATACGCACTGGAGATGTGACTGAGACCATCTGCTCCAAACACCGCAGAAGAATTATTTACATTTGTGCTTCTTATAGAAGAGCTATGTTTGTGTAGTAGCACAGATTAAAAAAACAACAACAAAAAAACAAAAACAAAATGAGCATTACTTTAAATGTGTGAATGTATTCCTGCATGCATCCTATAGCACATATATTATTGCACAGGTTTAACATGTCTAATTGAACAGTCAATACTGCACATTGAGGTTTAACTTTACCACTCTGGTGTAAATGTTTTTACTGTGGACCCAGAAGGAGTGGTGCTATCTCTGGGTGGAGCAGTGAATAGCTGAGCTACCCAGTGCTGTCGGGTGTCCTGAGGGGTGGGACAAGTTTTCTAGGGTTGATTACATCTTGGGTGGAAGACAGATAGCCAAGCTGCCACCACAGAGACACCAAAGTAATCTAAAAAAATATTTATCACATTCCTGCACTCAGTGGCAGCAGGATGCTCTCCTGTGTGAAGACACCTGGAACACCGAAGTTCCTTGTTGAACCGCTATTAGCAGACCTTCACTACTTGTTGATGTAGCCTGCACTGCAGCAGTTTCAGCCGTTCGCAGATGGCAGGTGATGCTTTTATGTTCGGCTGTAAGAATTGATTTAAAGTCAGGAGGTTGCCTTTGGCCCGCTCTCGTATTTTGCCCCTTGGCTACTCACAGGCAGGAGTTGTCTGCACCGCTCTGGTCTTCATTAATGAGATTGACCAACGTGTCAAGCTGCTCTGCTCACCGCTCAGAGGCTGCAAGGGCGCGCATGAGGCAACAGCAGGGGTATTCGTGCACACCCATGCATGCAGTTTCAGAATGTATAGCGGTGTGGGAGAGCTGACCAGGCCTCATAAAGGCACTTTGTTTAATCTGCTCCACATTGAAAGCCGGGCACCCCAAAGCGAGCAGGCGCTAACAGCTGTGGGCACATCTCAGGCTCTCCCACTCTGAAGAGATTCAGCCCAGCGGTGTCCACAGCCGAGGACGGGCTCTCGGAGGCCGCTCAACGCCAGCAAGTCAATCTCACAAGCCGCTGTTATGACAATCCGAAGAGCACTCAGAAGCCGACGCAGCCCTCCGAGCGCGCACAAAGGGCTTTTCTCCACCATTAAAGGCGTCACACTGCTCCTTCAGCGCTTTGAAATGCTGATATTGTTTTTTTACGGGATTTTGGTCACGCTTTCAACATGAAATCCCCCAGAGGTGGTGATAAAAAGAGATGAAAAAAGTAACAATTGCCTTAACATTTAATCAGCACTGATCATTAAACAGTTTTATAAAACCGATTACAATCACTGCTCTTTTTCAGATGAGCCACTTTATCAGGATTTCATGTATTTGTGACTTAATTAACTGGGGATTGCTGCTGTATGGAGGTCCAGCCTAGAGGCCGGCTGGCATTGTGTGGAAAAGCGCCATTAATGGAATCTATCACCAGCTGCTAATTATTCTGCCTGTGGGCCTCTGCTGGATCTGGTTTCAGCTGTTGGGTTCCAGCCACCAAAGACTTTGCATTCATATTTAATTACACTTCATTATCCGTAGGCGACGCAGAAAGGAGACGGGGCGCCTTTCTGCATCAAACAGATAGACACTGTCAAAAAAAACAAGCACAAGAGAAGGACAAAGTAATAAACGCCCCCCTCTCCTGCTGTCCATTCCAAACCTACAGCAGACATTGGAAAAAAGAGGCGTGTGCTGTTAAAGTAACTCTTTGATGAGCTTTAGCGGCCCCTAAATCTGTGCTTTCTCAGCAAGTCGGACCTTTCATGTGAGGTCCCTTTTTTTGTTCAGCTTTTTTCTGGTTCAAAGAGCAGGAAAAGCAAACAGAGTCTAATCCTCTGTCCTCGCAGCCGCGGTTGGACGCTTATCAGCTCAGAGTCATCATGATGTCACTCTCCTCAGGTGTAAACCGTCTGAGGTCGGACATCAAATATAACTTTGGTCTGAGGGCCTCTAGACAAGGAACCAGCCGTGCTTTTACTCCGTGATCCTATCTTCAGAAACTTTATTTATTGACCCATTTTTGCTGTCGCTGCCAAAATTCCTGTAACTGATGTGCTTCAGTAAATCCTTTCACGCATCAGTCTGTGCAATTTACTTAACGCTGATGCAGATAATTATGCAGCACTTGTTTGTCTGGCTGCAGGACGCAGGCCAGTCGACACCGGAGATGCTCCTAAAAGATTCAGGAGCTATTAAACAAAAAAACTAAAAAGATCACAATATTGTCTCTTGTCAGGCTGCAAAACTACACATAAATGAATCACTTGATTTTTTTAAATCAGAGTGAAAATTGAGCTTTTTTTCAAGTGGCCAAATTTGGCTCATATCATGTCATTCAAATTTGCGTGCCGGCCTTTTCTGAGGTCATAATCTACAGCTACGGAGCTCGTAGCTTTTAAAATCTCGGGCCAGCCGGTTCAGAGCTTATTTGTGGCGGTAGAAAGGTAAACAAAACATTTAGGAGTCATTTGACCCCCCGTGGGGCCCAGTAATCATTGGGTGACCTCAGACAGTGCCGTCTCTCCTTTCCTGTCGCAGACATGAGGCCGCGAGAGAAAGTCGTCAGCGCGCACGTACCCTCGTGGGCCACAAACGCTCTGACGTACAAAATATAGATTTTTACATCTACATGGAGGAACCATCCGACACAGACCTGATTAAATCTTAGGATTCACTTTGTAGATACATTTGAAATTTAAAAGTGAACCTGTTATGAAAAGAGTGTAACAGAAGATGGTATCAGAGGCCATAACTCTGAATTATTCATTCAAGTGAAGCAGCCTGATAGAAAACTCCAGTCCTTCAGTCTCCATATGAGGCAAAGCTGTGTGCATACCTATGTGTGACCAGGTCATCACATGAGCTTGTCTGTGGTTTCGGCACGCAGGACGCACCAACGGTGAGGGGTCACATGGGCGCTGTGACCTCAAGGCAGCGTTACGCGACCTCGCTAATGGACTGAAGTGAAGTCAGATTGCCTAATCCGTGGAAAACAAAAGTGCCTGTCAGTAAAAGCAAGACGTCAACAAAGACGGCGCTGATAGTCCGGCAGATATTCTCACACAGGCTTCATTCCACTCATGGGATATTGATGATGTAAAGACGCCCAGCCTTTTACACAACTGCTGCTAATGGTCTCTAAGTGTCCATCGGCCAAAATGTATTTTCTGGTGGGTTAAATAGGAGATTGTCATGACGGCTGCTCTCTCTCCGTTGTTGTAAGTGCTTTTGATAATTGTGCTTTGAGTGTCGAGTGGCGATCAATGCCCAGCCTGCAAGAGCACTGACTGCATATGGGATTCATATAGACGCACGTCTGAGAGAAAAAAACAAATTACTCTTCTGTGGATGGATTAGATAAATCCCCTAAAAATTATAATCCCCTCACACGTGCCGCGCTGGCTCTCCTTACCGCGGCAATGCTCTTGAGCATATTGCTCATGTGTGGATTGGCTTTATTCACTTTTCTGCTCATTATTTAGCAGCTTTGTTTGAAATAAAGCAGTCCTGGTTCAGAACCGGCCCAATACTGTTTGTTACCACATATGAGAGCAATGTCTGATGTTTGTCTGGGCCGCTGCATCCTGCAGGAGCGAGCCGGATTTACATCGTCTGCAGTTGTTTGTTTCTCTGTGCAGGATAAGCATCTGCAGTGAAACCTAATGAGCTTTATGAATGAGATCATCATCTTCTTTCCTCACCCCGTCCCCTCCCCTCACCACCACCACCACTAGCACTGGCAATCGCTCCATCCTCGTCACTCCCGATGATGTCATCTCAACATCTTTTGTTATTCTGTGAATATTTAACCCAGATTAGGGGTGTGCAGACAGGACACAGGATGTGTAGAAATGCACAGTCTAGCACCTGAACACATTCCAGGATTATGAGATGCCCGTGCGCTCACTGCCCCACGAGGAATCCCTTTGATAGTGCTCCTATCTGTTGGTCGATCAATAGAAAGCAGCGCGCTGATAAAACAAAGCGGCCCACTTCAAAGGCTGCGACGACGGGGCGGGTAAGTAATAAGACGTCAATTATTAATGGAGGGGAAGGGTCCCCTTTCAAGTAGGACGGGAATTCAGATAATGAAAATCAAACAAAAATCCACCCCTCACGAGTGACATCCTGGAGGTAACGGAGCTTTTTTCAAAATCGTGACGTTTACAAGCTACTTCTTTTTGCCCCCGAAACATGAAATCTCAACAGATCTGAAAAGAACAAAAGACAGGAAGCAGCCTTCCAGCACTGTCCAGGGTTTGAACCCACAGCGTTCACCTCTGCATAACCCCGACATCTGGAACCCACAGCATGGGATGCACCTGAACGCTCCATCAGTCCTTCTTTCAAGCTTCAGTCAGTTATGTTTAGCTGCTATGAATTCAAACCTTCTGATTCAACTTGTGATCTAGATGATTTATTGATCATAATGCCTTTGCTAATCACGAGAAAGGGGGGAGGGGGGGGGGGGACAAGGCACCCCTAAAGGTCTTTCTGCTGTTACTGGATAATGTAAAGCTTTATTAATGTACAGTCATCCCCGCAGCCGCCCAGTGAAATATTCATGTGAAAAAGCGACTCAACATATGGATTAAGATGAATATTTAATGTTGCTCGTCCCATATGACAAAAATAGGCCGCATTACCCCCCCAAGCTCTGCATGAGAAAAAAGATTTCTGCCCTTTTCACTTTCCCCACTGGCAACAGCTCACACCCCCGCTGCTGTAAAAACACCAAAAAGAGCAAGAGAGGGAGGGAGAAAGAGGGATAGACAGAGAGAGAGAGGGGGCGAGTGAGACAGTAATCACTAATGAACCTCTGTGAGTCGAAGTTCACATGAAAGGAGCCGTATTGATCTGTCAGAAGCAGAAAAATGCGCTGTGAAGTTTTCTACCCCGCTCCCACGTCAGTGCCCCCCACCTCCTACCCCCACCCCCACCTACGTCCACCAGCTCCAGGAGGGTCCTGTTTGTTTATTTCCATCCAGCTGGAACTTTTTGACCTCCTCCCTTGAATATTCATTTGACCGTACCAGGAGGCCCAGATGGATTCATAGAACAATGCACAGCCAATGGATGTAAATGATGCCGAGAGAAGCTCATATATTTAGGTTTACATAGGTTTATATAGAAATCTATAGCAGTGTGTTGGTTGGGGCTGCAGAGATCTCCCCTCCCACCATAGCCCCCCTTCCCCCTTCGCTGTCGTACAGTATCTCTGCTCTTTTGACAGGCTAATTTGCTGACTCTGGGATTCTCCAGCGCTCAGCAGGGAGCTCCTGACCACCTGCAGCACCAACAATGGAGCCTCCTCCAGGTCCAGCTGAGTGCCTATTATGTGTCACATATCAGCTTGAGCGGGTCTTTTTACAGGGATCCCAGGGGTGAGGGAGGGGTGTGGGGGAGGGAATTCTCTCCATCTTTGCTATCCATTAAAGCCAAATAATGGGAACACTGGGGCATTTTAATGAGATTTGACCAGTCAAAACTGTGTTGTCTCTTTTAAAGTCTCTTTTAAATATGTTTGAATTTAGTTTTACAGTACAAAGCAGCCAATAAGGTGCACACATTTACTTGAATATGTAGCAGTCCTGCTTTTACATAAAGTTTTATTTAAACTTTGCAGTTGCAGCGGAAGAGCTTGCAGTGGTGCATATTTGTGAAGCTCTAATTACGTAATGAAGGTGGTTCAGGGGTTCACAGCTAGCAGGGCAGAAGGAGGAATGCTGCAAATTTATTGCAGGTGGTCAAACGATTCAGAAACCTCCTTAATCCTGTTAAAACAGCCTGTCCAAAGAGTGTCCGTCTACTGCCCGGTGGGTTGCAAATAAACTTTTAACCTAGCTTCAAATCCAGACCGATCTAACACCCCAAATGATTAATCCTTCATTATAGAAGAGGTTTTCATCAGTTTCAAGTATGGAGTTTAAAGTTTTTTAGTGTTTATTCTCCACCCACCCTGCTCAACCTCCCTTAATTCCACAC
>CAAE01015019.1:4779830-4791739 GCA_000180735.1 Tetraodon nigroviridis
GACCTTCAGATAAAATGACCAAATGCTGCTATTTAAAGAAGACTCTGGGGAAAGGATAAGATGGACGGGCAGGCACAAACAAAGTCTGACACATATAAACATGCAAGAAGCCTTTCTCTCTTTCAAACACACACACACACATACAGACACACACACACACACACACACACACACACACACACACACACACACACACACACACACACACACACACACACATACAGACAAACATACATACGCCCACACGGTGATTCATGCAGACAGAGTTAGTCTCCAGCAGGGATCTGTCCTCACCAGAAGGCCTCAGGGGAAACCAGACAGAATATTTAAGACAGGCCTCTCTAATCCCCTTAGTTAGACAGAAACACACACACACACACACACACACACACACACACACACACACACACACACACACACACACACACACACACACACACACACACTTCATCTAGAGGAAGAGATTTTTCAAGGAAACAGGATATCACTACATTTGGGTGGTGTGTGTGTATCTCTTTTTATTTTTACTTCCATCTTTCCAAAACAGACAGACACACATGGGAGCGGGTCTGCACGATAGCTGCCCGCTGATCCTGACAACACACCAGCAAAACCAAAGTTCAACTGATCTGCACACTCAGATTTAGATGGTGCGTCTGCTGAGGACAGTGGCCATTTGGACCTCCAGTTCGCTTCTTCCTGTTTGTGTGTGTGTGTGTGTGTGTGTGTGTGTGTGTGTGTGTGTGTGTGTGTGTGTGTGTGTGTGTGTGTGTGTGTGTACATGTATCTGTTTCTCTGCACCCCCGTAATGGAACAAAAGGTCACAAACCCCACTCTGCGCTCACCTGAACTCTCTCTCCCCACCCACCATACCCCAATGAACAAAACTCTCGGAGAAAAGCCCCACTGAAAAACTCCCCACCTACACAAGACTAAAAGAGATAAAAACTTTCACTCCCCCTCAAAGCGCTCGTTTGCTCTCCCTCCCTCTGTTGATGAGAGGCTTGTTATTATTGGCTGATGTCCTGCTCCTAAACTCCCAGTAGAAGGCAGATGATTGTTTTTGCTGCCTGGGGTCCAGACCCTACCTCTGCTGATCCTGTTACTGGAACTGTGGAACCTTTTCACCAAGAGTGTGACATCAAGAGAGCAAGAACCATTAACCTGCATCAGCAGCACAGCTTACAGGAAGAGAAACAGAGCGTACTGTAGGAACAGTTCAATTAATGTTGCTTTTGTTTAACCACATCGGACATGCAAGATTATTAAATCAACACTGCATTGACAGAGAACCCCATAAAGACCAACACTTTCTTCCTTATGATCATTTACATTTAGTCCAATATAGTACTATTCTTTAATGCAGCACCTTTTAAAAGATGCCCCATGGGACCTTTGCAAAATCAAATGTAGTGTTTACACTCTCTAGTGCTAAATCAGTAAACTCTGCCGTATGTTTAGTGTAACTTATCTTTTCCACGTAGTAGTTTTCAACACGCACATGCCACATGTGTATTTTTAGCAGCCAGCCTGAACAGCTGTTTGCCATTAGTCATATCTACTCCAACCCGATGTTATTCTTTCTAAGCCACTGGAGCTACAGTCATTGTACGACTGTTTTGGTCGAACCCTGGCAGGCTGGGTTTTTTGTTCTGCCTCAGCAGGCGAAGCGTATCATTTGAACTGCTTTTCTAGCTTAATCATTTCCCTCTATCACTGTGGGCAGATGTATCTAAAGTGTGTGTTAAGAGGAAAGCTCAGACAGACGATAATGAATTATTCATTGTTCTCAACTTTGTTTTCATTGCTGTAGTGAAACATCAGGAGTTGTGTGTGTGTTGTGTGAGAGACCGGTTAATGCTCTGCCACACAGCAGATGACATGAAGGTGTGTATGCTAATGCGCAAAGATCCACATTCAGATTAAGGTGCTGAAAAAGATCAAGTGGACCACTGATAGAGTCTCTGAACTGGCTCACGCAGGGTGTCAGGGATCAAGTCAAGGTTAAACTCTGTCCCAAAAGGCAGAACAGAACTCCATTGCACTTAATAAACGTTACATTAATGGGTTCCCTCTGGGCCTGGACATAAACATGCAGTTAGTGTTTTACAGAGTGCAATTATCCTGCTGGTATGATTACCTCTGCTGAGTTCCTGCAGCAGTAATCGCTGGACGGGAAGACTTTGGCTTGTTTAGTTACTACGGATCAACGCCGGATACTCCAAAGGATAACATAATAGGAAAAGGAAGGGTGGACGGGCAAAAGAAGAGAAGCTGTGACAAAACTGACAGATTAACCTCCAATTTGTAGGCACAAATTTAATATTTTAAGCAGGATGACTAACAGTGGGTCGAACCCAGTGATAGTTCCCAGGGTCCTCCGAGGTGATGCCACACCTGCGGCATGCAATCTGCAGCACGCTCATTTCTCTCCATGTTAGTGACAACACATTTGTGGCATCCAAACAAACAGCCTGTGGATGAGGGTGATAGATCTCTGCGGGGGCTCGTGCTCAATGATCACTGACCTGTGTGCAAACAGCGGAGCCCCCTGCTGGTTCCTGATCAGAGAGAGAGATGAATACATCTATAACAAACGCGCTGCACAATAGCTGCATGTTTGCTGCATGCTTTGATACGTAAAGCCTTCTTACAGCTTGAACTCTGGTAGATGAATCCTCCCAGGCTTATTGAGCATTATGGGATGGAGTGTAAATGGTCCCGGCAGTATTAAGGTGTTTGTAGTTGTGCAGATGATGCAGGGTCCGGCCGGGGGGGTTGGAGAGTTGCTAGCTAGAGGCTAGGGTAAAAGAATGGGTAAAAGAGTGAATCTGGCCAGATGAAGTGCCTCTATCTCTCTTTGAGGGGGCGTATTTCCAAGCATAATTAGCACAGAGTCCCATAAAAGGTCAAGTTATTAACCCTTTATTGACAATTCAAACTCAGCCCCCGAGCATCAACATGATCAACAGTCGTGTTGTACGGATAAACACGGTTACTGCTGGATAAAAGCCAATGGGTAAGCAGATTATAGATTTAAGTTATGGAAAGATGTGCACTTTGTTGTCATGGGTTTGAATGCAAACATTAAAACGGTCCCAGGGACAAACTTTACCGCATGAAATGGCAGTGGTGCACATTTTATGCGCTGTTTATCACATCAAATCCACACACAAACTCCATTGTCCTGTGTAGCAACACGAGCATGACTTGGCTCGGTACACTCCAGGGAATTGGTGCGAGCCATTGTCACACACTCGAACCTCATGGGCATGATTGAAAGCGCGAGGTTTCAGGGTGTGAGAACCACGTGAGAGAAGTTGTTGAAAGGACAAAAAAAGCACAGAGAGACAGAGTCCGAGAAAAAGGCAGACAAGGTCTCTTGTTTCAGCCTCTCGGAGGCCCAGCTGCTGCAGCTTTCAGTATTCAAATGCATGACACTGAATTAATACAGCCATTGGTAAACACTGCCGCATGAGGGCCGGAGAAACAAACATGGAGCCGAGGCTGCGCAGCCAAAAC
Organism: Tetraodon nigroviridis; assembly: GCA_000180735.1. NCBI lineage: Eukaryota > Metazoa > Chordata > Actinopteri > Tetraodontiformes > Tetraodontidae > Tetraodon > Tetraodon nigroviridis. The sequence continues at coordinate 4,783,353 of CAAE01015019.1, forward strand.
AAATCAGCTGAGTAAATGATGTGCTGTGAGAAAAGCAGAGAGACAGATCGGAGGAAGACATAACCTGGTGCCTTTATAAAGAGTTTAGGCAGAATATACTAAACAGTTATCAACAGATTCCATCATCCATGTAAAAATTTATGTCTGTAATTGATTTATTGAGCAGAATGATAACAAAGCCAGAGATTGTTTTTCCCTGTAAACTGAAGCCCTAAACAGTGTCCATTGAAATTGAATTTCCTTACAGTAAAACAGCCCATTAAGCCTGCTAATATTCTCTCTGCTCCCACATATCTAGAGAAGACAAGATGACCCCCTGTCAGGCCAGCAAAGGAGGGGCTGCATTGGCACAGGGGGGTTATTTCTGACCCATTCCCCACTTGTGATTTCTAGTGGTTTTAACTACAGGGTGCGTGAGAGCCAACTTCCCTTTCCCCCTTCTGCGTTGCCCCTGGGGTCCCTTTAAAGCTGCTGCGTAGCCGCTGGAGTGGGTAAGATGATGTGCTAGACTGGAATGGGTAAGATGATGAACAAAAAAAAAAAAAAAAAGAATGTGAGGCAATTGTTTGCAATGAGACATCACTGTAACAACACAGACATGCAGGTTCCTTTCATTTGGCTGTGCAGGCAAATTCATTTTCAAGGAAGGAGAGAAAGCAGAGAGAGAAGAAAAGAGAGAGGGAGAGAGAGTTCACGAGTTCAAATTTGTATCTGGGTAGTTTGTCTGGTCTTGCTAACCACTCAACGCCACTATGCCAACAAGCACTTGATAGAGTTAAGCAGCTATCATAAAACCAGCCAGTTCAGTCTGAGTTCAGGAGACAGAGAGAGAGAAAGAGAAAGAGAAAGAGAGAGAAAACAAAAACTGCGGCAAAACTTTACAGATGCCCGTTGGGCTCCACTTCTGCTGCATCTGTTTAGAGGAAACCAGATAACCATCCCCAAACTGTGCAGCTTCATATTAGCTGCATCAAGAGAAGTTAACACTTTAATTACCCCCTAATGAATCCACATGTTTATCAGTCCACAATTTGTTGCCTGTTCCTCCACATCTAAACATCCTAAAGCAAAAAAAACCCAAAAGTTCCCATTGGAGCAGTAATGCATAAATAGCTCCCACGTGACCACAGGCCAAGTCCCATTTTACTCCATCCTCTGTTTGTTTTCCCCACCATTGTAATTACCCCCTCCCCCTGCCCAAAAGTCCAAACTAGCCACGGCAAAAGAATCTCAACAAACCGCGGGACCCTGACACAGACCCATAAAAAACATGACAAAAGAAAATGGTGGAGAGGGGGAGTGGCTGAAGGATTGTAGATTATAGGAGTAAACATGGCATGACAGCAGGAGGGGAAAGCATTGGACATTCCCTGTGTGTGCGTGATCTGTGCATGTGCGCGCGCGCGCGCGTGTGTGTGTGTGTGTGTGTGTGTGTGTGTGTGTGTGTGTGTGTGTGTGTGTGTGTGTGTGTGTGTGTGTGTGTGTGTGTGTATGTATGTGTGTGTTTAAGGTGCTTTTACTGCCCTTCTTCGGTCCTGACCCTGGCCCCCTGCCAGCAACAGTCACAGTCTAATTACTGAAATCTGTGTGCCAGCCAAGGCATTGTAGGATTCACTGAGGTGGAACAGCCTTTACAACAAACCAGTTTTTAGGAGAGCGAATGAACAGCCTACTAACTGATGCAGAGAAGCCACAATGATCAATACGGTCAGATCCCTGCAGAGAACGCTTCCATCAAACATTAAATCTGTTGCACAACTGCGATACCTGCATGTTGCAGTCAAGCAGACCCTGGCAGCCATGGTTGGTCCGCTCCTTTGTTATGTTTATTTACATTTCTAATAGGTCTTCCTGTGAAAACAGGAAGACCTTTAAGCACTGTAGTTCCAGTGCTTAACCACAAAGCTGCCGTGTTCAGACATCCAATGACCTCACTAGGACGCTCTATAATTGCATTTGTTTTCCACCTTCCACAGTGAAAGGTAAAGACGCATGCCGTGCTTTGTAGTGAAATCCCTCCACCAGATTAGATTAGAGCGCTTCTTCAACATCAGCCTCCGGCGTGGAGGGAGCGACACCAGCTTAGATCCGCTTTATCGGGCCTCTGACTGGATTTATTGGGAGTAACAGAGTTAATCGGCTTGATTTCCAGAGTAAACCCATCTGGGGTTATCCTGGAAGGAAGATAAGAACGCTGTTTTCAAGCGCGATTCATCTCCTATGATCCTGTCACATGTGGATAATTCTCATTGGTCGGCGCCCGCCAACACAATGGCCTTAAGTCCATTGTCGCTGATGATGGACGGTTATTTACAAATGTCTTATCTCCACAGAGGCAGATGACATCTACTTGCGTTCCCCCAGGAAACCTTCAAAACACCAGGAACTTCACTCCCTGGTTTGATCCAAGCGGGCTGCGATTGTTCGGAGTGTTGAACTGTCACCTGTCTGGTACGACCGCACGTCTCCCAGCAGCTCTTCTCAGTACTCAGAAGGCAGGGCCCGTCCTCACCACATCTCCGCCACAACACAACACAGCTCAGTGTCACACGGAAGCCTCCGCAAAGTCTGCAGAGTGGTCCGCTGTTACGCCACGCCCTGGAGCACACCGCCAAGATACTTTCACAGGCTTACGGCAGCGCTTCACATCAACCGGAGCGGATGATCACACGCCAGCAAAATGCTTTTTTTCTAACTAAATGTGTGGTCATGATTGAGGTGTAGATTAACCAGAGGTTGTTTTTCTTTGAACACAGCCGCTGCAGGAAGGTGCCGACGTTGGTGATGGAGACAGACATAACGTCATACGGTCACCTCAGACGCTCTGTTTATGCTGATGCCATGCAAAGCCGTGCACATCGCAGCTGAGAAACAAAGCCATCGACAATTTTAATGAGTGAAGTGAGGAGGGGTTTTTTTTCCTCTTTACATTACCTGTGTCAAAAATAAATGCAATGCTGTAGCATTCTACTCCAGGTTATCCAGGCCTTACCGTCGCCTCTCACTGCATTTGAAATTCAATCATCTTCCTTGGCAGAGAATTATTTATGAGCAAATCTGCTCGCTGGAGTGGCTCGTCCTGTGTGTTCGCATGGCTTTCCGCTGGGACGGCCCATCGGAATCCCTGATTGCTGCTGCAGCCGCTGTGCCAAAACGCTAGAAACAAACAAAAAAGGGTTGGCAGGTTCGTTTCTCAAAATATGCGAGTAATTACAGCAACAGTGTGGATATCCGAATAATCCCTCCTCAAAATACATGCTGCCGCGTTCTCTGAGCCTTATTAGTGCATCTGTTGTGTTTGTCTTCAGCAGCGTTTTCATGTCCTCCCATGGTGGAGTGGAGGTGACCGCGGGTTAATAATGAGCAGCCTGAAACGGGTGGAGAGGATTCGCATTGGCCCAGCCTGGAGTCCCAGGTGGGCCCCAGGCTTTGATAGGCGTGGGTTCAAGAGTTTATGCACAGTCTTCTGGGCAATCACATTAGCCAGTCAGCAGCGTTTGGCTGGAGGTGGCCAGAACTGTGAAGGATCGAGGCTGACTGACTGTTCAAGCAGCGTTTAGGCCGTTGTTGTTGTTGGAGGGAAGAAATAGACAAAGAAGGTAAGGTGGAGGCAAAGTTTAGGAAAGTTTATATTTAGAAAAGAGCAGGGAAACAATGTGAAGAAAGAAGCAACGTGAGACAGTGGATCCTGACGAGAGGGAGCACCTATCCACAGCTCATGTAGCCAACCAGACAGTCAGCAAAGACAGAAGGTTGACCTTTTTATGACTGATTTATGTTTCATGTTCATGTTTCACAACTTGACTTCTGGCTCTCCTGTTGCCCTCTACCCCTCCAACTTCCTCTGCAGCCTTGGACAGTGGCTCGCTGCCAGTTACCACAGAAGCCCCCTAGAAGCCCCTTGGAAACCGAACCATGACACCAAACAAGTGATTCAAGATTAAATCAGTTTTTCTCCCTTTATTTAATGTCAAGCCCATTAATGTCGGGAATAAGCATGGTGTTCCTCAGGGAAGCTTTCAAGAAGTTGTTTTGTGTTGTATTACAAGCTGCTATTATACAGCCTTGTAAATATTAGCGCTATGGTAACATTTGAATCAAGCAGATGACCTTGTTTTCACAGATATTAATGCTGCAAATCAATTTTTTAATAATTAATAATACGGTGACTGTCTGAGGACACACAGGCGGTTCACTGAACTGCCCTTCGCCACTCCATAGATGTTACAGCAGTTACAGATTGTGATCAAATGCTGTCACTTTAACATTTCAAAAATGTTTTTATACTAAAAACCTAACAAGCAAAACCTTTGACCAAATATATAGCTACTCTTTTTCTACAACTGTGTATTTCCAATCTCCCTCATGGGCAGTGTTGCAGCCATTATTCTACACATACAAGAGTGGTGCAGTGGTTACCTGGTGCCTTAGAACTAATTTAAAGTTTCTTTTAATGGCCTTTGGAACTGTACACAATCTACCCTCCGACATTGCCGACACTGTCTTTTTCTGGAAATCTCACTCCTCTGATCCTGGTTTTTTTTTTTTTTTTTTGGATAACTTTAACTCAACAGTGCCCTGCCTTTATTCTGTCTTTATTAAGATTGTTTTTGCTAAAAGTTCTACTAAAACTATTTGCCTTTAATCTCTCTGAGGAATTTGAACTTCTTTGACCGCACTGATACATACAGAATATTTATGATATAATGAGTTTTATACACAATTGCTGGAAAAGCTCCAGCACCATTAAAAAAAAAACTTGGCCGTACAGTCAAACCTGGCTTATCTGGCACTCTTTAAGGGATTGCGTGTAGCTAGAGGAGCTAATCTACACATGTGTTTACATGTCATGCCATCTAAACTTTGCTCCCACCCCAAGAGCTCCTGCAGTTGTCAGAGATGAGCTGGCTGTCGGCCAGGTGGGGAGTAAATCAGCACTGTCAGTCAGCAACAAGCCAACAAGAGGGGGGGGGGAGGTCCAGGCGAGTGTGTACGTACGCAAGGACGGAGGTGGGAGGAGGTTTTCGGTGTGTCTGCGCATGTCTGATAGACATACAGATAGCAAGGGAGCGCAAACAAATAGGGCCAAAAAGTGAAAAAAAAAGTGAAGGAAGAGAGAAGTGGGGGGAAGGTTGGAGGCAAGAAAAAAAAAGTCCAATAGAAAGAAAAAAAGATGGGGCGGAGGGGGGGTTGCGCTCTGTTGTGAAACCTGAGCTCGGAAAAACTGTTCTGAGTTCAACACTCCAGCCAGTGTTTTTGCAGTTGTTACTGTTTGGAGGAGGTGCATCGCGTGACTGAAACACACACACACACACACACACACACACACACACACACACACACACACACACACACACACACACACCACACACACAACACACACACACAGGACAGACACGACAGACACACACACACAGACACACAAACGCACACAGTTTCCTCTTAGCCCCACCCCTGTTCAACTAGTTGTTTTTCTTCTTCACTCTCATCCCTTCCCCCCTCGCTCTTATCAAGGTAAAGCCTCCTAACTGAGCCCACCGCCTGCCTGACATCTGCACACAGAAATAAAAGGAAAACAACCGATGGGACGGACGTCCGGGTGGCTTTGTCCTGCACCCTCCCTACAAAGCCGGCGCAGTGTGGAAACTGGGCATCGGGCGAGCTCTTCTCTCATTATTGCGCACCGCAGCTCTGCCAGCACACAGGACTCCTCGTGTGTCCTCAGGAAACCACAGACGCTGCCTATTTTTATCTATCTGCAGGAACCTTTTTCCTGCCAATTAGTTCCCAACAATGACCCCGCTTGTTTATGCACTCTCTATTGAGTGACACCCCCATCATAATTAGGCCCGGCTTGTCTTTCACAGCTCCGGGCCCGGCCATGGATTTTCACACATGGGGAGAGCCTGCCTGCCTGCCACACACATGCAGGCTGTATTCTCTAATTGGGTCCAAATGGTGCTGGAAGTAGTGTGAAGATTTTCAGAAAAGTGATAAAAATGGGAAAAAGCGAGAGGTGGGTAGAAATAACAAAATAAAACCAGCATGAAGTGAGGACAAGTTCAACAGGTTCGTGCGCTTAAAAGATTGAGATCCCTCCCCTTGACCACAGGATACTGGCAGTGTGTGTGTTAGTCAGAGATTTCAGTTGTGCGCACGTGTGTTTTTTTCGCAGCTGTGAGGCCCGGACTGACTGCTACTTCACAAAGGAGTTCGGCGCTCCACTGGGTTGCTCTCGGTAAACAAAGGGACTGCACACACTGTGCAGTGATTGCCCAACCTCTGCGGGAGAAAGTTAAGCGGGGGCAAGCTTGCCAGATCAGACGAGGAAGGTCCACTTCCAGTGGAAGACGAACCCATTCAGCTTTAAACTGGTTGAAATGTTAACTGATGAATCTCTAGAAAAAGTGGCAAAGAATCGTGGAATTGCTGCAGGGGGGTTAAGTTAGCTTGTCTTCCCGGGGGGGGCCCCAGAGGAGGTCAGCTGCAGCAAAGCGAGCGGGAGGGGTCTGGTTACTGAGTCTGCTGCGCCGATGACATGACCAGCTGATTGCCCCACAGCCACCACACCCCTCCCACTTTGGTCAGCGCCTCCCTTCTCCCACAGCAGTCAGCTAGCTTCTGCTTTCCATGACAACCACCCGGGCGCCAGTTGTGGGCAAAGATGGAGACAGAAAAGGGAAGAATGGAGAGTGTTCAAAGATCTCTTTAGCTGTAATGTATGAATGTTTCTGTAGCCTTGGCTGAACATTTTAATATTTGTGACATCCTCTACATCTACATTCTCTGTTGGGTTGTTCCTTCAGGCTCAGCATTCAGACCCCTTCTGATGCGAAGCAGGTTTTCCAAAAGAGGTTTTTATTAGTTAAAAATACTAACAAACTAAATACTAGTGGTCATTAGAACAGGAGCTCCAAGTCATTTACAAATATAAAAAATATACGGTAATATAAAAACTCCACCACATTGGATTAACAGTGCTGTATGAACAATTTATTGTTCTTGTTAGGTGGAGGGTGATCTCATCCTCTGCTTGTTTAGTGAGTGATTACAGAAACCTTACCTCGCCCCGACCGGTACTGAACCTTTATCTGCCCCTTATTCTTCACTTCTAAAAAGCTGCTAACTGTTGTTAGCTGCCATCAAATCTCCTGGCTTTGTAATAGACACAAGCTTGCAAGTTATAATTAGGTAATTCCCTTTCTGTGTGAGGAGCCACTCAAGGTGCTCTCACGGCTGGGGGAGAGTGTGAGGCTGCCGGCGCAGAGCAGCAGGTGCTGAGCTACCTGTCAAAGCCAGTTTGCTGGTATCCTCGCTTGCGAGGATATGTTATTTATTTAATGACAAGGCGCGGCACTTAGCATCAGAGTTGGATAAACAAACCGAAGGTGTCGTTTCAATTTGTTGCACTCTTCTGACTTTGGCATAAACTACTCTTCAATCGGCCGTGAGGAGATCAAGAAGGAGCTAACATCCCAGGCTGTGGTGTTTTAGTTGGCTTTACAGACGTAAACAAGAGCCGTACTTGTGCGTGACCCTGGAGCCTGACCCCAGAGATAGGCGCTTCTCTAATGGGTGTCTCTTTCAGCTGGCGACCAGGCGGGTGGAACAGGGGAGCCATTGTTCAGAGGCCAGAGGAAGCCAATGCTCTCCCCATTAAAGTGCAAAGAGTAGAGGCGAGGGTGCAGCAGCCGTAAAGAAAAGGTAAACAGCAAAGGGAGCAGGGGACATCTTTGGCACACGGCTGCGTTCGTCAAACCTTTCTGCACAGTCGCTCACCAAGGCCTCTGCACATGATCTTTATGTATTATGACAGTTGTATAAATAGTTCTGTTAATTAAGTCGTATAGACCTTACTGAAGTGACCCAGAGCTAAATAATGAGGAGGAAAGTGTTGAAATGTTGTGATAAAAAAAACGACTGAGGCTGTCTCTGTGTTTCAGCCACAGTCCTCGTCTGTGCCAGGGGAGGGTGGGGGGTGTACAGACACGTGTCTTCTTTTTTCTTTTTCTTGTGGTCCAACAGGTGAGTCAGGTGTTGATGTGAAATGTACTATGTTGCAACAATGGAGGCATGACACGTACCAGCGTCGGGGGAGGAGAGCGCAGCACTGCTGAAAAACATTCCAACAGAAATTATAGATAAATAATAACAGATAATAGAAAACCTGGCTAAACAACACCAGTAGGTGTGTTTGTGTCACATGAAGTCTCATCTGCACTCCCACATGCCCTACGGTGCTGTTTGGAGGCCTGCATTTATTTGCCATGCTTGTGCGCGTGTACGTGTGTGTGTGTGAAGCTGCTTTCACTAAATTGCCTCTGGCAACAGGGGGGATGTGAGAGGCCTTAACAAGCTCCGCTAGCATAGGCTAATCCCCCCCAGGT
>CAAE01015019.1:4791789-4805526 GCA_000180735.1 Tetraodon nigroviridis
CCTTTCACGCCTCATGCGGCCTCCACACCCTGCAGATAAACTGACCATCGCCCACTCCATCCTCAGATTCCTCACTCCTTGAGTGGCTTCGGTGTCATCCCCACTTTTACCCCCCCCCCCATAAGGTCCGAAGGTAAGGTTACTAGGTTGGTTGCAGTTAAGTCTTGAGTCAGAGGGACAACAACCCCCCACCCCACACACACACACACACACACACACACACACACACACACACACACACACACACACACACACACCAAGTCGAGGTTTACACGCTGATGTCATAGCAAGACACTGCTGCAACGAGCTGCAGACCGGTGATGTCATCGTGTGCTAAGAAAAAATACATTTAATGTATTAAAAATCAAGAGACAGTAAGGTCATTAATCTCCTTGATCATGGGTTTCTGAGCTCAAATTTCTCTACTTCATCCTAAAGTCAAAAGTGGCCAATCCCAGTTATGCTTCTAGAAAACAAATGTCCATCGGCTGTCCGAGGTGACCTTGAACAGACTGACTGTAATGCTATGACAGTGATGAATGGGTGCCCGTCAACCACACAGGCGCTCACTTTAGGCGTTGTTTTGGTTTGTTTATGTGGTTGGCTGGGCAGTGGCGGTCCGAGGAGGCGGGGTATAAAGTGCCACCTGTGACCCTGTAAAGGAGAAGAAATGAAAAATTCATGTGAGAAATTCAACCACTTGTGTTGTTTTGTGTGTCTTTTTCTTGTTTTGTTTACCTGATGTTACTGAGTATCTCAAGCCGAATGCCCACACTGACCCACAGGCGTGTACTCAAACAGGGAAGGTAACTAAAGAGTGAGTCATTCAACTGATTTATACGTGAAATGGCTCAGCCACATGCCAAACAGCTGATCCGCTGACCATGTAAAGCAATCAGTGAGCTCAACCCTCCACCATCACTCATGTGTCCAGGGTGACAAACAGAGTCAACAAGGTGAACAAAGTGTCACCCAACATTTAGACCTATAAAGTGCAGCAAAACTGCGAAGGCGAGAGTATCCCGTTGACCTGTGCCGCCCCTCATGCCTCCGGTAACCCATGTAGGTCAGAAATAGCCGTGTAATCTGAGGGACAGCTGCTAATGTGTGTGCATGTGTAGATACAGGCCCAAACATGCAGGGACAGCACAAACAGGTGTCTTGAGCAATCCCCCTCCCCCTGCTCCTACACACACAAAACCGCCGCTCACCCACATTCCTGAACAGGCCTTTTCCCTGCACCCTCATCTGAAAGCCATAAAGCTCCAAAACACCCTGATTGGGAGATCCATTTACACGGACCCCTGGTGAAACCCGGGGTCAGGAGGCAACTCTCCGTCAGACACTTATGGATCTCGCTATATGGGGAATGAGGTCATCACGCAAATGCATATCTGCCCTGTCTCACTGTCTCTCTTTTAATTGGTGCAACAGGTTGGGTCATATCTGCTCCAGAGATCCTAATCTTCTCAACAGGACACATAAATACTGACACATGCCTCCAGATGTATGTGGGGAGGCGTGTAACGTGAAGCCGTTGCTCTGTCATGGATGCAAGGTGATCTGCTGACCTTGGCGGTGACAAGTTCATGTGCGGGGCGCTTGGCAAGGGCTGCAGCTGCGCGGGAGGGGCTGTGAACCTGGAGCTTCAGCTTTCATGCCAGTTGTTTGTTTTACAGCTAACCCTGCAGCCGGTATGATGAAATCAAAGGCAGCTGTTGGGTGACACGTTAAGACAAGGCAACCAAATCCACCAGGGGGTGAGCCAAAATGGACGCCGACCACGCAGCTCCACCCACAACCCTCTGTTGTGTGCGGGGAAGGACAGTGCTGTGGAGCGTAGGCAAGGATCTCCATTAAGGCCCATCAAATATTCATCTGACAAAAGTCACCAAGCCGGTGGGTCCATCCCCACCAGGTCCTCCAGCACACCACCAAGAGACGCGCTCCAATTAAAACAACAACGCTGTGAAATTAGAAGAACCTGCCAATTATTCAAATTCAGAATGACTTCATGCAACTAACAATGTGTCCATCGCTAAGGTTTCGCCTCTCACTCGTGTTATGGAGCATCAACAAAAAACTTGAGGATAACAATGACATCATCAGACTGGCCGCACGGTTCTATACGCTGAGTTAACTCCAAACTGTCAATAAAAAGTCCATCAATGAATCCAGCCAGGCCTATCTGGACTGCGATCAGGTCTCAAATGTGTTTAGTGCTGCTGGTGGGGCAGTAATTGCCTTAGGAGACAAGCAGGCTGCTTGTAATAACATTATCAACCTGTTAACAACCACAGAGGAGCGAGCGTCGTTCCTCTAAAGCCTCTGTCATCCGTCAGTTTACCGTCGTGCTGCTGTGTTGTTTATCTGCAGGGCTGTTAGTCTGCACCCTTCAAGTTTAAAGGTGCATTTGTCAAGATCCGTCAGATTTTGGGCTGACTCTGTGTGCCAAAGGCTACACAAGTGCTGCTCTTTCGCCTAGGTTACACTAGGGAGCAGCATCGACACATGTAACCAGCCCAGAACCGCCCAGCGGGGTCAGCGCAGACGCGCAGACACGAACACATACACGCCAGTGTTGTCTTTGTGGGTTTATTTCCAAACTGTTGGGGTTATTTAATTTTCGCAAAAGAAGCCCATTATTTGGTTCATTATAACGCACAAGTTATTGCTCCGTGACGTTGTTGACATTTATCAACAAGCAAAACAAAACTGTTGCTTCAGGACCAACCATCCCTCTTTCAGTGCCTATTATAAATGTGATTTATCAACCCATTGACAAGATAAACATTTTTGTTATTTCTTGAAGTGCGGTTTATAGGCACAGGAATAATATTATTACAGACAAGATGTTCAAGGTAAATGTTCAATAGAGGCAGCTCACAAACAGTGAACGAACGCCCCCTACTGGACAACATGGCGCACAACTCCGAACCAATACCCAGTATTATTTACCGTGTCTACTAGAAGGCCGGTTGGCAGTAGTTTCAGTGGCAAAGTGGCGAACATACGCGTGTGTATCTATTTATCCATCAGTCGCAGAGGCAAAGCTGACGAGGCAGAGACACTGTTCAGCTGGGGCTGACGGATTTTGCTGTCCAAAATATGGAACCCTAATGCTAAGCCTAATACCAATTCCACCCTATAAAAAATATTTGCGTGAGACTCCTTTGCGCATGCGCGAACCGGCCGGCGATAATTAGTAGTTAGTAGTTAGTAGTTACTAACTACTAATTATCACTACTACTACTACTACTACTACTACTACTACTACTACTACTACTACTGCTGCTACTATTACTGTTGTTGCTACTGCTGCTACTTTTACTGCTGTTGCTGCTACTTCTACTTATTCTAGTATTGCTTCCAATAATTATTATAATGGGAAAAGGGAGAAGAACAATTTGCTCGTTCACCGGTTGACATATCTATATAAGAACAACTCTCAGACAATAGTTTTCATTATTTACCCGGGTTGGGTGCTGCTTATCGGATCTGCTTATATTCCACACGAGGGGGCAGTATGTGATCTAACGCTATGAAGCCGAGCGCATGTGGTCGAAGTGGCTAATCTTGATTTACTGGATTGGGAAAATGGATGGAATCAGCCGATCACTAATGGGGTAATGGTCCACCAGCCATTAAAAGGTTCTGCTTTCTACAGAAGCCCAGAGTGACTCTGACTCACTCTAAAACTCTGTCAAACTTTGCCGAGAAGGCTGTGATTCATAGGGAGCCCGTTGCAGGGCCCCCAGTGAGTCGGGTTTGCTCATACCCTGCTATGCAGAGAGCAAATGTTTGGAAAGAAACTAATTACTCTTTTATGACTGATGATCATCTGGCTGAATGATGGCAAAAGCTTAGAAATATATATTTTCTAAAAATTAAAGCATGCTGAAGGGCTGTCTTGTCCCACACATAGTTTACAGTGTTGGGGGCCGGAGCCCTTTGCGTGCCTGCAGATAATTACCCTGTGCCTACAGAGAGCAGGATCCCAGGAGCTGGGGCCTTACTGGCAACAGGGAATGAGCTCCTGCCTGCCCATAGTGATAAGGGGCCTGAAGGCACTCTGCTGGAATTAGTCTGAGAAATGGAACCGTCAGCAGGTGTTTCTGATATGTTTGTGTTTCTATCTTGATTATCATCATTATAATAAAGAGAATTCAGAATGAATTTGTATATTTTTATAGTGTCCAATGTCATTTAAAAACTATTATATGGAGGTCCAGTCTGACATGTGGTTTGTATATTTGGAATCAGATTTGTCCATGAGCATTTCAGGACAAAATGTTCCTGTAATTTAAAAAAAAAAAAACTTTATGATGAAACTTACACCATCTGCTGTAACAGTGAGGTTCTGTCACCTTTGCACATGCTGACAGTGTGGAGTGATCCTCAGCGAGCCAAACCTGTTTATTTATCCCTGACTGATTAATCTTCTAAATCACCGCGGTGCAGCAGCCAAAACCTGGGGTAATTACCACACCGCACATCTGATCTGCGTTGCCTCCTTTCATGTCGCGCACAGCCGGCTCCTTTCACGTATGTTTGCGTGTCTGCGTGTGAAGGAGCATGGACCTGCATGTTCTGATTACGTGTCACAGCTTGTGGTAAATAATAGCAAACTGCATTACAGAACACAGGTAGACTCATTTCAACCAAAAATCCCCCAAAACATGGATGGATGCATGGATGGGTGGTGGGATGGATAGATGGATGGATTCTTTTGGGTTTCACTGTTTCATCAGCATGAATCTTGACGACTGAGTGGGCCCGGCTGGCAGACTTTTTCCTGATTAGCTCAGTTCAGCTCTGGTTTAGCACCAGAACAAAGTCTGACCTCAGCATGTCTGAATGCTAACGACGTCGTGTATTATTCGCTCCCGATTTTGTCGCTGTCCTCGGCTCAGTGTGCTGCACTTCCTGGTTTCCTACTCGGGTTTTTCCACAGGTTGGCAAACATGATTTATCCGCTCGAGACCCTTCTCGTGAAAATTAATGTGATCCGAGACTTTTGCAGTGTCTCATTTCCGCGCCGGCTGCAGTAAAGTCAGCCTGAGGTCCAGAGACAGGGCAGCCCTTGCGTGACTGGGCGGCCCCCCACCCCACCCCCAGTTCATGAAGCGGCCCCTGGGCGTTAAAGTCCCAGGTTGATAGATTCGATAGCCCGTAACAAAACGTGAAGATTTATGACAGGCAGTTGTTGCGTGTCAGAGAAAATTTGCTACTTTTGCAGGGAGAGGAGAAAGAGGCCTCTTCCAGCAGGGAAACAGCAAAGGGAGACAAAATAATAGAGTCCAAGGTGCTTTTGGGTTGGGGGGAACTGCAAACAACCCACGGGCTGCAAACACTTTGGCAGCGCAGGACTGATGGGACGTGTCTGGGATGAGTGGAAGCAGGCTCCTGTCATCAATCCACACCTCTCATCAGGTCAGAAGACGCTGCACTTAAAACAGAGGGGGTCAAGACCCAGGGGGGAAGAAGAAAGGAGGCAGAGGTGACTGATGGCGTGACCTGCTGGAAAAGTTAACCTGCTTTTTAGCCCCCTCCTTCCTGCAGCCGCTCGTCTCTCCTTCTCACGTCATGCACAGCGGCAAGGGGGATCACCCCCCTCATCCATGTCACGGTTCTCCGTGTCCTGCCGTGACCTCAGCAGCTCCTCATCCCTCACTCAGGGTCGCGTGAGGCTCCAGCCAGGAAGATGTAAAGGCTTCACAGCAAACCGTCTGCTCACACGCACACAAAGATGTATATTCGCAAAGAATTCCCTTCTAGCTTCACTTCAAACACCAGAAACTATGAATATGTACCAAACAGGATCTTAATTCATGGCGACGGCTTTGATTCACTGAATGGAGCCACTCTCAACGTAGCAACAACAAATCACACGTTAGGATTGTTTCCAGAGCTGCGAGGATGAACAAGCGAAACTGTCACCGTCCATCAATGATGCATATCAACTTTCCTCCGAGAATGAATCTAATCTCCGACTACTGGTCTGCTCTCAGATCTGGAGTTCAGAATGTTCCGGTTGAAAGAAATTCTCCAGCTGGGTGTCTGGTCACCTGGTTGTCTACTTGGTTGACTTTTGCCCTTTAGAATTTACGCTGTGCAATTTACTTTTTTAAGGGATTCAAATCTGTTTTTTCTGTTTTGCGGAGGATTAGACTAGCAAAACAGCAGAACACCGGAACATGCTCAGGGATGTGAGCGTGTGTGTGTCACAGTCACGTTCAGAGAGCAGCCAATCCTCATCCCCTTATCCCAACTCTTCCATAGGAAGCAGATCCATGTGTGCGACCACCAGCTCAGAGGAGCAGGGGAAGGGTGTTTCATCCTTTCCCCATTGCTCATGTTTACTGGCCTTTGTTTTGCATTTATGGCCGTCTCAGAACATAAGGATGTGGCTCTTTCAAGTGATTCATGTTTTTCTCCCATGAAAGCGTCCGGCTCTTTTACAAAGTAGTAGTCGGATAAACCGCACAATTAGGGCCCTGGCGCGAGTCATTCGAAAAAATAAATCTTCCTAGCGTGCTGCTTTGAATGTGTTAAGTCATGCCATGGGAGGCGGGTTGGGGGGGGTTGACTGAGCCAGACACATGCAAAAGAAGTTAAAGCGGCTGTGAATGTTTCCAGGAAGTGTTGGACAACATCTTTGTCATACTTTGGTATTTTCTTGATATAGTTCCTGCTTTTAGAATCGTTTGTCATTTCCCACACATCCCTTTAAATTTCTGACCATGGCTAGAGGTCTTTAAATGCAGCACGCCATTTGGGTCAATATTACCCACACTGGAAACCTAGATTATTCTGATGGTGTTCAAGCACCGTATTACTGCCTGTGCACCAAGATCAGACTGGCAAGACTGATGATGAGTTAACTGCTCCGACGTATTTGTGTGGTGGATTGATGCCGATGCAACTACTCAGCAACAGCAAAAGCAGTAAAATTTATTTTATGATAACTGCAGTGTTTGTTTGAAGCCAGAACTCATGGGAATATACATAAATCTTCAGCCAAACCTGGCGGCACGCTGCATGTTTATGGGAAATCTGGCTTGTGATGCATGACTGAGTCAGTAACGATAAGTTTCAGAAGGGTCACATAAAAATTTCACATAAGAGTCCAAAGAGCAGAGCGGAAGAGCGGAGGAGTGGAGGAGCGGTGGAGCGGAGGAGCAGCTCCCTGTCACAAACCAGCATCTGAGTTTAGAGACACTGATACTGTCAGTATCAGCTTCCAACTCCAAACAACTCAGAGTTGATCCCATCGCTATCCAGGTACTGATGGAAACGGTGGCAGAGGTTAATGGGGAACATTCTTGGGACTGTCACAACAACCTGCCTGACCTACCGCCTCCATTCTGCTGCCGTTTGCCACGTTTCCTTGCTGGCCCAAGAGTTTGGTCGGAGGTGGTTTTAAAAGAACCTGCCTGCCTCCCCGTCTCAGTCCCATAAACATCTGCATGTCAGGATAAATGCAAACCTGGTGGAAATGATCTGCTGCGTTCTCTTCCAACACTCGTGCGCTGGTGTGTCGAGCTAATGGCGGTCTGTTACAGAGTGTAGAGCAAAGTCAACACAACCGGTAAAAAGCTGCATCCCTGAGATTAGAAGCACATGGGTTGGCATACGCTGTGCTACCCTGCTCTCCGTGACTTTGTTTTTGTTACTGTAAAGCCAAAATTGCTTAAGGCCTGTGCACGAGTTTGATTTTTTTTTTTCTGAGGTTTCCCTCCATAAGCTGGATTTCCGCTGGCAGCTCTAAGGGAGGCAACTCGAGGTTAAATACGGGAAAAGTGCACTGGTCACCTATAAAAAAAAGTTTTTTTACACTAAAATAACCTAAGAAATGCTAACACATTGGATGCAGATTATTACATTAGTCAATCAGGCCATAAAAAGGGACAAAAAAAAAAATCCCCCAATAAATGTAATAATGCCTGGTTTATTTTCACCCCCACATCAACTCTGAACACACACCAGCTAATGAGAAATATTATTCTGTGGGTTCGTGTGGTCAGGAGCTGCTGTCATTATCCAGTCACACACCCAGAACACAATAGAAGGATTTAGCAGGAGGAAAAAAAAAAAAAAAAAAAAGCTGACGTGGAGGTTCGCGTGAGCTTTTGCTGAACTCCATCAGTGGGAACCAGTGGTCTACCACGATCGTCCAGTGTCCCATTTCTCTGGCACTGTGTACGGCTAGCGGGACGGTAAACTCTGAGTGACCCGTCCGATTGCGGCATTCCTCAAAAGCAGTTGCGGTGGGGCAACTTTCCCTTTGACCAGGCACGAATGTCACAAACTCAAATAAAGCAGCTCCACAGAGCGCTATCACGCACATGCAGAGCACAGAGGCTTTTCAGCTGCTCATCCTACCATCCCCCGCACACACGCACATACACACACACACACACACACACACACACACACACACACACACACAAACAGACACACACACATATACACACACCTAAGTCATGCACCACCACTCTAAGATGACCCCTCCCTGAGTGTGGTCAAAATGTGCCTTTCACACGGGCAGCTGGCCAAAGCAAATAAACCAGCCACATGCCAGCTAACGAGGGCATGAACAGGGTCAGGGCAGGGGGGCTCACCGGGAGGTGCCAGGAGTGACAGAGGGAGGGACATGGTCACGCAAAGAAAACAAGCCCAGCAAGAGTGAGCCAGTCTTCTCACGCAGGGGCCCAGACATGTGTCTTGTCATGCAACAGTCACCCCATCAACCCAAATTAGGGCTGACGGAGGTAATAAAGCAAAGAAGCAAAGGAGGAAGGAGAGAGTAGAGCAGCTCTCCTCCCTCAGACGGTGTAATAGCCGGAGCAGGAGACACTGTTCAGCATTCAGAGGAGTTACAAAACAGTTGCAGCGACCTGTAGCCACAAGTTACCCTACAAAGAAAATATAAGTGCCTTTATAAACAACTATGACTTAAAGTCTCGAATTAACAATGGGTCACAAATAACTTTAGAACCCTTTTCACTTTTGTAAAAAAAAAAATAAAAAACTATGAATAAAAAATGCATGAACCGTCAGACACAGTCAATGCTCTGGACCCAAATACTGGAACTGGAATATACCCGGATGAAATATCTGGGTACCCTCTGAGACCGCAGGGACGGCTGCATCTGTACAGCTGACAATCACCATGTAGCTGTTCCTCTGCAATAAAAAATGTGTTTTAGTGGAAGGATTTTGAGAAACCTGCACGAGCTGTGCACAAATTTCACTTCTTCTAGTGTGAAATCAGGACTCTTATATCGCACAATCTCATCATCTTTCCTCGTGCCCATTTAAACATTCTGAGGACTGCTAATGGCTATTAGTCTGCTAACGACTATGTGTTTACATTCCCCTATAAATGTCTGTAGCTCCCAAAACAGAACAGGCCATATATAGACAAAATCAACCGAGGTTAGCATCTAAAGTTGTCCCAAAGGGTTGGGGGTGGGGGTAGGGGGCTGAGGTGGGGGGGAGGCAAGACACAAATGAGTGTAAATGTATTTTTTCCTGAAAGTCTCAGACTAATCATACATGAAAGAGAAGCTGTTATGTAAGAGCACATAGGATGTGCATCTGTACACGCGAGGCTGCTTGCAGGTGTCCTTCCATCACAGTGGAAGGCGATGCCCACTGAGATGTTGGTCAGATCAGGAGTTGGCTGAGTCCTCTCAACAAGTGACAACTCCTATGGAAGAGCCCCCTTCCTCCCCCATAACACCAGCCACACCAGAGAGAAATTAGAAGCTTTGTTTTTTTTTTTTATTCTACATTAGATGCTGGCATTAGTTTCTTTTAATGATCTTTAAGCTTTGAAGGTCACATGTACGCTAACCCCCACCAGGTCTGGAGATTTATTTACAGCCTATTTTGGTTGGGTTCCGACATGTTTTGATGGCTTTATTCGCCTTGGACTTGTATCTTTATTACAAACTTCAGAGATGGGTGAACTCTTGGGTGAACTCTTGCCTCACTGCTGTGGCAATGCCAAAGGCTCATCTGCACAACTGGAGAAGCTCGCGCGGTGCGGGGGGGGGGTTAACCCGACCGCTTGCTGACCCCGCTTCATTTTCAGGATGCTAAAACGCACCGAACTGCTCAAGCAGAACATATGGAGGTGCAAAAGAGAGGGAATCACGGAACATTATCCGCCCAATTACACAATGAGAAGAGCAACCCACTGGTAGTATCCATACTGCACGTCATGTTCAGGGGGCCCTGCGGCTGAGCCCCCCTGGCCCAGAACCACCCAGCTCAGCCTCCCCGCATGCAAAAGTCCCAGGCTGGGACAGTTTCTAACAAAAAAAAAACAGCCTGAGACAAAACAGCTCATAAATATTAGACGTAAACTTGTACAGAGTACGGAAAAGAAACAGGAACATTATGTGTCATAACCTCCCCACCTTCACCACCACCAGTAATAAAGCAAAGACTTCATTTCCAATCACAGCAGAATGCGCAGATGCTCCGCAGATGAAGTGATTTCTGGAGTATCGGGAGAAGAAACGGCTACACGGTGAAGCATTTCAAAGCTCACCGGGGAAGGAAAAGCATATTTAGAGTCCCAACATGTGTTGCATTGTTAGAGTAAACAGAGTAAACATACGCACATTTCGCACGACAGCCTCTTGATTTGTTTTTTCCAAGCCGAATATCATCAGAAAGCCGAGCACTTTGAGGAGCTCAGGGAAGACAGAAAAGCCTTGTTGCAGAAATTAACATATATATATTAACACATATCACATATAATAACATTTTGTAAACTGTAAACTAAAAGGAGGCATGCTACCCCTCTATTATTCTAGCCACCTAATCCAAAGCACAGCAGCAACAAGTGGGAAGGTTTAGTGAGCTATAAGGTGAAAGAGCAGCGACACAGTTCAGATACAACGGGATAATGTAGCACAGACAGGTAGTCATGTCTGGTAAATGACTTTCATTACTGTAATAAAACATGCATTAATGAGCAGTCCTTCCACACTGACAGCCTTTATTGCAGCCTTTGAAATCCCAATATGAAAGTCATCTGCCAGGACTCTCCACTCTGTCTCTGGAAGACCTTCAGACACCATCATGGAAGAGACACTCCCTTGTTGTTTCCAGCTGTGCCAGAAAAGCATGTGCAAGTGATTTATTGTTAAAGATGCATTTTGATTTCAGTTCCCTTTTTTCTTTAATGACGCTAATTACAATATCTTTAATGCAGTCCCGCTTGTGTCACACAGCGAAACTCTCCCAATCACTACCGTCCACTTCTGTCGAGCATTTGTGGCAGATTTCATACCAACTATATTAAATAGTAAGAGCATAAAGGCAGCAAATCTTCAGTCTGCGGTTTACTAACACGACTGAAATTTACCAAATCTAATTTAGCGTCAAAATCAAATGTAAAGCAGTTTGTGAAATTGGAGGCCTGAGGTCCAAAAGTGGCCGAATGCCTGTCTGGTGATTTGCTGTAGGTCCGCGGTGGCAGTTAAAGCCCTTCTTTTATAGGACAGGAGGTGGGAAACGTGTCCCACTCATTTCCAGCCCGTCTCCGCTGAGCCCACGGAGCTGAGGTCATCTGGAAGCCATTTCTACTTGTGCTTTCTCCCTCGTCTCATTTTAATCTCTCAGTGCAGCCCTACACCTCCTCCCCCCGGCCCCCCGCTCCCCAGGGAAGCCGGAGTTCAGTGACCAAGGTCCGTGCACGCCAGGCCATCGTGGCACGCAAGCCTATCCCCAGTGCTGCTCCGCTAGCACGCGAAAACTCCACAGGATTAGAAAAAAAAAAAATCCATATATTGTACATGGTAAATGGTTCCTGTCCTGAGCACCACATTATAGAAAGATCCATCACGCAGTGGAGACAGACACTGTCCAGCACAGCAGCGTGGAAAGGAGAGGAACAGGCTACTATCCAAATACATTTTATTAACAATAGAAGACGCCGGGTTTAGGAAATGAATTCATCTAGCTCACCTTTGCCTGACCCTCATTCACATTTCCTGGCGATTCTCATATAAAGTGAGTTTATGATGAGACACTTGAAATCAGTCGGAGAGCCCCAGACACCACTGGCAACCTTTCAAGAGTTTAAAAGCATTCTGAGCGGGTAGTAGCAGGAAGGAACCGAACACAACAGAAAAAGCTCAAAAAATAGGGGACGGATGTGTAAAAGTTGGGATTCTTTTGCTAAAATCAGGTAAAACGGAAGAACCGGGTTGGTAAAGATGTCGGCCGAGTGAGCCGAACTCCCCCCTCTGACTCAGTCTGCTGCTGCAGCTCCTGCTGCTGCTGCTGCTGCTGAGGCTCTTCTCCACGCCACCTTTGTGGTTTCACACTGACCCAAACAATGGAAGCGCCCTCCGCTGAGGGATTTGGGATAGCATGCAAGCACTCGGCAATCAAGAGGTGTGATGGCAGCGCTCCAAAGCCTCGCGCTCCAGCATGACGTTATGGTTGCTTCTTTCCTGCTTCGAGTCAGGAGAATCCCTTCAACTCGTTTGGTCACGAAAACGCATGAACTGACACAGGAAATGACAGGCAAGTTATAAACAAAAGCACCAGTGAGTCTGGACAAAAACAAGTGCTGTAATTTGTTCTGAAACTCGGGAAGGTGGGGGGCTGGGACTTGGATCCATGCGAGCAAGAGGCTCTTAAAGGACAGGGATGCTCCATTATTAGGTTAACTTTGTGTTCCTGTCCCAGGGTTCATTTCACCGAATGTGCAGGGAGACCCGGCCAATACGAAACTCCGTCGGCCCTGAATATGTGTGAGAGTGTGTGCGAGTGAACTGTGCATTCTGGGATGTCCTGGCAACCTGCCCCAGTGACCGCTGGAACACCATCTGGAGTCGTATCTGTTTCACCCATTGTGCAGCATCGGGTGTTTCCTTAAACAAATGTTTAGAAGGAGGTCACGTAATGTCCTTTTAGGGTTAGGGTCTGGGACTTGTCCTACCGCAACCGACCACGAGAGGGGGACATTTGCCTGGACCTTTTGGAGAACTTGCAAATAATCCTTATGTTTGTATGTTACAAAACAGCACTCAGGCCTTATCAAAGTGGACATATTGGACCTGTTATATGGCCCATCTTTTATCAGTTTATCTTTATGCTCCTTTCTGGACTATTTTGTGGTTGTGGTCGTTGGAACATGTGAAAAAAAATATAGAGATTAAAATAAGTGCACACGAGAGATATTGAATTTTCAATAATTGAATCTTCTCTATGTCTGGGTTTCATTGTGTTGTACAGTAAATTATAGTGAAAAATGCTTTTGTGTGTCGGGGGGGGGGGGGGGGGGGATGTCCTGTGCGTGCGTGCATGCATGCCTGTTTGAGTTCTGAAAGAAAGATGTTGTTTTGGAAGTAAATGCCAACATCTAATTGCTTATTTTTGGCTGTAGTGTGTCGCTGGCCAGGTACTGAGCAGAACTTCATGGTCAGATGATAATTTTCAGTTCATCAATACAGACAAACACGTTCGCATGATGTCACTCAAGGAGAAAAAAAAAAAAAAAGCTGATTAGTGCTGCCTCAAGTGATATTTTCAAGCTGTGATTTTCCCAATTTATCAAAAAACAATCTGTAGGTATGATGACCCCGACCATTCCCCCGTCCTTTGTGTCGGATTAATTAAAGGCCTGATTGGTAACTCCTTTGCTTGCCTTTTCTCAGGCTTTTTATTCACAAACAACAATCAGATCAGACGGCGACACATTTTCAA
>CAAE01015019.1:4805963-4963279 GCA_000180735.1 Tetraodon nigroviridis
TCAATGCTCCCATTTCAAACGCCACCATCTCTAATTAGCAATGTCCGGTTGTTCCGTCCTGGCTGCCTGTGGCGGAGCCGGCCCAGAGGATGTGTCTGCTGCTCTGTTTTCTGCTCTGCCAGGTTGTCCTCTCGCACGTCTTCCAAAAATATATTCAAAAATCCCAACAATCTCATCTCAAACTCCTGCGTTGCCCCTATTGCCTCTTTGCCTACCAGATGCCCCTTTTGCCTGTTGGACCCCTTTCTCTATCCTCTGCACACACGCACACCCCAAAACTCCCCCACCCCCCCCGTTCCTGCTCTTTCCTCCCTGTTGGTGCTGTGCGTGACAGTAGCTCACTGAGAAGTGGAAATGAGACTAGTAAACAATGATTAGTTCCAGAGCTGGAGTAGCCTGTTCCACCATTGGGCCCGTCTCCACACGGGGAGAGCCCACCCGCCAGCACATGACATGCATCAGCATATAGACCCCCGCCAACCCCCCCTCCCTTTCAAATCCTGAGCCAGAGTCAACGCAGGGTCAGGGCCAACCTTTCACAGCCAGGTTACAAGGGGGTAATCACAGGCAAACACAGCAGCCACACGCAATGTGCACACACGACACCCTACTTCACCACACACACACACACACACACACACAAACATATAAACTAGACAAGAACCCCCCTCCACCCCCGCCGCCTCCACTGCCGCAAACCTGGCTCTGATTAGCATGTTGGGGATGCAAGTGGCCGCATGTGTACGAGCAGCAGACGAGGAGGAGGCTTCAGTGAGGGTGTTGGTGGAACTGGAGAGGGTTTTTCCTTCACCCATGTTGCATCCCTCCACACTGGCAGCTCCGATGGAGAGCTGAGGGGCAGCACATCTGTCCACGGCTGTAAAGAGGTGCCCACAGGCCGTTTCTATGGAAACGTAACAGCCACCTTGATCCTTTACTGCTGTTGTGTTTGTGACTTTGTTTAACGTTATCGGCATAAAATGTTTTTAATTAATAAGGCATATTTGTAGTCTTTGGGAGTATTCATGTACTTTCTTTATTAAAATAGTGGTGGAAAAAATAAAGGTGTCATTTTGAATCATATGAGTGCCTGCCCTTCTCAAAATTCCAATTGTCTTTCTTGTCTATTTTCTTTTTTTTTTTTTCGCTTTCTGTGGGGACTGACTGTAGAGCAGATATGGGCACAAGAAGTTTGCTCTGGTCTGAAGGAAGCCGCAGTGTCGTGCATCTGATGTTCAGCGCTGGTGTTCACTTATCAATATTTCATCACATCCAGTTATTGTGCTGGTTTGTTGTTGTGAAATTTCAGTCGCGTTCTAAAGCCTCAGAAAGAAAAGGGGGGGAAAGGCACCCTGGTCAAATTGGATTTAGTGTAGAATCCAAACATTTGAAAATTCGTTGTGTGTTAATTAATAATGAATAAAGTGAATTTATCTGGTTGGTCCAATATGGGAGAGAATTGTGAATAAATCTTGAATATGCTGCCGGAATCTGGCTCGTACCTTCAGAACCCAGGACGCATTTCGCCGCGTAAAAGCGCGCGTAAAGCTGCGCGTCTTGCGTCCTGATCGACTGCGCAAAAATGGTGACATATTTGCTCCACAGACATTTTGCAGAAATGTAATAAAACATGACCTATAAGTCTGACAAACCGTTTGAACTTTTTTTTTCTCCAAGCCAAACCGCGTCCGCCGAGTCTTCTGCAGCCAGAAAATTACTCGCGTTAGAAGAGAGACACTCTGTAATGTGCAAACTGTGCCAGTCTTCCAATTAGCAAAACAAATTGGCTCGACACGTTTCCAGCAGAATCGGTCACCAGTTGCTTAGCCGATTCCTTTCGCTCTCTCTTTCTCTCTCCCTTTCTCTCTCCCTCTCTGTCTCCCTCTGGAGCGCACGGTGCGTTCACGCCTGGACGCTCGCAAGCGCGCCACTGACAGACAACACAGACATATTATAGTGGGGTCTGCGGGGCTACCACAATGGGAGGAGTATGAAAGTTATCCTGAGCCCTGCCCACCGACTCCAAAAATATATAAAAAGCTGGAGTGCAGCAAAAAACCGGCATTTAAACCGTAATTCTTGATGAAAAGATGAAAACTTTTCTCTAATTTTTTTTTTTTTAACCTTTTTTTCTCTCACTGTGACCACACTTGCCTGATGTATGCTACTTTATATGAGGTATTAAATTACAGTAGTTTTTGAATTTTTTTAACTAGATTAAAATTTAAATAGAAGTGCTTTAGTGAAAGTTTCCTTGTGGGTGCAGACCGTTTGTGGCCATGGCGCTGGACACGGAGTTCAGTGTGAAGAGCAGCGGCATCACCAGGGAATGGAGTGGACAGATCCAGCCTGCTCTGGTCGCCTCCTTTCTTTTTCTCTTCTGTCTGGAAGCCTGTCTGTGGGTCAGAAATCTTCGGCAAAAAAGAAGACTGCCAGGACCCTTCGCCTGGCCCGTGGTGGGCAACGCCATGCAGCTGGGCCAGATGCCACACATCACCTTTGCCAAACTGGCCAAAAAATACGGCAACGTGTACCAGATACGGCTGGGCGTGCAGCAACATCGTGGTTCTGAACGGAGACCAGGCTATCCATCAGGCTCTAATACAGCACAGCACTGAGTTTGCAGGCAGACCCAACTTTGTCTCTTTCCAGATGATTTCTGGCGGCAGAAGTTTGACATTTACAAGTTACAGCAAACAGTGGAAAGCACACAGGAAAGTAGCCCAATCCAGCCTGAGAGCCTTTTCCTCTGCGAACAACCAAACAAAAAAAGCCTTTGAACAACACGTTACAGCCGAGGCTAACAAGCTGGTGCAGACGTTCCTACACTACAGCACCGATGGAAAGTATTTTGACCCTGCTCATGACTTTACCATAGCTGCTGCTAATGTCATGTGCGCTCTGTGCTTCGGGAAGCGATACGGACACGATGACCAGGAGTTCAGGTGCCTGTTAATGAAGTTGGACAAGTTTGGCCAGACAGTCGGAGCAGGTAGCCTGGTGGACGTCATGCCCTGGCTGCAGTCCTTCCCCAACCCGGTCCGCAGCGTGTATGAAAACTTCAAGAGCCTGAATGAGGAGTTTTTCAGCTTTGTGAAAAATAAAGTGTCGGAGCACAGGGAATCCTTTGATCCCAACGTGACTCGAGACATGAGTGACGCCATGATCAATGTGATCGAGGGCAGAAAAGACAGCACGCTGACCAAAGAGTTTGTCGAAGCCACAGTCACAGATCTGATCGGAGCGGGTCAAGACACAATTTCCACCGTCATGCAGTGGATCATCCTCCTTCTGGTGAAATACCCAGACATGCAAGCCAAACTGCATGAGCTTGTGGACAAAGTGGTGGGTCAAGACAGACTGCCAACGGTTGAGGACAGAAGCAGCCTGGCCTACCTGGACGCCTTCATCTACGAGACCATGCGCTTCACCAGCTTCGTCCCCGTCACCATCCCACACTCCACCACCTCGGACGTCACCATCGAAGGCCTCCACATTCCAAAAGACACAGTGGTCTTCATCAATCAGTGGTCCGTCAACCACGACCCCCTGAAGTGGAAGGACCCCCATTGCTTCGACCCGTCACGATTCCTGGATGAAAACGGTGAGCTGAACAGAGACCTCACCAACGGCGTGATGATCTTCTCATCAGGGAAAAGACGCTGCATCGGAAACCAGATCGCCAAGGTAGAGGTGTTTCTTTTCACAGCCATCCTGCTGCACCAGTGCAGCTTTGAGAGCAACCCGTCTGATCCCGTCACTCTTGACTGCTCCTACGGGCTCACGCTGAAGCCCCTCAGATGCTTCGTCAACGCCAAGCCGCGGGGAAAGCTGCTGGGTGTAGTTTCCCCCGCCTGAGCACCACATCTTCACACTGTGAGTTAAATTGAACATTTTATTACTACAGACGCTCATCAGTATCAACATACAGTACCTGCACTAAATCCTACTGTTGCATTAGTGTCATATTTAATTATATTTAACGGATCTCTTATCACAGATTGCTGATGAAGTATTTTTGCTGGCCAGATAAGTACAACAAAGATGACTACAGTTTTGTGCGTAAACTGTTGGAATTTACCTTGTTCTCACAAAATACTCCTTACTTGATCAGTGTGTACATAATTCTGAGCTGTATACTTATTTAGGTCCACTATCGAGCATGTACATGTATGGTATGTGTGCAAAAATTAGCTAAATGTAATCTGAAACTAATAAAACTCCATATGAAATGTTTGTAAATGCTATAATGACTGTTGTTACCTGTAAAATGTAAGAATATATACCGCCTTTCGGCACTTGCAGTTAAAAAAAATATTCTGTTGCTATTTTTATAATTTAGGTATGACAGGAAAAGTAATAGAATTTATTGTATTTCACCCTCTACTGTACTCCAGGCTTAGGAACACACTTAAACAAAGAGCACGGATCAAGGTGTTAAAATGTGACGTCTATTCAGGAAAACTTGCTTGATCAGGAAGCATCCATCGCAGTGAGGAAGGGACGCTGCTATAAACCGAGATCTGACCAACCTATTTTTTTGCACCATTGTGTGTAATTTTACTGTACAAGCACAAACAGAACGTGTGTACCTATAAAGCTATGTAGGTGGCCCCTGGGGGACAAACAAGCCAGGGAGCACTTTTTCTGTGACACCTCTATCTGCGCTCACAATAGGTGGGGTTTTATTGTGTCTGATGTGGGGGAATTATACGAGGGAAACTTTAAGGAATAAGCTATATTTGATGTGAATAAAGAGAAATGCCAACTATCCATGCCTGCCCTTTATTTTGTCTCCCCTTTAAGAGCATCATTGCAGCTACAAAAGTGTCATTATTGAGATAGATAGATAGATAGATAGATAGATAGATAGATAGATAGATAGATAGATAGATAGATAGATAGATAGATAGATAGATAGATAGATAGATAGATAGATAGATAGATAGATAGATAGATTAGTCCATTATAAATCCTGTTTTTATCTGTTGCACTGACTTGGAAAACCACAGCATTTGTGATAAAGAACCATTTTCTCTTTGTGGTTGTGATGATTAACATTTTGGCTGTGATTAAGAGAAACAAAAACAAACTTTAATCGGTCAAGGAAAGTCCAGAGGAAACAGTCAGGTCACCTAAAACCAGCAGAAACAACAGCCGATGCATCATAGCTGCACTTTGGTCGGTGGCTCATCCGTCATTTTTAGCCATTATTAAATCACTATGACCAACTCTGGCAACTCACACCTTTTGGGTTAAATGTTGTGTTAGGCAGTAAATCCAACAGGACAGATGAAGTACCTATACTCCCACTTTTCCTCATCCTAGGGACGCTGCTGGCTGGAGGTCTGTGTGGGAACGGGACTAATGTCTGCACAGTCTAGTCAAAATGGGAGGGGATCAATGATTAAAAACAAAAAAAAACAGCGATGATCCCTCCCACCATGCAGATGCATATAAGTGATACGTTAAGGCTTTAACCTGATCGAGGCGTTCTTACAGGGATGGGTAAAAGAGCTTTGGACGGCTTCTTTCTCATCTTTTTCTGCCGCCTTTCCATCAGCAGAGACTGAGGTTACGTGGAAACGCTTGGTTGTTGGGAAAATGGAGGAAGAATTTTGTGTGGAGGGCGGCAGCAGCAGCATCAGGGAATGGAGCGGACACATCCAGGCTGCTCTGGTTGCCTTCTTTGTCTTCCTTTTCTGTTTGGAAGCCCGTCTGTGGGCCAAGAATCTCAAAAGAAGACTGCCAGGACCCTTTGCCTGGCCCGTGGTGGGCAACGCCATGCAGCTGGGCCAGATGCCACACATCACTTTCAGCAAGCTGGCCAAAAAATATGGCAACGTGTACCAGATACGGCTGGGCTGCAGCGATATTGTGGTTCTGAACGGAGACCGGGTGATACGACAGGCGCTGATTCAGCACAGCACGGAGTTTGCAGGCAGACCCAACTTCGTTTCCTTCCAGACTGTCTCGGGGGGGAAAGGTATGACATTTTCAAGTTACAGCAAACGGTGGAAGATGCACAGGAAAATTGCTCAGTCAACAATCAGGGCGTTCTCCAGCGCCAACAGCCAGACTAAAGAGAACTTTGAGCAGCAGATTGCAGCCGAAGCCACAGAGCTGGTGGAAGTTTTCCTAAAGCTGAGCGCACGGGGCCAGCACTTCAACCCTGAGCATGAGCTGACAGTAGCGGCAGCCAATGTGATTTGCGCGCTGTGCTTTGGGAAGCGCTACGGTCACGACGATGCCGAGTTCCGGGAGCTGCTGCACAGGGTGAACATGTTTGGACAGACGGTGGGTGCTGGCAGTTTGGTGGACGTGATGCCCTGGCTTCAGTCCTTCCCAAACCCAGTCCGCAGCATGTTCAAGAGCTTCAAGACCCCTCAACAGGCAGTTCTTTGGGTTTGTGCAGCTGAAGTTAAAGGAGCACAGAGAGACCTTTGACCCAAAAGTAACCCGAGACATGAGCGACGCCATCATCAGCGTGCTTGATAGGTCTGCCAGCGAGTACGGGCTGACCAAAGACAACGCAGAGGGGACAGTGTCCGATCTGATAGGTGCGGGTCTGGACACGGTCTCCACGGCTCTTCACTGGATGCTCCTGCTGCTGGTCAAACACCCACAGCTGCAACACAAACTCCAGCAGCTGATCGACCAAGTGGTCGGGAGGAACAGGCTGCCCTCCGTCGGGGACAGAAGCAGCCTGGCCTACCTGGACGCCTTCATCTACGAGACCATGCGCTTCACCAGCTTCGTCCCCGTCACCATCCCACACTCCACCACCTCGGACGTCACCATCGAAGGCCTCCGCATTCCCAAAGACACGGTGGTCTTCATCAATCAGTGGTCCGTCAACCACGACAGCCTTATGTGGACAGACCCCCACGTCTTCGACCCGTCACGATTCCTAGACGAGCAAGGCTCCTTAAACCGGGATCTTGCCAGCAACGTCATGATCTTCTCAGCGGGAAAAAGAAGATGCATCGGAACCCAGATCGCCAAAGCTGAGATATTTTTGTTTCTCGCAATTCTGCTGCACCAGTGCAGCTTTGAGAGGAGTGCAGGCGAGGAGCCGTCATTAGACTGCTCCTACGGTCTAACGCTGAAGCCTTTAGACTACAGAATCACAGCCAAACTGAGAGGAAAACTCCTGAAAAGCCCCTAGATTTGGATCTGCAGATTTAGGAGCACATCATCAAGCAAATAATCAGTAATCGGTGAACAAAATAAAAATCTTCTTTCTGCTAACCTATATTATTGTGTCCAAATATATTACAGTCTGTCTTCTTGCTAACCCAATCTTTTGGTTAATGTGGTTAAATAAATAAATAAATAAATAAATAAATAAATAAATTTAAAAAGGTTTAAAAATCATAGGAATACAAACTGTGAAAACAGTGGGCTTCTGTTTTAAGCCCTAACAAAAATGACTGACAGTGCATCTATACATCAATGGTGAGAAAGGGAGAGCTTTCTCGTCTCTGTGGCCAAAACCGCATCTCACCATAGACCCTAAGTGTGCATCGTTGTTCATATGAGTCGTTTTAGCAGAGCTGCCTGAAACTGCAACATTAACCAGTGGCAGCGAAACACTGCCTTGTTTTTGTTTGTGTTGAGGGGGCAGAAACCCCCTCGAGCCGGCTGTGTGGTCCCAGACCTCTAAACGTTTATTCCATCCTCTTCGAGTCTGAACTTACATGATGGCTGCAAACGTAAAGACTGTTTAAAAAAAATATTTACAGATTTATTTGATGACATCTCTGAATAAATGCTCAAATTCCTATTCGTGATTTTGGTGGTCCGTCAACATGCCTCCAATTTAGTAGCCCTAATTGTACGGTTGTGTTTAGGTGAGTTTGTTTGTTTGTTTGCGTGTGTGTGTGTGTGTGTGTGTGTGTGTGTGTGTGTGTGGGATATATTGCTCCAAAATGTTGTGAAGAACAAAGGCCAGAGAGGTCAAAGGGATAATAATAGATCCTGATGTCTGGTCTCAGTGTTTTAAAAGATTAATATGGGTTATGGGCCCTGCATGTTCTTGTTCTCCCCCCTTTTACAAGCGGAGGAAGACATCAGTTCAGGCAACACTAAGCAGCCACGAGCTGCACTCGTCAATATTTAACAGGTAGAGTGCTGCTGAGGTCATTTCTCAGAAGATGTGTTTGGTTTTTGCCAAGTCAGTGTTATCTCCTGTCAGTGCGCACAGCATTCGTTCCTTTGGTAACATCCCATTGCTGTTTTTATATCTCTGATAGGACTTTACATTAAACTAAAGACCAAACTCAACAAATAGAAAAGTCAAGGTTTTTTCAGCATTTGCACCCAACAGCTTCCTCCCAGTGATTCCTCCACCTGATGGCTTTTGTTTTGAGAAAGATAAAACCAGCCAATTCTCAAAAGTCAGCCCTGCACACGGTGCATAAATATTAGTTTAGGTGTACGTTGGTGGCTTGTTATTTTCACCCTTTCTTTCTTTTATCCACTCGGGAGTGTTTGCTCCGTGAGTATTCCGCGAACCCGGAGTCAGATTCGGGGCAGTGGCGCTGCGGGAAAGCTCCGGGGGCAGCTGGTTTTCACTGAGGTCCCCACAGAAAGACTGAAGACATTCTTTACCTCACCAGTCTCTCTCTTTCTCTCTTTCCGACCCTGTTGGGAGGAAAGGGCCGTCTGATCCTCCCTCCTGTGGCCACTTCCCAAAACATCCATGAAATTTGTCCGGTTAAAAGAGTCCCTTTCACTCCCGTCGGCCTCCCTCGGCATCCTGACCTGCTGGGTTTCACTCCTTCAAGGAAAACAGAAAAACATACAGGCAATCAGTTTTCCAGCTCTGAAGCTTTTCACATTTCGCACGTACGCAGATCCGAGCAGTGACCTCCCTGAAGGCTCCTGCCAGATCCAGCCCGGCGCTCCATCCAAAACCCCCTCCGCTGCTCTCGCGGTTTGACATGGAAAGAGCAGTCACTCTTGGGTAGATGACACACAGTGAGATAGAATTACTTGGCGGCAGACGGATGCAATTGTCCAGAAAATCATCCAGAAATCTGTCGACCGCCGTCGTCTGCTGGAACGCGGTGGAACGCGGCGTTGTTAAAGCTGCGCTCGATGCTGAGACGCTGACCGCAGCGGGCCGCTCTGCAAATATTGTTAGATATTTTCCAATTCTTTACACCAAAAAGAATGGCAGTAAACATTAAAAAAAGAAAATCAAGTATTCTATGAAGGGAGAAAAACGTCATAGAAATTTCCAACATTTTCCCAGCGAGCACACAAGAGTGATGGATTATTTCCAAGGTGTCAGTGGTGATCGCCCAACAGCCAGCAAACACTCCCACACACAAACACACAACTGACCACCTTCTTTTTCTTGATTTTGTCACCTGAGTGATCTCATTTAACTGCATGAATGACCCCTGGTCTGGCACCTTCAAAGGTCCTTAGATCTTGTTTACCAGAAGTGATTTCTCTGTCTATCCAGACGGTGAAAAACCACCGACACGGCGGTCGAGTAACCCAGACAGGAACATCTTCTGGGGGCGTGCTGGAGAAGACATATCTGATTTGTTTGGAAAGCAAGGAAATAAATCTGAATATGGTTTGTGTATTTTCACAGGGAACATGAGAATGGTGGGAGAGCGAGGGGCTCCAGATTGAGAGATAATGGCTAATGAATTTTTATTTTCTTGTCAAAGAAGATGTCAAAGGTCAAAGCTGCTAACTGATGTAGTTTTTACCTGCTTAGCAGGACGAGAACGTGACAAGACATATAATCATAGTTCATCATCAGATTAGACAGCAGATGGAACCGATGTTGCCGAGCTGTCAGTCCGTAACACAGAGCAGGCACTAAGAAATCATGTTCCTCTGTAAACAGCAGAGGAAATATGGCTATCTTGGATTTCTCCACACACTGTCTCTGTCACTTCTGCTGCAGTGATCAGTCAAAACTTCTGTCTTCTGCCCTCCCCTCTGTCCACATCCAAAAGCCCCTTTACTACTAATTCACCAACCAATTCACATCAGCCCTTTTCAAGCTCTCTTGTCGGTGCCAGACCAAAACTATTTAGCCATACGCTATTTGTGTTTGCGGGAGTTTCATTTTCAGTTGTTTTTGCCTTTTCCTTTTGTAGTGGCTTCTATTTGCTCATCAGAATTCCCCCACTGGCCGAACCAGTGCTGGGGCTCCGCTGAAAGTTGCCCCGCTCCGGTGAGACTGAGGAGTCGGCGTCAGCTCTCTGACAGCTCTCTATCGCAGCATTAGTGGAAAAGGAACATTTTACATGGTGTGAGTGCATGCACCCTCTGACCACCGCAGATATTCAGACTGATCATCTGTTGGAACCGTAGATTCCTGCTGCCTTCAAGCATCTGATGCGTTCGCAAAAGCTTGCTGAAAAAAATAAAAGAAAATAAGTGCGTTGAGTTCAAGTCTCCTTATATGGGCTTCCATGTACATTATAGCAGATATGAAACGCAATGTACCCTATTCTGTATTCAGCACTCATTAGTTTCATGACAGCACACAGGGCACTAGCAGTGCATAAGCGATTCTCATGCACCGATGTCTATTTCTGCCCGTCTATATGTGCACATCCCTCCGGAGCTCTTCCGCTTTCGAAATTCATCATGTGGTAACGTGAGCGGGCAGAAAATTACATCATTATTTGGTGCTGCACTGAAACTTTATCAAGAGTAAACACAGAGGTTTTTTTGTTTTGTTTTTGTTTGTTTCAGTTTGACTAAAAAGCACTTGTGAGAGACTGGAGTGAGGTCTGAGAAGGAGAAGTTCTGGAGATGCCTCGATCTTAGACGGAGGGGCGGATCATCGGGTATTACCAGGACTACTGAAGCCCATCACACACGTTTGCGTGGCGGCATCGTATGCAGTCAGTGTTCTGGAGAGGAAATAAACTATAGATGTCAAACTGCCGGGGTGGTGATATTCTGTTTCCAAAAAGAGGGATTTTCTCGCACGGGTGCTGGGAGAAAGATGTTGGGTTTACTGAAGCGTGAAGCCATGCAACAGGCAACAAAAGGAAAAAAAGAGTGTGTCACAGCATTAAATCATTGTGCTGGGTGATCTCATGGTATTATATAAGACAGCGTCGGCCGTGCCAGACCCAAAGACAGAGTTCAAGGGAGACACTCAGGTGCACGCCACCGAGCACGTGGCATGGCCTCTCTGGCAGCCACGCTTGGAGCAGGCGGCAAGAGTTTGCTGAGCTGGATTCTCAGGTGAGCTGACCCAAACACAGACTTGTATCCATGTTTCAGTGTTAAAATCTCAGAAGGCAGCGTAAAAAACTGAATCTTTTAATTAAAGCAGAGCCACTCGTGCTGGAATAATGACTCATCGTATCGATTATGACGTTCCAGCAATCTGTTTGTGGGCTGCAAATTTACGACCAAAGAGGCTTCAGCATGTGCTGGTTCTTCATCCTTCATCCATCTGAGAACCTAAATCAATGAAGTGATGAGTCAGACTTGGGGATGGGGGGAAGGGGCTCTGGTACAAACAGCCAGCCACTCGGGTGGCTGCACGCACACACAGATGCTTCGCTTCTGTACTGCCACCGAGACAAACCATCACCTCTCTTCACGCCCAACACGCACACACACACACACACACACACACAGGCCGGGAGGAGTCGGGGTGTCTGCTTCACTTCTCCAAACTGAGATCACATAACAGGGTAGGAGCCATTAAGCGAGGCCTGGACTTTGGCTGACTCCCTTGCAGTATAGGCCCCTCATCACAGCGCTCCGACCACCTCCCACGCCACTCCCACCCCCCTATGGCCGGTGTGCCAGGAACTAAGATGTATGGGCCCTTGCAGAGAATCGCCTCCAATAGCACTTCTTTCCGTCTGCCAGCAAAAATAAGATGCTCTGCACTCTCTCTCACCTCCTCTTCATCACACTAAAATTCCCTTCGCGTCGCAGCGGCCTAAAAAGCTGCCAGAGGCTACAGCCAACAGCTACACTCACTCTCCTCTTTATTCCCCCCTGGTTTTGACAGAAATTTACTTTGCCCGAGAAAACTTGCGCAGTTACGGGTCTGCTCATTTTCAGCGGCGGTGTGCAAACTCTCAGAATAGTTGCTAGGGATGAAAACAAGTCCAGTAATTTGGAGAACTGAGGAGAAATCCAAATGTTTTGCTTCTCAAATGATTTACAAATGATCCTTATGTCCGGTGTGATAATCTAGGAGGATCTAAATGACCTAAGACTTCTGATTTGATTAGTCTTTGTAAATGTGGTCACTGCTCGATACCGAGGCCGACCAACGACCGAAGCGTGGGCGAGCGCTGATGTCATGGATACGTCTGTGTTCTAGGTGCAGTGCAAACATGTGGACCTTTAAATGCACAAGAACAGCTGTGTTCATCCTCCTGAGCAAACCAGCTGAGACAACACAACACTCCGCGCGGCCCCTTCCTCCACAAAGAATTCCACCTCTCGCCTCCCGCTGCACCCGTATGGCTCGGCCCAGAGCGGACATCACGCCCACTCATCATTTCATAACATCCAGCACGAAAAGTGTTTAACGTGCGGTACGCTTCACCTGCTGATTCATGACGAGGAACGGGCGGTGGTGCTAATCCTGGTGCAGCGAGCCAAGACTGGAAGGGGGATTTTACACTTTCCCCCACACCTCCATCACATCTGATCTCCTGGTGCAAAGCAAGGCACAGGAAGGGTGATATGGACCAAATTTCAAAAGTTCAGTGACTTTGGCTGTTTAACAGAGAATTTAATAAGTGTCTGGCTGGTTTAGCAGGTTGATCAGTGGTGGAAGACACTAGTGCTGCTTTTGGTCAGCCTGATGAGAATTACACATGTTGATGGGTCAGATGTTTTTCTAATGACTAATGAGCCCTTAAGATGTCCGTCCCATCTCATAGCGTGTGTGGTCAGGCGGTGGTTTTAATATGATTCTGGTCTATATGAAACACTCAATCACATCTGCCGACATGTGAAAGCCGGAGACTCAAAGTCACGGATCACCAAAGCACATAAGATAAGAAATGAGCTGTAAAAATGACCACAGACCTCTGAAGCGATCCATCAAATGAGTGGCGAGTACATAAATGACACACAAACGGTTGACATTCATGCTTGCATTGAAAAGCCAGCAGCACTCCACCCAGCGCACTCATCTACAAAGACTGTCAGAGATCATCTTCAACAAATTTTTTGTTTAAACGCTGTAAGGCCATTTGTAGGCGAACCAGCCCATGTTGCCTCTTTTGATCCAACAGTAGAAAAGTAGAATCAAAGTGAAGGATTAAATCAAAGCCAGGAGCTGACGCTGGCTTTCAAGGAGAGCCAGCATCCTCCTAAAATCAACACATCCGAGAAACACAGTTCCCACTGCCGAGATTGAAAGCAAGCTGGATATTTGTTTAGCATGAATGCTAATTTGTCGGAGTCTTAACTAGAGCGGAGCAATAACAGTGCCAACTAGAACGCTCTCTCACCAAAAAATTGACTAGAATCCCACAAAGACCACAGGTACTCATGACAGGAAGTAAAGAAACCTCGGCAAGAAGGAAAGAAACAACCTTTCTGGGAAATTTGGAAAGGTCTTCACCTCGAGTAAAATTAAAAATTATGAGCTAGCGTGGATCTGAAGAACCTGGCAACAATGTTTGTGGATTCTGCATTCAGGCAGAAAGTCAAAAAATCCCTCCAGTTCATCTTTGCACGCCATCAAGCATGTTCAGATTGTTTATGATGAATATATTATGCGTGCTAGCACAAGTTTTATAGGTCTTTTGAGGCATAATGAAGGAAAAATATCCAAAGACGATGAATAATGTCTTTTTCCCAGTGTTTTGGATGAGCTTATGACATCTCTTTCGGATGAGTGTTAAAAGGAAACAGATAAAGCTTTCCATGTGGCATGTTGCTTTTTCTGCCTCATTCCTCTGCAGGGCTGCCAGAGACCTCTGTTTAATGCAGTGGTACTGGGGGAACTTTGAGGGAACACTAAGAGGAACACAAGGAAACCGTCCTCCCAAATGAGGAGGACGACTGTGGGGCAATTTGTACAAACCCAGACGAGCGGCCAGCGGTTGGATGAGTTACAGCGACTAGAAGACTTCGCATTTTTAGAACATTCTACGTGGGAGGAGGGGACCCGGGAGGCGGCTGGGGTCTGGCTGCAGGGCCGTGCGCACCCACCTGTTTAATGGAGTCTAACATGCACAAACATAAACACAGCATGCACAAAAACGTGTACTTTAGAATGTGCCTTTCTCCCTCTGCCTCCCATAAACACACACACTGGATGACCTCCACAGTTGTGTGTGTGTGTGTTTTGTTTTTTGGGGGGGGGGTTTTGTGTGTGTGCTTTAACGGCGGTCCTGCCAAGTCACACAGCTTGAGCAGCAGGGAGGTCCAGAAATCCAGAGGGAGATGGTACGTGACAGAGTGCAGGTCGCGTATGAAGGCGTGTAGGTTGGATGAGACGGGGGTTTTACTTTAGCAGTGTGTTTTTACAATTACGTGTGTTTTATCATCGGAGGGCACCACATCTGATACCCATATTCCTGCTGGGTTTAAAACCATCCTAATCAAGTTTGTGGCCTCTCGAATTCAAAGAATTTGCCCGTAAGATACAGAATACAGCATCAGTAGTGTCTCCGCGAGTGTGTGTGTGTGTGTGTGTGTGTGTGTGAGAGGCTGTGCGCAAACGTGCTGCAGACTGCGCCTGGCTCCACTGCAGAAAGCACGCGAGCTCCGTGCTGTGTGGAAGTGGCCGTTCGCATCTCTGAAAGTGATTTTCTCGCCGTATCTATGAGGAAATGATTCATTAGGCTGTGGCCCAGGTGGGATCACTCTGACATGGAATAAGAAGCAGCCACCCACCCCAGGCTGATGCATTTGGAGCGCACACTAAGGCAAAGGGGAAGACGGGAAACAGTCCGCAAAGGACGTGACTAGACCGCGCCTGTGTGTGCCTGCGTGTGTGTTTTCAGAAGAGAACGGCTGGAGGAGAAGAAGGTTGGAATGAAAGAGACAAGAGTTTGGAGTCAAGGCTGCAGAGGCTTCCAGTCTCGTTCGACTTTCCTGGAACAGGACGGGAGGCTGAGCTCAGCCCCGGATCCGTCCACCGTTTCTCTAAATAGTTTAGTGTCACTTTTAAAATAACACCAAATGTTAATAAGTCTGGTAAACTCTGACGGTTCCTCCTTCTAATGTGTTTGATTGTGTCTGACATGTTTAAACTTGAGCTGTTTTGCATTCCACAAAAGGAGACATAATAACAACCAGCAGAGAAGGAGAAGCGCCTGTTAAACTGCTGTGATAAATCAGATATTAAAGATTTACTTTTTCCACAAATAACTGGAGTTTGGCTGTCCAGACTCACTCCAGGTTGCTGAACGCTGACAGACTGAGCCATGCTGACGTCACCAGCAAACCGCTCCAACCTTTACTGTCCCCAGGTGTGATGGAACTCATTGTGCATTCACGATTCCACCAAAGGACTCTTTAATCAACACACCAGCGCAGCTTAAGCTCCGTTTTTGGCCTTGTGTTCAATATTCTTGCAAAAGAGTTTTAAGAGGTTCTAGGAGGAGACAGCAGATTTTACAGCCCTGGAAAGCAAATGGAGAAGAAATGCCATCATTCAGGATGTTCCAGCACTCAGCAGATTTACAGCTGCTGAGGTGAAAGTGAAATTTACCACCCCAGCTCACGAAGACCAAACTCCCATCTCGGAGCGCGGATGAGCTCACGCTGCAGCGGGAAACGCAGACATCACCCAGGAGATCGAATTTGTACAAAAGCTATATTTGTATAAGCTGGAGATGAAGGGAGGAGTGGAAGACTAAGCAGACTTTTCCTCAGACGCAGGCAGGAGTCAGACGACGGAATACGAAGACGGGAATAAGCAGAGATGAGAAAGGAGGGCCTGGATTAGGAGTTAAGCCTCATTACTCAACCAGCCACTGTGGATGGAGATAGATGGAGGAACGGAGCAAAAGTGCAAACAGAAATAGCACATGGAAGTTTGCGTGCATGTGGCACCTTGTGTGTGTGCGTCCACGTCTCTGTTGTGACCTCGCGCTCCACTTGTAAGCAGCAAATTATGAAGTAGACGTGTCGGAGGGTGACTGGTCTGGGAAGAGCACCCGTCTCAAACACGCTACATTTAAAAACGTGACTTTCTGCCGTCCGCTTAATCATCCTAAAAAAACCAAACATTTCCACAACAGTCACGCCAGTCTGAGTGTATTTTAAAAGGTTCAGCGAGGATGTGATCATATCAGAGCGGCACCATGGCTTTCATCGTGCTAAAAAGCTATCTTGGGCTTGCTTTGGATTGTGGTGTCCACGGAGGGCTTTGCGACTAAAGACCATTTTATGTCTGGTTTTTCATTCTCATACGTTTTTCTTCCCATCTGGATGGTGGGGAGACACTGCGCTCCTCAGTTGATGTATACGCTGATTTATTCACGGAAAATCGTGTTAGTCTCTGGACGGGACAGCGAAACGTCTACATTTCTAGCTGAAGCGCTCATTAAAGATTTAACCGTTCCAATAAATCACACACACCTCGACCTTTCAGCTGTATGGGATTTGGAATAGAAAAAGGCAACCGATGATCTCATGGGCCAAATGTTTGTTAAAGTGCCTTCATAACACAACACACAACACACACACACACACACACACACACACACACACACACACACACACAACAGTGCCGGTAAACTCCAGCATCAGCCAGTTGAGTGCAGACCTCCACGTCCAATAAAGGATGGTGGGCAGCCATTGTGCAGCCCTGCTCCTTTTGTTAAGCCGTCTTCCCACACGTGTCAGAAAACCCGCTGTACTCGTTTCCTTCCTGCAGCTACTGCTGCTGGTCCACTTATGTTGCACTGACACATCGCCTTCTGTGAAACTTTCCATTAACTCTAAAGGGTCCGCAGTCTTAAACAGGCAGCTGTACAGAGTTTATAAGTGATCTACTTTCTATAAAACAAGCTTTTAAGCTAATTTAAAGAGTAAAATTTGAACTATATCGTGTTTCTTTGCCTCAAGGTCACCAATAGGCATCTGGCTTTAAAGCTTCAGAGACTCTACTGTTCTTCACGCTCATTTCTTTGAACTATCATTACAGATACCACGTGGAAAGCATGATAGTAAGTGATTTGTTAATAAAAGATAAGTTATGTTTATCTTTCTAAGCATTTAGTGCTCAGTTTTTCTAACTTCACCAGAAGCATCCACAGTCAGACTGTAAGAACGACTAAAATCCCAGAGAATCTGCATGGCTGCAGTCGATCTGACGGCGACCCTGGACACAAATGAGGAAAGTAGAACTGTTAAATTACTCCTCGGTTCCCCTGTGTTTATTACACGTTGTTCCCTGTTACTAATAACCCAATACGGTTTGTGGCTGCACGATTAAACAGGCTCCACGTCCAGCTCAGACCCAGGGTGATGAGAGAGGAGACGCAGCGTGCTAATAGCATGTCCCTGCCGCTTTTTACCAACATTAGTCTTAATCACTGAAAGAAAGGCTCCCCAAACAAACCCGTCTACACTGCACAACCATGGAAACCGCATCCTGGTGTTTCTCAGCAGCGTGTCGACGCCGCCACCGAGCCCTAAGTGTGTGTTGCGTAATCCCAATGCCTGCAGCCAGCCGCTTCATCTGTCAGTGAGGGCAAAGCAGCAACGTCTGCACGGAGGCGAGCCGGGGTGAGAGACGCGGGCCTCGCCGAGGCTGCGGCGTCGTATCTCCGCAGCTCCCACACTCCAGGTAAGCTGGGAACAGTCTGAGGAAACGGGAGGGCAACAGAGGTCAATCGTGTAGGTCCTCGTCCTCAGGAGGGGAGCGAGCAGACGGCAGACGGCGCACATTTGTCTTTAAAGACCGCAGGAGAAAAAGGGCTCAGAAATACAGCCATTCGTCATAATTACAGTGATGTAAACTAATGCAGAGTGTAACACTAACAGCCAATCTATCAGAGCCCTGCCCCTTATCTCTGCTGCCCCGCTATTTAGATCAGTCTGCTGAATATCGCAATATCGCTCCAGCATCTACAGTAAATCATCTCAAACACACACACACACACACACACACGACACACACACACACACAGCTGGGGTTTTAATTTATTCCTGTTCAGTTTCGACAGAGTGATTACTTCAGCAGCACCGATACACACCTACACATCTGCAGTGAGAAGATGCAGCTGATGAAAAACTAAAAATTAGCATTCAGATTTCTCTGCTGTTATTAAATGTACAATTAGATCTGGATGGATTACTTGGTGTTTTTATTTACTCACCTAAAAATGGAGAGGATGGACATTTGACCGTCAGGTGGGTGTTTTCATGCTTACCTGAACCTGTGACAAGAAACATAAACAAAACAGAGAAAACATCTTTTCCAACACTAGTGATCTCCCGTGGATGCTCTTTCGTCTAAAACGAATGACAGCTATTTTCCCCCACAGTCTAGGGAAGAAATCCGCCCGAGAACCAGTGAAACGACAGAAGTAGATTTCAAAAATGCGCTCGGGGGCCAGCAGGGGGCGATCTTCTCGGCTCTTCACCTCTCCGCACCTGTCAGAAGCCACAGAGGTGCTGGTTTCTGCTCAGCTGTCATGGCAGACCATTATAAGCTCAGTAAACGTGATAAACATCTGAAAACACACAAGTGAGGTCAGCGCTGAGGGGCCAGTTCTCAGGGGTCCACCTTTCCCGACTGTCTCTGCGGGCGAATACGGGAAGCTTACTCGACGTGCTGCGTGTTTACTCGCACAAGAAGCAAGTATTGACTTTTGTGAAATCTGTACGCTGGTCAACATCCGACTTGTGGCACCAGTTGAACAGAGTTTTACGCGCACGTCAGAGCCGCTCAGGAGGAGCTGCGATTGGTCCGCAGGCGTGGGCGTTCACTGCGGGAGCCTCGGCCGAAAAGGCGCAAGTTGGACCGCAGAAACCCACACGTCTGCGCACAAACATTCCCAAATCTCCACTTCCAGAGTCCACCTTCTGGCTGGCTGCAGGGATGCCGTACATGCTGATCAGCACGCAGATTCGGCTGGTGCGTATGTTGCGTGCGCCCCTGCGCTTTCCCCCTCTCTCTCTCTCTCTCTCTCTCTCTCCCTCTCTCTCTCTCTCTCTTAGAGAAGCGTGCTGCAGTGGGACTTTCCGGAGCAACGCGGAGAGCAGGTTCGACTACTACAGGCGGCCGCGGGCCTGTCATTGTGCGCACCGAAACAACACAACAACAGAGGAGGCTCCCGGCCAAGAGCGCATATGGTGGCGTTGTTTTCTCCGTCACGCGTTCCTGAACTCAAACCACATGTTGCCCCTCTGTCGCCCTCTGGGTGCGCACGCTGGTTCCGTCAGCGACTAATATTAGACTGATTATCAGGGATTATAATCCGCACCTGCTCCTCCACCACCGTGGAGACGTCATAACGCGCTCGCTCTGATTCTTGCAGGAAAACGGCCCAACTAACGTGGGAGATGAGCACTCAGACCCACAGGTGATGACCTACCTGGGAGCAAGAAAAACAACCGTGCTGGGGAACAATTTGTGAGTACTGGGAGTCTGGGGGAAACCAGTTGTTTCAGTGGGTGTGTCTAAAGGAAATGTGGCAGGTTTATAACTGGTTAAATCTGAGCCGCACACAAAAACACTCCAGAGCGGTTTCGCAAGCACCAGCGAGTCCACACAGCAGAGGTCACACGTTGGAGGAAGCCTTTGCTTCTTCGTGTGTTTAGAGTAACCACGCGTGTCAGGGAAGTGTTGCCATCGCTGGCGAGGTTCAGAACAAGGTGTGAAGGGAAGCGAAAAGGAACCCGAACAATTAACATCCCCCCCAAGGGTGGAGGTAATGTGGGTGTTTGTGCTCCTTCAGTTCAGAGTACTACGTGGACGACCCTCCCCGCCTGGTGCTGGACAAACTGGAGAAGATCGGCTTCCGCTTGCTGTCCATGACGGGCGTAGGCCAGACCCTGGTGTGGTGCCTGCACCGGCAGATGGAGTGATGGACGTTTGAAAAGGCCCCTGGGATCACTCCTAAACGCCGTTTCCAAGTCAGATAGATTGAGACTGAGATTATCTCAGGCATCAGGTCTCAGATTATCTTTAACAGATGACCAGGCAGAGGAGGGAACGGCAGACCACATTCCTGGGATTTAAAAAATAAAATCCTTTTTAATTAGTTTCTGATTTATCAGCGAGTCAAAGAACAGATCAGGGACCAGTGGCTTGGAATCCAGGAGTACCTGCAGTACTGTCTTTTTTTTACATTTGCCTCACGCGTGACTGCTGTCCTGTTGTGTATCACTTGTACACAGACCTGAAGTTTTCTGATGATATTGTAATAAACAATCAGGCCGGTCTGAATTGCTGACCCACAGCACCAGTAAGTCCTCTTTCAAATCAGTTCTGGGCGTGGACTCTACAGCCGGTGAAATCAGT
Source organism: Tetraodon nigroviridis (assembly GCA_000180735.1). Classification (NCBI taxonomy): domain Eukaryota; kingdom Metazoa; phylum Chordata; class Actinopteri; order Tetraodontiformes; family Tetraodontidae; genus Tetraodon; species Tetraodon nigroviridis. Next base: position 4,826,422 of record CAAE01015019.1, read on the forward strand.
GGAACGCGATTCAGTGCAGCCTCGCTGGATCTCCAGCTGATGCCGAGCGCAGCTTCACGACGCTGTCCTGGAGTCGGCCTCATCGATAATCCTGTCACTCAGCTGCATGTCTGACCTCGGACGACTGGAGACCACCCGAAGGCAGGGCAGTCGGGGAACGGGGGAAGAACACTCATCCTCCCATTCTGGTTCACATGCAGCCCAGCCACTGTGGGCTCAGGGCTGGGCTGGTGGTGAATGTGTTTCCTGTAATTGCATTTCCTTTGTTGTCATTTGGACAGAGTTTGTGTGTTTGTGTCCTTTTCTTCCTCCCTCTTTCGATTTGAAAAAAGCCTACACATAAATAAAACCATGTGATGAGGGGATTTTGCAGGAGGAAAGGAGCAGATGTCTCCCGCCACACAGCGCCACACCGCACCGATACGCAGCTGCTCATTGTGTAACAGCGCTGCGGCGATGCAGCTCGGAACGCACAAGGAGAGGGTCAACTGAGTTAGCCGTCGCAAAGCTGAATAACAGAGCGGAGGGAAGGAGAAGAGGACGGATGGCTGGGTGGGACCGTAAGGTCTGCCCTAACGTGGGTCACAGATTGGTAGCGTGTCACCGGAGAGAGCACAAATAAGCGATGCAGATGATCTTGGAGGTATCTGTTACACAAGCATGTTGTGAAACAGCTTGAAATCATTTTTGAGGTCAGCGTCTCAGGACAGAACACACACCACGATGAAAGCAACATGGCTGCCGCTTTTTAATCTAAAACAAACTCCACTCCTGGAACCCGACAGCAGCGCTGCGTCGCGGAGTTCTGCGATTTTCGTTCCAGTGCACCACTTCAGAGATGACTGACAGGAGGTGTCGTGACCCCGACGGAGCGTGAGAGAAGGAACGCTGAGACGCTGCAGGCGTGCTGCCCACCTGAGCCGTCTGGAGAAACATCCTTGAAAAAAAGATTAATGTTCACGCAAGGGTTCGTGCTCCGGGGTTTTCGCACCAAACACACGCAAAATGAATCATTCGCTTACTTGCTAAAACGTAGATGGACTGATGCATTCTCATGAGTTCTGTCCAATTTCAGGCTGGAGCCACATGTGGTTGTGAAGGAGATCACGCGCCAGACAACTTCTTGGCCCCCACTGGTGCTTTCCCGGACTCCGCGCCGTTGCCTGGAAACCCAACGCCGACTACAAGCCCCCACAAGAGTCTTCCAAGAACTAGTTCAGGACCCCCTGTCGAATCATCACGTGTCATTTACAACACAACAACACTCCGACTGGCGTTCGTTTGTTATGTTTGGAGACGCCGGAAGCGCTCTCTCCAGGCCTTTCAACAGCTAATTTGCACATTGGCTGCAGCCTTTCTAACACTTTTTGGACTTTTGACTGACAAAAGCTCCAAAATGACGCGATAACGATGCGACAAGAACATCATGATCAGAATTATGGGATGGCTGATGGTTAGCACCTGCCTTGTTCTAAGGAGCTTCCAGCTGGGGGTCCTTACTGCATGATCCTCCTGGTCTTCAGGTACTTTGGTTCCTCTCACAGTCCAAAAACATCTACATGGGGTTAACTGGAAACTCTAGTTTGGGAAAGGAATAGGCAGCGGTTAAAACAGATGGATGGTCTGATGGATGGAGACCGTGACGAGAGAGAAAGCGGCTCCTCATCATCAGGCAGCTGTGCGCTGATCCATGGTGCATGGGAACGTTGGAGGGCTTGCTCCCGACTTTAAACCTCATCAGTGAGCTGTAGAAACCAAAAGTCATTATCTCAACCGCCGTGTCTCTAATAGAAGGTCTTCAGTCTTCACTTTTCATCGCACAGATTTTCTCAGTCTGATTGCTGGTTCAACATGGACGAGAAATTATTTCCACACAGTCCCATTAAATAGTCTTTGGTTTGGGTTTCCAACAGACGGCCCTTGGAGAGATGATTGCGCACGACGACAGAAAGGAACAACATTACGTTTCCCCGAGCTGGTTACAGCTATGAGGTAACGACTTGCAAGAGATTTTCAAACCCTTTCCAAAACCCTCAAATGAATCGGCAGAGGTCTTCCAACAATTTGGAATAAAAGCGATTCCATTCGACGAACTGTTGCAGAGGCGCACACAACTGCCAGCAGACAGCGGTCCAATCCGCACAAAAAACGCTGATCAACGGCATTTGTGAAAGGCTGATACACACGGCGGCTGTGTGAAGATCGTTCTTCCAAAGATTTATTTTTCCTTATAGGATTGTTATATACAAACAATAAAAGAAACACCTGGAATATACATTAAACTAAAGCCTCACACAAATATGCTAGAACCCGGCGTCCTCTTCATCTTCTTTCTGCATTTGTTCTATGAGCCTCTGTCTCTCGGCAGCCTGCCTCATCTTCATCATCACCAGGGTCTCGTAGTCACGCTCGTTAGTCAGGGCGCCCTGCAAGAGGAAGGAGGACACACACACGCGCGCTGTCAGACGAGGAAAAAGGTGGTCATTGGTGTGTTTCATACGGAAGCAAAGGGGGATCTTGAGCCAAAGGGTGACGGAAGCAGACGTGTCTTTGCTCCTCACTAATCAATAGCACCACTGCTGGGTGATCGTGCGCGAGGCATGCTAATTCTGCTGCCGGCAGTTATTTCACAAAATGAGGGCTGGAAGTGAGCCTGAAAATCATGTGCGTGCTCTCGTATGTCTGTGTGGGATATTTGGAGGGCGGGTGGGAGGGGGGGCAGAGCACAAGGCTACACCACACTCTCACACACACACACGCGATCGGTGCAGTCAGATGCCACACGAAGGCCAGACATGAATTACACTGCAGCACGCGTGTTCATACATAACACACAGATGTGTCTATAGCAGCAGCCATCATTTAGAAGCCTGCGGGGGAGAACCACTGTTATTCTAGCAATGCGGTGAGCGGCAGGAGGAGACACCTGGGGTGTGAACTAAAGACTGGGACAGGACATCGGGAAGAAGAGTGGTAGCTTCATGACAACATGCTTGCTGAGCTGGGACATCTGGAAAACATCACGGGGACTCCGACATCCCGAGAACTGGGAGAATGAGGGCAAGTATGAAGGAGAAGGAATAGAAAAGGGTCGGAAAGGGGAAGTTACTCCCCCCTTTCCCTCCCCACAGACACACACAAACACACACACGCACCCTCAGTCAGCCCCTGGATTCAGGAAAGCTGCTATTAGCATTCCAGCCGTGTGAGCTCAAGCCCTTGTCTGACACGTAACTCTGATATATCACGCGAAGGCCATTAGGTAATTTTTTTAGTCTCGCATCTTCAACTTTAACATACAGAGATAGTTCTGGTCCTGCCCCCTCTTCCTACAGATCATCTCACGCGCTCTGCCTCTACTGCTTTAACAAACAAGAGAAAGTTTTGGGCCCTGCCCCCCTCTTCCTCAGCAGATCCATCTCCACGCTGCTCTGCCCTCTACTGCACATGAGCTGGACATACACTGCTTACACACACATACACACACACACACCCAGGCACACTGATGTAAGACTTTTCTGCACACTAACAGGTGCTTTGTGAGTGATCTAATGCAGCCTTTTTTTTCCTCAGAAGGAAGGATATTTCCTTGCCCGGGGTGCAGGCGAGGTACCTGCTCTTCTGTATGCGTGCCTGAGTTTTGCAATTAACAGCGGGAACCAAGTTAGCAGGAAACCACAAGAACACAAATCAGCCCCAAAAGAATGCTGAGAGGGGGCACGGGGCCACCACCGAGGTTAGGCGGTTGTAAAAAGCAGACGCACAAACAAGCTGACGACACCACCGTGGCTACCCCACCAAAGGGCCTGACCCGAGCCAGCCGTGACATCATCAATACCGGCACCATGCTGACTCAGGCGGCGTATAACTAACACACACACACACATTGGTGTGTCATGCAGATTGTGGCCACAGTTCCCAAGAAAACGTTTGTTGAATCAGTTGCATGTTGCCTACTTCCTTTATGTGAGCTTGTGTAACACAAGTGTGTGTGAGGCTGACGGTCCCATGATGTCATTAGTCTGTCTCTCTCTCCTTTAGTCCACCTCACCCATTCATTCTACGTCTTGCCTTGATTCCGTGAAGAGCAGACCCTTTCACCCCAACAAAGAAAGAGACAAAGTTTACATTTTGGTTTCTAGTCCATACAAATATTTATGCAACCTAAGTCCTTTAGGGTTAGAACCTGACTATAAAACTCTCAAACTAAAGTATTTTAGGTGCATCATTAGGTGAGTCACATCAATGTGCAGGCTGTGATTACCTGGTTGTGTTTGATAACTGGGTTACTGGAATATGGATCATCGGGATTTTCTGCCGTGTGTGTGTGTGTGTGTGTGTGTGTGACGGAACAGAGCTTGTTTTTACAATTGTGGGAGTTTGTGATTTATTGGAGGTGAACGCTTCTTTAGAGCTTGTGTCGGTGTGCATGCGTGCGCGTCTTGTGAACGTGGGAGTTCAAGTACCGTCTCTAACTCAAATAAACGGCCGTGGAACCGACCGTGCTGCACTTTCACTCCAGGAGCCAAGCTGGAATTTTTCTACAGACTATTATGAATGCAACAGAATTAATCATCATTTTTTATAAGATAACAGACATTAAACCAAAAAAACAGGTCAATCACTTTGTTTTTGTAGTGAAGAACAAACAGTACGTAGTGATTAAGGCCTAAATCTCTTTCCTGTATCAAACCCTTTACATTTACATCTACTGTAAACATCTGGCTATTAAATGCTACAAGAAACAAGTCCTTCTTTTACTTAAACTGAAGAAAGAAATTCTGCTTTGGTAAAATTAGACAGTCTAGCAATATGATGTAGAGCTGAAGACAAGGGAGGCCTGTACTTTCACAAGCAGAGCAAATGAAATAAAGAGGAATAGAGGCCTGAACCCTCGGTGCCCCGGTAATTGTCTTTTTGATAAATGAGCTAAGAGAAGCTAAAAAAAAAAAGGGGAGATGTTGAGGTTTGGCCTCGCTAATGTCCAATATAACATTGCTGGAAAGGCAAAATTATGCCTTTCTCAGTCTTCTGGGAAAAGCCCAGAGAATGTAGCGTATTTCTCATTAAAACCAAGAACAATCAGAAAAAAAACAGTTGAGCAGTTCAGGCTCTGGGGGAGGAAGTCTGTACACTTACACACATTCCTACGTCAATATGCTCTTTCTTTTACTGTGTGTTTACCTTCATTCGCCCAGTTTCAGTATAATTAAAATATTCCACACACGATCTTATAATGACTAGTGATTCAGTGCCAGGAGACACGGCAGGACATATTCAGATGCTGAAAACACACATGCAGGAAAAAAGGAAGTATGATAACAACTACACATCTGTGCATTTTAATCTAAGAACTCTAAAAAGAGTAGACGCCGTTAAAAACACTTGCTCTCTTTACTGTAGTCCCGTCTGTAAATTGTCATCATCCTGACGATTACACCCTCAATCTGTAAAACAGGACCTGCACATTTGACTGGTGACCGTTTTTTTTCCTCAGATCTGCCAAGTTTCTGTGGGCGCCTTCGCAGCATTCTAAAATGAGTCATCAAAGCGTGACATCGGAAGCAAGTACCGATTATCCCACTGCAGAGGACAGAAAATATAAGGCTGGACGCTATTGTCTTAAAAAAACATGTCTTTACACATTATTAGGTATTCTTTTACAGTTAAACACCGTCTTTAAAAACAAGAAGCAATGTTTTGTGATGAACCAACAGCTTTACTTGTTCCAAAATCTGACTGTCAGGTTGGTCGTGCTACAGGAGAAGCCGGAGAACACACCACAAAGCCAGCCTGACTTCAGGCTTCTAGAACCAGTCTGTGCAATAACTGCCAAAGGTTTTATCCTGCAACAACAACAACAACAACAACAGCAACAGCATGCAGCAAAGGTTCATCAAACCAGGCCAGCCACCATGCTCAGGCATGGGAACGAGGCTTCTGCACGGCTCCAGCTATGAGCCAACGCATCGGTCCAGATGGTGAACTCTGCAGCATGTCGTAGTCGGGTCAGTCCTGCTATGAAGAGATAACACGCCGTCCACAGTCTGCCCTTCTACGGCTGCTGTCTGGACGTAGGAGGGCGTTCTTCAGAGGAAATATGTTGCAAAATGTCCAGCACTGTAAATGTTCTAATTTCATTTGCATGAGCAGCGCATTCTGGACCCACAAATCATTTTCACTGCTGGTGCGCAGACTGAGAGAACACGCTGAAGTCACGCAGCACACCTCCGGTATTTGGAGCCACTTGAAAGGACTGACTGAAAGGTGAGCTACACCGATTCTTAAGATCTTGGATGAAGGGCGTTAGAAGAACACGTGTAACAGCATGACAGACTTCATGTTCAGCACATGTTTTCTTATCAGAACACATGGTTTAAACAGTCAACAATCACATTCTTTTTAAACATTAACAAAGCACAACATTGCAGTGGGAAAGACCGTTGCCGTGGGCGTGGCCAGAGGAACTGTCACTGGGGCCTGTGCACCAGTGTACTTGGTGTGCGATTTGGTGCTTCGATAACATAGAGAACCTCGAGGCCTCCAGTCAGGCAGAAGAGCCAGTGGCAGTGGGCTGGACTCTGGATTTAGACAGACTGTTCAGCCAGCAGGAACTCAGGAAACCAGCAGAGCAGACGGACAATGACATGGAGATTAGAGATCAGTTAACCCCCACCTATGGGTGAGTGGCCTGTTTGTTCACCGACAACAACTTCCTTTTTGACACAATCATGCAAATCTACGGAACGCACAGTGAAACACTGTTGGCTCGTCATCACGCTATCTTCCACGCTCTTTCTGTTCTGGGATGTATGCTGTAATTTCTCCCTCAGTGTGGCTGTTCTGAACGTCATGGGAATATATTTCACACATCTGCGGGCGCTGGGCGCAGACCAACTAATGCAGGACAACGCCAACCTAGGTCAGGTCCAGGATGCAATCATTTGATGCCAGGAAATTATGGGAAAGCAAAAGTTTCCAGATGAAAATTTCTGAAAACTGTGGAAAAGGCTCCACCTGAATACCTGGCTGCTTTCGCACAAGTGATCCCACTTGCCCTAACGCTCAGACGAGCCTTTTGCATAACACACCAGGGAAAACTTGGCAAGAGCTTGAGTTCAGCAAAAAAAAAGAAAAAAAAAGATCCCGAAGATGACAACAATCGACAGTAATCGTGTGCAAAAAACCCAGGTAAGACATGCTTCCACGCAAATATGATTAATTACCAAGTTTTGCTTGTGTCAAATGGGAAAATACCTTATCCGTTTCCGTCAGGGCAGAAAGACCAATGTAAGAGCAGAACAAGTCTCATCACGTCGAGGTCGAGTGTGTCAGGGTGTGCAGGTAGATACTGCCTAGTTCCTCTGACACAGACGCGCACGCTTAGGATCCCAAACAGGATCACCAAGTCAGGTAAGAAATGGATTCATTTCTCGGGATTCTGAGCGTGTCTGTAGGACAAACATTCTCAAACATTCTGAGGTTTAATCAGTTAAAGCTCGTGTCACCGCCGATCTGTTGTAAAAAGCATACTCCAAGTGTTAAAACTCCTCCTCGGCCAATCTGACATGTTTAGAAAGGAATGCTCGTGTGTCCACACTCTCTGATCCCCCGCTGCTTCCAAAAGTGCCGGTAAAACCTTTACAGCCCAACAAAGGCTGTTTGCTGCACTGGGTTACAAATTTACAGAGTGAGTGTTTCAAGTCACGAACACAGATCTCCTGTGAGGCGAGGCTGTTTTAGAGACCATCTGATCGCTGAGCAGAAGAACAAACACAAGGTTGATTAAGGAAGTTGTGTAGAACTGACTACAGGTTACACAAAAATACTGCTTTCCATTAAAACGCAAACCACCAACTCTAATTCAGGTCAATGGTGTGGCTGTTCCTTGTGTTGCTTTGGTGTTTGTGTGGAGATCGTGGCACTGTTAAACTACAGTACACTGTTAATTTTATTTAAATAATATAATTTTATGGACTTTTATTTGATTCTTTTCATGCCAATCCAACGCATCCAAAATTTAGAGGTTTACCCCAAATTAATGGACATACCTTGAAATAATGAAGACAATATTAGTGCAATGAAGCAGTTTAAAAACATTTTTGTTGCTGTATTTGCCACAAGCAAACATGAGCTCACAGCTGAATCTCCAACAAAAAACACCAAAAATAGATTTTATAAAAGCTATATATTACTAGGTATTTGTATATTTAGTGGTTTTTTGCTTTGTTGCAGATTCCACTATGGACTTCCCTACATTCTGAGGAGTCACCATCAACCTAAGGAGGACACGCAGCGCAATCAAACCATCTGAAGAATCATCTAAAAGTCCGTCTCATCCAGACGCCTCACAATGCCCCTCAGAACCTCGTTGTACAGAAAGCCGTCCTCCGGTCGCTGGCCCAGCAGGCTCGCTAAACGCAAGGAGGTCCTCTCTGTCAACATGATCAGCCTGCCGCTGGCTGATTTCCGACACCTTTCGCATATAAGCAACAGTGCCCACACAGACAGTTTTGGTGACCTTTCCTTCTTAAAAATGGGCCACAGTCTGCTTCTGCAGAGCTCCCAGAGCGAGCAGAACATCTTCATGGCCTGCTCGCCGCCACCCAAGCCCCCTCGACTCAACTTGGACGAGGCCGACGGTTCGGAGAGCCCGGACTGGCGTCTGAGCCACCAGCTCATCGCACCCCAAAAGAAAAAGAAATGCAGCTCCATGCCACTTCTGGACACAGCCGATGGGGAGATGGACGAGGAGAAAACGCACCAAGGAGAAAAGATCAATATGACTTCCACAGAGAGCAGCAACAAAGGCGCCGGTCAAGACGAGGACAGTAGCTTTTCATTTAGCCTTGACCTAGGCCCTTCAATCCTGGAGGATGTTCTCCAGGTGATGGAGCAACTGCACAAGTAGAAAATAAAGAGGCAGAAAAGTCCAATCCAAACGGAACTGTGCAGAGATATAATTTATATGTTACGGAAAAACCTGAAGAGAGCAGAGATTTTGCTTTGATTAAAGGTTTTCAGAAGAGATAAACTCTATGAAATGAATGCTGCAGATAATTAGAGGGTTTTGGGTTTTTTTACCTTTTTTTCCAGACATCTCAGTATCATCATACGTCTTGGTTCTAGGTGACATTTGGTGAAAAGTAAACATTGTTAGGCTTGAATTTATAATATAGTACTGCATATATTCAAGTTTAGTTTTTCCATTCCCTGCAGTCCACTTAGAGGTTAAAAACTGTCTGCCTGTTACTAATTGAACTGTGATGTCAAAGTCCACGGTTTGAGTGGCAACTTCCCTCCTTTGCTATTTTAAGTCTGAACCTCCCATGGCACGACACAGATTTAAATGCTGTGTTTTGAAAAGCTGTGGCTGAATTCCAAGGTCATCGACTTGGGATGTCTTGGCTTACCGGAATGCTTGCCGGTACATTGTGTGCAGAGGGCAATTTCTCCTCCGCACGCACCCTTAAGGCCCCACTCGAAGGTAGACCAAGGTACCCCCCATCTTTCATTCCCAACAAAAGCAATGAAAACAAACACATAGCTCTGCTTCCAATAAAAGCACACTAGCAGTGGTGGGGCGGGCTGCAGGCCAGGAAAGGCCACAGGTCCAAGACCTCAGAGAAGAAAAAAAAAGGCAGCTACAGCCAACTGTTTTCTTAGCTGCAAATCAAAATCTAATGCTGTGCTGTGTGGTGCACGAGAGGGAAAGTGGTAAAAGAGTAACATGATACTTCCTCGTATGCGGTGGGGGTGTCGAGGGAAAAGAACCAGACATCCATTACAGCAGCAAAAGTCCTGATGAGGGCTTAAACACTACCTTCTGACAAAACAGACCCCCCATTTAACCAGTTTGATTCAGGCATAGAGTGACAGTGAAGAAGAGCGTGGGTTGGTGTGCTCGTAGGCACGCGTGGCGAAAGTAGGGAGTCAGCAAAGTCTGGGCCTCAGCTGGGGGAACGAGGACAGGCTGCAATCAGAGTTCTATCTGGGTCCAAACCAAAACATTTGTGGGTAGGGTGCCGTGACTATCTGTTCTGGCTCCTCTGTGTTCTAAGTGGTTATCCCCACTGCTGTGTGCTGTGTGTGTTACCATAACAACACATTTGCAAACTTTTGTTTTTTTTCCCCATTGCCTTTGCATTCTTCTGTTTTGCATGTTGGTAATGTAAAGAAAAACATCTTTTTAATTCTAGTCTGGTGGTTTTGTTCATAAATCTCACATCAGGTTTATTTTCAAGAGCTCTTTTTATATAATATAATGTTTATATGAAATGATGGATAGACATTTATTTGGAACCACCAGAAGCTACTTATAGGCCTGTCTCACAGTAACAACATTTATTCAGTTTGGAATTACAGATATAAATACATCAGAGGCTGATGTTCTAGGACTAATCTAAATTTAAAGTAGTTGCTGGTCTCCTCTGAAACGCAGCTGGTAAAGAGGGGATATTCAGCAGATAATCAAGGCGTGGTTGTAAGAGCTTTCTGCAGGTTTCTATAGGCACCGGTTTACAAATAAGATAAATATTGGTTTGCACAATGTTCTCTAGGGAGCCACAACTTCTTTCACAAAGCAATAAAACATTTACAAGGTAAACAAGTTAACAGAAATGATCTCAAAAAGATTATGAAAACCAAAAATTATTACTCCTACTAATAACAATTATTTAACGAAGCAAATAAATGTTATAGCCTCTAATTGTATTTCATGCATGCTACTGTACTATATTCATCTTTATAGATATTATTCAGACATTTCCAGTTGAGGAAAAGCCTCTCTGCAGATGGAGACGTGCCATGATGTGAGAGGAGTCTGTAATTGAAGACAAACTATCTTGTCTTTGTGATCCAGATGTGCTGCAATGTGGAATTAATTATCGCAGTCTAAATATCCCACTAAATATCAGGAAAAACTGTCATCCCGAAGGAAAGTGAGTCTTTGGATTACCGGTAATTTGTTTTGTCAGATACTAACTGAACTACTAAAAACACATATAGCAAATACACAGGCTCCTCACATCGCTTCTCTAAGCACAACTTTGGGGGCTGTTATTTAAGTTCTTGTAAAAAAAATCATTACAACTGACACAGTTCTTTTCTGCTCAGCAACACCTGACTGACGTACACACTTCCATCTATATAAACTGTTATGATTTCTGATGCTTATTTGACAATTCCTCTTAAATCTGCTCATATCCAAACACAGTTTTGTCAAACTAAACGTAATTTTAGGTGTCAGTGATGTGTGAAACCCCTCTGCCTGCTTTCTGTCATCGCCAGGTTTTTGGATGTCTGGCAGATGTGGAAGCTGATCCACTGTTTGCCCTTCACACTGAGTCCAGACGGCGGAGCTGAAATGTGAAGGCTGAAACTTTACGGCCAAGTCCAATGTCCTAGCCGAGAAACTCTTGGATCATAATATTTGACTTGATGAGCTCATAAAAAGAGTGTCCTAACCAAAGTTCCTCCAGTGGATTGCAGTTGGCCGCTGAGTTATGAGGGGAGATGGACAGAGGAAGAAGAGGAGAAGGACCTCTAAGCCTGTGGCTTCCCATTACCTCTGTCCACTAGTTTCCAATAACCCCTTTGTCCACTGACCTTAGGCCAGATGTGGAGCATGGATAGCAACAACAGTTGTAACATGATGTCAACCTAAGTCCTCTTTAGTGAGTATTCTAGCTGTTTCTTAGCTGGCTAAGAAAAGAGAAAACACACAGCTACAGGACTTTTTCCATTCCATCCTGGGGTTTAAAAAACATGGAGGATGACAAATTTAGACATGGGTAAGGCAAAGCAGGTTAGCATAATAACATTTGAAGAGATTAGTATGACCAGTCTCTCTGTGAAAGCTCTCGCATGCTAGCCCTGTCTAAAACACTGAGGGGAGTTCAGGGATGACGTGTAGTTCAGCCTCCAGAGACAGCTCGGTGAAAGAAGAGGGCCAACTGCAGCGCCTCACAGGCAAAGATAACACTGGAGGATAAATAAAATGGACACTGAGGAAAAATACGTGACTTCATATGAACTGAGTGAAAGGAAGCAACAAGAATCCTAGAGAAGATTCTTAGAGGAGATAACAAAAATGTGATTATTCTTATTAAAGCTCATGTGACCTTTGAAAGACAAAAAAACAAGTTTAGATGGGACAGAACTTCAAGAATCAAATCTAGAGTTTTGCTTCTACCTGTGTAGACGTGAACCGGCCTTGGTGAGACTGCGAGGCAATTTCCTCAGGCTGACCCTCCAGCCATGAAAGCTTCAACAGATTGTCACTCAGCCCGCTTTCATTCTTCACTGCCATCTCCTAAAAACACACCAAAAAGGTCAAAGCTGCAAGATCAATGAGTAGCAACTTCTCCAAAAGTATCTGGAACATTCGCAGCCTGGAAAACCTTGAAGGATTCCTAGTGCAACAAATCTAAAAGAAAAAAAAAAAAAAGAAAAAATACATGGAGACAAGGACAAAGGCAGATTGTGACAGAGCCAATTCCTGGAGCAAGACTTGAGATAGGGAAGCAGAATGGAGACCAAAAGACCTGTAGACCTGTTTTCTGAAGGGAAACCACATGTCAGGGTGAGGAAGTCAGAATAATAAATATAATAAAGAATAGCCTCACAATTACAGGCCTGAGGATGCAGACACTGTGGAACAACGGGGCAGCTTCGGTCCTTGGACCCACTGGTCCCCATCAGCACCGAGGCTGCTACATCACCACACACATGAACCTGGGTCACAGGAACTGTCCCAGGGCTAATGGCTAAGACAGGTGTCAGCAGGTGAGGCTTTGAGACCAGTCAATGACAAACAGATGTGTACTAACCTAAACGGCTGCTCGGTGAGGGATTTTCATGAGTGTAGACAGAGTTTAAGCAAACCACAGAGGGAAATGTTAGATACTTACAGCTGCTCTCACAGTTGCAAACTCCACCACAGCGCTTCCTTTCTTCTTTCCTGATACAATCACGTTCAAAACATCCCCGTACTAGAGGTGGTAAATAGAGCAGAACAATGGAAAAGGAAGCAGAGAGGCAAATTAGGTTATTTCCCATTTTCCAAAACATACAAACACAGAATGGGCAGAGAGAAAGATCTCTGGTTATTAAACAGACCTCTGGAACAAAAACATGAGATTTAACATATTTGTGCTTGTCTGGTGACAGCTAATGAGTAACACCGCAACAGAGGTCCAAGTCACTTTATGTAACTTCTGTGAGAACAAACCAATGATGGATGGTGGTGTTTTAGCCCAGCAAGAACTTTTGGAAGCTGGAATTGCCACATAAGAGAACTGGCCCCAAAATAAGGTAGCATGTTGGAAAGGCGAGTGAGACTATTCCCCATTTTATCAAGCATTACCAGAACATGTTTGTATAACCAAAAGGAATCTCGTAAAATAATCCTTGCAACTAAAGCTGCGGCTTGAGCGAGGAATAGGACGGCGGTGCCGTTAAAACGCCTCGTCTGTGTAAATGTAATTTTCTGCGAGAGTCCAAGGTTGCTAATGCTCACTCAGGACATACGAGAACAGGCCAACAGTGACAAATGAGAGTCTCGGTGGGCCTCTATTTTACAAAATATAAATATCTCAAGTTAACATATTTTCCCTTAAAAAGAAGATGTATTATTTTAGTCAGCCAAAGTACACAAGTTTGCACACGTACGCATGTGGAAGTATGCGTGTACTTTGCTAGCGTTCCCAAACACGGTGGCTCGTCCCACTAGCAACTGCGAGCCATCACAAACATTTTTTTTTTTCCAAAAAATATATTCCCTTTCTGAATAGAACATGTTATTTAGCCTGCACTGTTGCCACACAGCTCTCCTGAACTGGGATGGCTTCTTTGCAAAGCTTGGCATCAACAGCACCTGACCCATCTTAAACTGCGGCCGGCTGCTGCCCCATCCCCAAGCCCTCACAGAGAGCCACAGTGTATGTTGGACGTGGGTTGCATGAGAAGAGCACATTTGCTTCTCCCTCCCCTGGCACCGCTTAATCACCTGGTTAGAGGGTGCAAACAACAGCATGCATGGCTTTAAACGGGCACTAAATCATTGCCCTCAGCACTTTCACTGCAACAAAACTTAATAGGCCACATTTAAAGGGAAGGTTTGGGCCATCTACAGTGCTGATGTCATGCCACGGCTTGACTTGTTAGAGATCTGCCTTTGGACATCGAGATAAATGAGCCTAACATTATTCTAATGTTAACACTATCTACATGAACAAGTTTTACCTTTCATTATCATTATCTCGAGAATAAATGAACGATATATCCAGATCGGCTAACCAGAACGGAATGTCATGGGGATTATAAGACAGAGGCCACCTATTGTGTTTGTTAGGACATTTACCTTTTGCAGAAGTTTGAGAAGAAGGTCCCGAGAATAGCCTCCATTCGTCTCATCATCCTTTCTACACTTCCACTTCAACTGAAATGGAAAAAGGCAGAGATGCAAAGGAGCAATTAAGTGGCAGTGGCTTTTAAAGGTTTTAAGAGCCCGTGTGTGAAGGTCTAATCAGGGGAGCAGAACAACAACCAAGCATGAAAGGCACGCTTGGCCGTGGTAACACACTTTACCACAACCACCAGTGTAGACTGAAGCTACAGGAGAAACTAGATTGCTGAGCCCCTGGATCATCAGCATGAAATTCACCTGTGATGCAGGAAGTCAATAAAACTTTACAGCATGCTACTGCTATGGTAGAAATACAGCATCGTTAAATTCAACATAACGTAACACTAATAACCCAATTTAGCCTATGTAAAAGAAATATATGCATGAACTATTTTTATATAACCTAACCTATAATAATGCAATGTCCTCGCTCATGCCCCGCTAGATAGTGCGAGTCTTACAGCTGCCATTTGTTTTGCTAACTAAACACACAACTGCTGCTGCACTAGACGGCTATCAGATTTTTAGAACCAGATTTAATGTCTAAATGCATTAGCCAACATCCCCAGAGTCTGTTAATATGTTCATGCTAGTCCGGTTCCAGGAGGAAACACAAAAAGGCCTCTTTTGGCGTAGTAATGGGTCTCCTGATGATGCTGGGCCTCCTCTAGCGGCGTGGGCGTTAGATCAGCCCTGCACTTAATGGTGACACAATGTATGCAGTCTACAAATAATCAACTACAAATGTCCAAAGTTCTATCCTAATCCCTTGAGAGGTTCGGCCTGCACTTGCACTGAAATGGAACCGTTTCTTTAAAATGTGACTATTATTTTTCAGGAGTAATCACGCTGATCCCTTCTCCCAGCGTGGCCAACACACTAGAAAAACGGTGGTAAAACAGCTAAAATCCTTACCTTTAATTTAGGGGTTACATTACTCCTGGAATTTCTACCCAGTCCTGAGTCTGAGGGAATAAAATGGGAGAAAAAAGAAAAAGTTCAGTTAAAAAAAAAACAAGATTTTGATTTTAGTGAAGCCTCATGATGAACATGGCAATCTCAAGAGAGGTATTTTATGCTTGTGCAAGTATCCCGTGGCAACCGTATAGGTCTTCTGCCATTACTGGGAGGAGAACAGACTGAGCTGCGGGAAATGGAAGAGACTGCAAAGAAGCGCTAAATAAGCACAAAGAATCATTGTCTAGCCACAAAAATCTTTAGAAACCCAAAATGCCTCCATAATTTTATTTAACAATACTGAAATAGGTTTTAGAGGCTAAATGTGTACTTTAACACATATGTTTCTCAGTTTAAAAAAAAGAAATTATGGAGTAAATATTTAAAGAAACCACAACTTTCTCCACTAGAAACAAGTTATGAGTTCAATTAAAGCTTTAAGGATGCGTTTTACTGCAGATTGCGCAAATGTTTTTTAAGACTCAGACAAATTAGACGAAGCTAAATCTCGGAATGGGACACATGTCTCCGAGTGAACCTCCTGACTGCTGGGCTTCTTTCTCTCGCTGGATTTGCTCTCTTATGAGCCTCTGCTCCTCTTCAAGCTGTCTGGATCCTTCCTCCCTCAAACGGGCAATCTGGTGAAACCAAACACAAAAAAACCCAGTAATGTGCACACATGGCAGACATGGCTTGTTTAGTCTCTATCAGGTATCACACAACAAGGTCACCAAACATTTTGAACAGTGCCGCCTAGCGGTCATGGCATCCTGCCCACCCCGCCCACCCCACCCACCTTCCTCAGACGCGCGGCCATAAATTCACATCCATCGAGAACGCCGAACATATGTCCTGACTCAACACAGAAGCACGCAGGCTATTTTTATTCGGCGGGGCTTTCTGAACAAAGTGCACCGAGTCATGCAACATCACCTAATGGGTTTGCTGCTAATCATGAAAGAACAGCTTATGTGACATCAACCATGTTTCTGACCCAAGCTTTGGGGAAGTTTGATGATTACAGAAATAAAACACCTGAATGAACTTCAAAGTTCCCTGGATACGCAGGAACACCTTTTTTACAGCAGACAGCTGGCTTGGCTTTGGTTACATGAGAAAACTGTTACTGTTCTGTTTTTTAACATTTAAATCTTCTCCAAACATCATCTCTCTCAGAAATGTGTCAGTACCAGCTCTCATATGGTTTCTATAGATTGCCTTACCTCTTCCTCAAGTGTTCTGGTGATCTGGACCTCATCCAGGCTCTGAGCTTCAGCTTGTCTCTCTCTGGCCTCCAAATCTGCCAAAGCAGTGGATTAAAAAAGACAAGTACGCACACACTGCCCTCTTTTGCACTGCAGTGCTGCATACAACAACTTATCAAACAAACTGTCTAACAATGCGATTAAAAAACACACATGGTCTTTATTACTCATTATTTTAGACATTATTAAAAGGTTTAATAGGTAGGAAGTTCCTGCAGTGACAAGTAGTTGCAGTTGAGACACTCTTAAATGTGACTTTTTGATGTCTGGCCGAGAAGGAAAAAGTGAATCATTTCAAATGTGTCCTAAATGTTCATAAACTGGCGTTTCAAATGCCATAATAACATGATGAATGAAAAAGTTGTGGGGAAATAAAGCCAGCTCTGCGACCTGCCGGGTCACTCACCCAGTTTGATTTTTTTCCTCTTGTCATCAAGTTTCCTGTTTCTTTCTTCTGCTTGTTTCTTAGCAGCACAGATCTTGTCATAGGCAGCCTGAAACCATCATGAAGTGTAAATGTGCAGGTTTTGGATCAGCAAACATTTACAGAGACGGTATTTGTTCATGGTGTCACCTTGGCAGCAGCATCTGTCAGCACCTCCAGAGCCTGGGACAACTGGTGGAAGAGCTCCGCTGCAGGACAGCAGAAAGACGAGTGTGTTTGCACATCAGGAGCACCGAGATGACTTCAGAACAACCATTTACACCTTTACCACTGTAGCTCCAAACCCTAAACGTATGTTTTTGCTGACATACGCTGAGATTTTTATCAATCTAAATAATATCGTGCCAAAATAATCTAAATAATATCGTGCCCCCCCCCAGCCCCTCTAAACGTCACCTCATGCACAGATGTCCACAGCAATCCCATACTGCCTCTCTGCATCCACAGTCACCACACCGCCGCGGCCCCTAGCCTGTTTCAATCATCCAATTATCTGACGGACTGATACGGTTACTCCCTGCGGGCGACTGGCAGCAAACACCACAGGAGCCTCTGGAGATGAGCTGGCGGCACAGAGGGTCCAGTTACACACACTCATATTATGGGCTGGAATCAAACCCAACTGGGAGAATACTACCATCCCTGCTAGGCACCGCAGAATGGAGGAAGGAACGAAACCGTTCGCACGTGTGTGTCTTCGGCAGTGAAAACATCATGACCTCCACACCACCTCCAGCATTCATGCAACCTCCCTGCGGGCCAGAAAGTCCCAGAACCCGACCGACTCCCGTGCCATAGAACCCCAGTCTGGCCATGTGCAGGTTCAAGTGTTGAGGCCCTCTAAACCACTTATTTTCCATTTCTGGGAATCTGACCTGCTGCGTGCATACTCTCTCTCTCATACACACACACACACACACACACAAATGCACACACTCATACCGTTACTGTTTTTTTTTTTTTTTCCTTCATTTAATCAGAAATCCAGCAGCCACAGAAACTTTAACTTCACGTGCTTCTCGACCAGTGCCTTGTCCAGGAGCGACATGCCCGTTTCAGGCCTGATTATTGGCAGGCTGGTTGGCAACAGCCGAGAGAGAAGAGGCAGGTTGGTAAAAACGTGGTGACAGCAAACGCTTCCTGGAACACAGTGCGGGTAAAAATGCAGAGTCTGAGGCTGTGACTTTCAGTTTATCCAGATGATTGGTGGGATGATGGTTTTGCAGGAACATAAAGGCGATGATCCTCTGAGTGGCGTCAGAGAGGACATAAAAATGACAAACCTGCTTTTGGGTTGTCTGGATTTTTGTCCGGGTGGCATTTCAAAGCCTTCAGTCGGTATGCCTTCTTGATCTGCAACAGATACGGGAGAACGTGATTAGTTATGTGAGTGAAAACATTACACAGACAGAAAGATGCTCCGGGGTGTCGCCCTGTCCAGACCTACTTTTTCTCTCCCTCTGTCCACCTGTTTCCCCCAATGTGACTGCTGTGCTCATGTGACGCGTTTTTGAACCCAGGACGTGTAGCAAGAGTTTGATCATCAAGACTTTGAATGAAACCCATTTTTAGATGTTCCAAGGCCTGCTGAGAGGTTAAAAACTAGCTTTTTTTTATTTTTATTCAAATTAAAACAGTACCGCTGTTTATTCAAGAAGGGTGCCATTAATATCTTAGGCTGGTGTCCAAAACATTTGGGAAACAAAGTGGGAACGCGAAATAATACATTAGAGTATTTGTAATGTCATGTGAGGTTTTAGTTGAAGCTGATTTTTCAGCTCTGGGTCATTGCCTGTGTGTTAACCATTCGCTGGTCCTCCTGGAGGACCCGTTCATGACAAGGTGGTTTTCATTAGATCTCCGTTCCTCCGCAGAAAGAAGAGAAGCAGGAAACATTTTAGGGGGAGACCAGAAGGGGCTACAGCAGCATTCTGCACGGACACATCGCATGCTAAAGATCTGGCACACATCCTCACTCCACGGCTCGCTCTCACACACACACACCAGCTCACCTCTCTTAATCAAGGATGCTAACGTTCTGCACACACACACACACACACACACACAGATTAAGCTGGATCTTTGGTCCACGGTGGGTTGTTTTGCACAAGCCCTCGATATGCCCGCCAAACAACACATGACTGACTTTACGGGGCAAAGCAGAACTAAAGTCTTCGGGAACGGAATACAGCAGCGTAATCCATCACTGTCCCAGCCATTAAAACAGCAACGCCAATCAGGCCCACAGTCAACTCAGTCACATTCTGCTGGAACCCCAATGTACAAAATCAGTAACACACCTCCAGCAAGCCCTCTGGAAGTCAGATAAGGGAACCTCAGTTAAAACAAAAAAATGGATTCCCAACTTCTCTTGGCCAACATGAGCGAAGAACAGATGAATCATCATCATGATCTTGAGTCTGTAGAGGAGAGAAGCTAATGCCAGTCAGTGGAACCTGCCCACGGAGCTTTCCCTGGGCCCTTGTGGGCTTCAAACTACACTTTTCACAGTGTAATTTGTGGCAGACAGAAATGTGAACAATAATAGACCAACTATATATGTATGAAGAACTGCCTTTTTATGGGAAGTGTTTAGCGTCAGCCTCTGTTAGGATGACAAAGACCTAAAGTAAGGTCAATAGAAATGTCACATCCGATTTACCACAAGGTCAACACGCAGCACCTTCGTTTAATCAGAAGGAGACAATAAAGAGAAGAGGCAGGCAGATGCATAACTGAAATCCCTTATGTCAAAGCATAACATCCTACAACCTGCAAACACACTCTCATGAGCAGGATCTGTTATGGGCTTCTTTTCCGCTGCTAATCAAGCCCAGAGCCAAACACCACTGATAAATAATCAATGTCATAGCAGCTCTCTCCACACACTTAATTCATTTTTGAGCTTGTCAAGCCTTTAATGCACTAAACACAAAAGACATTCCACCATTTATCTCCCTAAACCATCAACAGGCCTCAAAAAACAAGTTGTTTTGGAGCGATGCTTCTCCCCAACTTACAACCCCTAAATTCTTGGTAGACAGCGCTCTGGGGATCTTAGGGCTTTGAAATCAAATGAAGGAATTCATCGCCCTCCATGTTTGGATTCCAGATGCTGGACAGAAGAAAACAGGTTATTTTAATACACAGGGTGTGTTTATGTCACGTGTTCTGAATCCATGATACTGTAATAAATATAGGATGTGAGCCTTCTTTTGTAGGCATTTCCTCCCCCAAAAGACACAAATTTCAAACAATAGAAACAACCCTTTATTTATATACATAACAAACTACTTTACCTAGAACACTGTAAAGCTAAACAAAACAAGTGTGGCTGCCCCACACTTTCACCATTCACTGTCACAGACATGTGAGCACTGAGAAGAAAGCTTAGTTAAACAATGTACAAAGAAAATGTCAGTTGAAATATCACAATTATCAATGATTATTGTGGTTATCTTTATTTGTAGGCAACCGTAATTCCTTTTATATAGTTAATTTCGTCATGGACACAGCGTTGCGCAACGGGCGCTGCTAGCTGGTACAATGTCTTCACTCAGTGGCCTTTTTGGTGTATTACACATATAATCATACCGTTCGCAATGTTGTCCGTCTTTTATTGCTAAAGTCATACAGAACCTCAAATGTCACTTCATGTGCTACATTCCCTTAGATTATCTGTGGAGAATTGCTCTTTCATAACGATAGGCATACACAAATCTCACGGGATTCCAACAAGCTATCATAATTTCACTGACACAAAAAGCTGTCGTATTATTAACCGCGACCATTTATTTTAAATCTTTTTTAAAATAAACAACCGTCTCTCTCCATTCATTAACTAAATATCATTACTGGGTTTACATCAACAGCCTTCCTGGTCATCTCTGATCAGCTACATAACAAACCAAATTTGCGTACCTCTTTCGTTGTAGCTGTGCTTTCTATACCGAGTAAACCGTAAAGGTCCATCTGCAGAATATCCTTGGCTTTTACGGACATTTTTACAACAACAGGCTACAGTTCAAATACTTGGGGGAAAAAAGAAGATAAGAGGAGAATTTAAGGGATAGCTAAAACAAACGTTTGCATCAACATTGGCAGCACAAATATGACGTCATCAACCGTGCGACTCGGATTGCCAATGTGACTTGGGAAATGTAGTTTCCGGTTGTGGAAGCGCTCACGCAATTGTTACAGTATTTACTCCTTTAGGTTTATTTAGGTCTTGTTCATTTATGCAATGCAAAATAAATACATTTTAAAATGTCCATATGCATGTGCCCCTGGATTACAGTGCTGGATGTGCAGAGGATTGAAGACAGGGAGTGTTTGTATATATAAATACTGGGCAAAAATGTACATATATATATATATATATATATATATATATATATATATATATATATATATGGGAACGTGGAGACCAGCATAAGTGGCAATGTTTAATTAGTGTTCAGCAGTCAATGGCATGTGGGAACAAGCACCAAATGCTGCTGAACCTCTGTCTAGAGGCCAGCAGGGAGAACAGTTCATGGTGGGCGTGTAAGGAGTCGCTGATGATTATTCTGATCTCCTTGGTATAACCCATGCTCAGGATGAGGTGGTTGACTCTGCACCAGCATTTGCACCAGCCTACTATCTGCTCCACCTCCAAAAAGTTTTCAGATTTTTTTTCCCTAGGATCTATCAGTTCTGTTTGTATCCTTGGAGCTAAAAAAATAGGGCATGTACATGTATACACCCTGTGGCATTATAGACAGTCAGCTCACACTTATTGAGCACAAGATCCATTGTTTTTTGTTTAGTCCTGTTAAACAAGTTTAGCATGGCATATACAAAAATACATGTTTACTTAATAGCTTTTGTGGCTCACCTTTAGAAAAACAATATTTTGTGAAACTATTCTAGTTGGTGAGAAAGGGTTAGACTATAGTGGTCACCTAAAGAATCCAGCTGATAGCCCACTCTATTGTTTGGTGCTGAAACTTGAGTACAGATGCTGCAGATTCTATCGTCATGGTCCCAGCTGAAACCCCAGTTTCCTACACGTTAGCAAAACAATGCCTAAATGGCACATCAATAGAGTTAACGCTCAGCCAAAACTTGCTCAGAGAGAAAGAGAAAGAAAGAGAGAGAGAGAAATTCAACAAAATAAATACCCCTGAAGCACAGAAGGAACTGGAACAATTGCTCGGCGCTACTGCCGTGTAAAAAACAGTTTCAAATAAGTATTCACATTCACAAAATGCACGAACAAATCAGCATAAATTCTATTAACTTTCAAATTCTTTGCATTTCTTCTGTCAGGCAACCACTCTTATCTCGACTCTCAATGAAACTAAGTGATGTCTTAGGGGGTGGGCTGGGGTAGGGTGGGGTAGGGTGATTTGCCCAGGGGCTCTTGCTGAAAAATATTTCCCTGAGTTTTAAAAAGTAGAAGAGGGCTCAAAGGGCACAGACCCCACCAAGCTATGATTTAAAAAAAAAAAATAAAAAAAATCATCTAAAAGAATTCTGGATCCGGATGGTAATCCTGAACATCGACAAAATATAATTGTCCGTAATTAAAATCTGCTCATTCTTGTTTCAGTTGTTTTGCCTAACCTCCCTGGCAGAGGTCACAGCTTTTGACAGCTCCTGAAGTCAGCCTTCTCCCACAGAGGTTGGGATGGTTCTGTGTGGAGGAGGGCCTCATCTGGCTCCATCCGAACCTCCGACAGCCACCAGACCAGACGCACTCAGACAGGAACTTGGGCTGATCTGCCTACAAAATAAAATCCCCCCAACAATGAATAATGAAAGCCAAACTCTACACACGACTGTGGTGAAAATTAGATATGTTCTTTTTTTTCTTTATTTCTTTCTTAGAATTATCCCATGCAATGCAAAAATGACATGTTGGCAAATCGTTTCTGTCAAGTTAATATGGAAGGAATTTCATATCAGTGCTGCTGACAACACGTCTGGACATGTCCTTGTTTCTGCGTGGCCAGAATAAACTGTGTCATCGAATGCTTTTTGGTAGTTTTCAGTGTAGTGGAGTGTATTATTGTCCTGTACAGTCAACAGCACTGACGGTGTCCTTCCACACTCGTGTTACTGCCGAAGGGTTAACCGGATGTTCTGCTGCTGTAATATTTCAGGTTTGACGATGCCAGCCTCGCAACTAAAGTAAAAGGGTTGTAGCCACTGGAGCGCAGCGCCATCTGCCCAATGTTGCACACAGAGCCTCTGTCACAGTGCGTGGACAGAGGGTTCTTTTTTTTAAAAAAATCCATCTAAACTACACGTTTTTAGAAGCAGAATTTATTGACGCACGGATTTGTGTAAACCGCCCATCCATCCATCCGAGCGCACCAGAAGACGCGATTCACCAAGTGTACATTTGTGGAATAAAACCAGGTAAGCCCGCACATTATTATCTGAAATGCGATTTTGAGCGATTAAACACTGCGTTGAGCAATACCAGCGTTGAACCGGGGACATCAGAGGTATTGATCTGTTTCTTTTTAGTGTCTCTTCTGGTCGCAGGCAGCCAAATAGTCCCGCTAAGTCTGCTGCATGTCGGAGGAGAAATATTCCACACAGCTCAAAGTGTCACTAGTGCTGATATGTCTATTTATTGGCATGAATCAAATCAGAATGCAGCCTGCACAGACTTATAATTTTCTGATCTTTTTTTCCCCACCATGATAACAAAAAACTGTCCCATCTTTGAAGTGGGCAGAGAAGCGAAAGGGCTGGCACCTCTAAGGAACACAGTTCAGAGCACATACCAAAAGGATCCAAGGAGGGATTCCAGTTCCTTTGAGGAGTCGCCTGTCACTCCTGCTTGTGCAAACAAGTGATCACACTGTGGGCAAAGAACAAACAATACAATGTCAATACATGATGGGTATCAACTCTAAAATGTTCTTCAGCCTTGATCCTGTCGCACGAACACTCCCTCGACCAGCAGAGAGGAAGAGGAGGAGGTGGTTTGAATATGAACTGAATGAAAACAGATGTCATCCATCTATCCTTCTAGATGTGCAGAAAGCGAGAATAATGGAACACATTCCTGTTGACCTGTGTTATATAATGCCTCATACCGGGACCCTTAACCTGCTTCTGGCATTCCCAGACAAAATGCATTTAATCATGACAGTAATGGAGATGTTTCTGGGTGCAAATGAATGTTGTAACAGTGGGCTGCAGCGTGGGCAGTTTAACCAGAGGGCAGATGAGTGGGCTAGTCCTCTGCAGTGAATCAGCCTGCTATTAGTGGTACATGTGGAGAGAGCTAGCTTCCACGGTTCCAAAGTTCACTGTAATTGAACACTGTGTCCAAAGAAAGTAGTTGTTTTTTTTCATGCAGAAACACGACACTTCCCCCAGAAATCCAAACAACACCATTTTAGAGTAAAACTGACATTTCTGTGGAGGAAGACAAGCTGTCAGGCCAGCAGCGTGTTTATCTGGAGCCAAAGTTTCCTGCCTCTCAAAGATGCTTCCTGTGCAAAGTTCTATGGTTCCTCTCTGGAATTCGGAACTTGTGACGGCAACCTCACCTTTTCCTTTGAAGAGTCACGACCATGATCCTTTTTTCCTCAGAAAGTCATTACACAGCGCAAAATGACATCACAAGTCTCCGGGTTGCAGGTAGCAACTTGCAAATAGTTTGGCCTTATTTTAATAGGGTGCGATAGGAAATAGCTTGCCGTTAGCTGTCTGAATACCACAGGGACACGGAGCGGCCCATCCATTTTGTCTCTCCTGAAAAACAGCTCTTTGAAGAGCACTCTGTGCGCCTATTGTGGAGGCCTATTGTCTGCCTGCTCGCTGCCACGGTAACACTCTCACACTGGCAGCAGAAATGCTGCAGTCACAGCTGACGACTGTTGCGCCACAATTTGTGAGAAAACAGCTCAAACTTCCCAGCGCGTCCCCAGCGTCAGCGCCTGGCTCTTTCGCTTCCACCCGGGCTGGTTCTGTCAGTGACCTTTACGTGTTTGTTCATGTTGGTGCCTCGGTGCCTTGCCTGTGTACGCTATCCTGGCCAAACATGCTGTCAGCAACAGGAGACGGAACAGACGTTCAGGTGTTCCTTCTGAGGGAGAAGTCTTTTCCAGAGCGGTTTGGGTCTAAAATGCTGCTGATGTTGATTTTAGCAGAGTGCAGTGGGAGGGTGTTTTCACACACAGGCTGTGTGGGGGGGGTTACAGAGAGGGCCTCTATTCTGGGTCGTCTCCGCGTCTGATCACGTCAGTCAGAGTTTCAGTAAATGATAAGCTGGTCTTTGTAGGTGATTTCTCCAGGCGAGCCAACTCCAGATCGCTCTGCTGTCAGACAGGATTACGTGGGAGCGTTTGGCAGAAGCGGTGATGGCTGGACTGCTGACATATCAGCAGAAAGTGCCGAGCTGTGGTTTTCTGTTGTGCTGTGCATTCTGATAAGATCTACCTCATGTTGGTCTGGTTCCTCTGGCCCGAAGAGCAACGACAACACCAGCACTGATGGGAATTATTGGACGGTGACACATTGTTTACCAAAAGCTAAATAGAAAACATACTACTTTTCTTCCCAGAGTTATGTCGGGGAAGTCGGACAGGAAAAACAAGTGGGCTGCTGTCAGGGACCGCCTGGGCTCCTCTCAGGACTCAGACACCCAGCTGGAGGCCAACCTGGAGAGCGCTGACCCAGAGCTGTGCATCAGGCTGCTGCAGGTACCCACCGTGGTCAACTACTCAGGGCTGAAGCGGCGCCTGGAGGGCAGCGACGAGGCATGGATGATCCAGTTCCTGGAGCTGAGCGGGTTAGACCTTCTCCTGGAGGCTCTCGACCGACTCTCCGGGAGAGGATGCTCCCGAATCTGCGAGGCCCTTCTGCAGCTCACCTGTGTCAACTGTGTGCGGGCGGTCATGAACTCCTCCACGGGGATCCATTTCATTATAGAGAACGAGGGCTACATCCGGAAGCTGTCCCAAGGTTAGCTACTTCCTTTATTCGATGAAAGATGGTCGTATTTAGAGCCCCCTCTTGCTGTTTGGTTGAAGAAAGAGCAAATTAAACCCTAGCTTGACTCAAATAATGAAATCAAGACTGTTACACAGTGATTTGGTGGTTGTCTGTGACTCACGCTGTTAACTTTAGCAGGCAGCTGTAATTACTCATAGTGGGCAGCTTTGCAGTCCTAATAACGATATATCCCAGCTGTTCGTGTAGCATCTTCCTCTGCTTGCAGCCATGCTTGATGTGCTTTATCATTGGTAAATCTGGTTGAAAGAGCAAGATGTGTTTCTCAACAAGCAGTGAAAGGATACAGCCAGGAGCTTGAAACATGTCCTGGCTTTAACCTGTTGTGATCCTGATGCTCTGCAGCCTTGGACACTTCCAATATCATGGTGAAGAAGCAACTGTTTGACCTTCTCGCCGCCCTCAGCGTCTTCTCTGCAGACGGACATCGGCTGGCACTGGACGCACTCGAACACTACAAGGTAACTCATGACCATGACACTTGAAAAACCCCTGTAGCAGCTAAATTTAAGATCAATCCTGAAGAAAAAGTGTATAAAAAGCACTCCCTGGTGGATTTAAAGTCTGTTTGTGGCTGCTCTCGCTTGCCTGTTTCCTCCAGAGCGTGAAGATGCAGCAGTACCGCTTCAGCGTGGTCATGAACGAGCTGCAGGCCACAGAAAACGCCTCATACACGGCCACCGTGCTCAGCGTCATCAACGCCCTCATCTTCGGTGTGGACGATCTCAGGCAGAGAGACAAGCTGAGGAAGGAGTTCATCGGTAGGTTGCGTACTTTGCCGCGAGTTGGTTGTAGAAACGCATCAGCGGCCAGAGTTTCCCTCTTCCACCGGGTGTGTGAGGACAAGGCAGCTATCTCTGTGGGTCTATCCAAGAATAGGTCCACCGGCCTCATTTTCAGTTTAAAAAAATACCATTGCCACCTTAAAGCCTCGAGTCTATCAAATGTTGTTTGATTTTTTAACGTTTGATTTTTTGTTTTTGCTTTAACACAATAAGCTGTGATTATCAAAGGCGCCTGGGTAGTAAACTTTGCTATGTTTACTCTGATTCAATCACCAATTTCATTTGATTTTGTTATCTTTGCCAGAAAGGAAGTCAATAAGAGTGTTTTTTTTTTTCTTTTGTTTTTTTCCTGTGTCACGCTATTCTCCCTGTTTAGCCCCGAGAGCTGAAATTACAATTTAGCTTTGGCGGGGGGGCTTTTCTGGGAATTGACTGGACAGTTGTTGAGGCCGTTTGAAGTCCAACTCTCAGCTTTGTAAACCCTCCCAAACTCGCGCCAGTGCCCCCCACGGCCTCGGACCAACCAGCCGTTCCCTCGGCCACTCCTCCTTCTGCGATTGCTCACCTGTGGGTCGTTGCCGGTTCACTAAAAGAAATGCACCTTTGGACGTGTGTGTGTGTGTGACAAGAATAAACTGAAAGGTGTGATATTGACTGTTTTCTGATACCCTCAGGGCTCCAGTTGCTTGATGTTCTACCAAAACTGAGGTTAGTCTTCTGTCCTTATAAGTCTTATTTTTTTAATTTGTGGATTAATTACTTTTTGTAAAGAACTTTAGGAGCTGATTAGATTCACTTATGGTTAATGTGCAGGGAGCTGGAGGATGAAGACTTGATTATTCAGTGTGAAACCTTTGAAGAGGCAATGGCTGAAGATGAGGAGGAGCTGCTGCAGCTCCATGGGGGCATTAACATGAGTAATCACCTGGAGGTTTTCTCCCTGCTCTTCAACAAGGTCCGTTATTATTTATCGTTAATTCGCTCCTCAAGTGAAAGTGGCTCTTGTCATTGTGTGCTTTGAGAGTGAACACACCCTTTCGCCCGATCGGCGTGTCCGCAGGTCAGCAGCTTTCCCGCTTCCCTCCAGCTGCTGTCCATCCTTCAGTCACTGCTGGCGCTGAAGCCGGATCGCGCTGCCGTCTGGATGGCTCTGGAGACTGTCACGAACAGAGCCATTCTGCTGGCCGAGGACGGTGAGTCGGCCCAGAAGCAGCGAGCCATTAGCGCTGGGGTCAGCAGCCAAGGCTAATGGCTAAATAATGGCCTCATCTGTAACTGGTGCGCTGCTGACGGGACAGCCGGTGGGTGAAGCCCTTTTGACTGGACGTCTTTGTGTGTTGGTGTGACAGCCCAGATGGAATCCATTGACAAAATCATCCCGAGGCTGATCTTCTCCAAGAGCTGTGACGGTCGCCAGGAAGTGGATGGGCAGCTGGCCAAGGCGGATAAGGCCGTACAGACACATCTGGATCAGCAGGGGAAACAAAGGCTTCCGAGTGTCACATCTCCAGCGCCACCACCACCACCTCCTCCTCCTCCACCTCCTCCCCCGCTCCCCGGTATGACCACACTTAGGGCCCCACCACTGTCTGCACCACCACCACCACCACCACCGCCGCCGCCCCCGCCCCCACTGCTACCTGGGGTTTTGGGTGGACCACTGGCAGTGTCCCCTTTGCCTGGGATACCACCGCCGCCACCACCACCCCCACTGTTCGGCCTTCCAGGAATGGCTCCTCCACCTCCACCACCTCTACCGGGCAGCCTGGGCGTGGCTCCCCCACCTCCAGCCCCACCGCCTCCATTCATGGGCAGCGGCCCACCGCCGCCTCCGCCCGTACCAGGCATGCCGTGCCCGCCTCCACCCCCGGGCTTGATCGTGGCCCAGGTCAACCAAGTCCTGGGTTGCGCTGCGAGTCAGAGCACGTCAAACCGGTGCCCCTCCCTAAGGATGAAAAAACTCAACTGGCAGAAAATCCGCTCTGTTACTGGTGAGCAGTGGTTCAAGCTTAAGAGTTTAGGGTTCTAAACCTGCTGGATTCAGTTTTTTCTTGTTCTTATTGCTGCTGTTGAGTCTGACATCACCTTCAGCACAGTCAGTGACCGTTTCCACTATTTTTGGGCACTTGCAGACACGGACGGTCAGTCCTTGTGGTCCTCCATCCAGCAAGAGTCTCCGCGGGAGCCTGACTACAGCAGCATCGAGCAGCTCTTCTGTCTGCCGGTGGCTGAGAACAAAGACAAGAAAACCGCTGATCCTGTCAAGAAGGTGTCCAAAGAGGTGTGCAAAGTCAACACCAGCCGTTGAGTGAATGACTGCTGATGTAAGAGCTGCAGTACCAGTCAGCCTCTCCAACTTCTTTCTAGATCACCTTCATTGATCCCAAGAAAAGCATGAATGTGAACATCTTCCTGAAGCAGTTCAAATGGTAATATGGCGATGTTATTCATCACCCCGCGATCTGTTCTTTAACCCTTCTCTTTCTTCTTTTACTTTCAGCAAAAATGAGGAATTCATCGCCATGATTGAGAGCGGCGACCGTGCTAAGTTTGATGCAGAAATACTCAAACAGCTGCTGAAGCTTCTTCCAGAGAAACACGAGGTTTGACCTCCGTCTTTAGCTGCTCGTTCCTGCTGTTACTGGCGCGTTTGTGCAATGTGCTGCCTCAGCAAGATGGTGGAGGGTTCTGTTAGGTTCAGGCTTGCAGACTTTGTGTTTAGAGATTGGGCGGTCCTTCTGGACCTGTGTGGGTTATCAGTCGGGTATTGCACTGCAAAGTCTTTTCCGATGTGTTCAGATTGGTGCTGTGTGCTGAAGGTTCGACTTTTAGGGACTGAAGTTTGCCCCTTTCTGCGTTTCTGTCTCCAGATTGAAAACTTGAAATCCTTCCAAGGAGACAAAGACAAGATGGCAAACGCTGACCGTTTCTATAGCTTCCTGCTCGTCGTGCCTTGGTACCGCCACTGCTCCCCAACGTTGTTATCAGTAAAACAGAGCGTCACACCTGACTGCTTATTGTTTTCTGGTTTTCCCTCCTCTTCAGTTATCAGTTAAGGATTGAGTGCATGTTGTTGTGTGAAGAGAGTTCTGCTGTGTTGGATATGATCAAACCCAAAGTCAAGCTGGTGGAGGAGGCCTGCCAAGGTAAACAAAACCTTTAACTTCTTCATCTGTTCTTTTATTTCCCCAAATATTTGACCCTGTGTGACTCCTTCCACAGCCCTCAGAAACAGCACACTCTTGCCCGTTTTTTGCCGGTTAATTCTGGACGTTGGGAATTTCCTCAACTATGTAAGAGCATTTTTGGTATTTTACTTTGGGAGGTCTTTGGACAAATCCTGCACATGAATCATTGGTGTGCTTTCCCAGGGCAGTCACACGGGGAACGCTGTGGGTTTCAAGATCAACTCTTTGTTGAAACTGACAGAGACCAAGGCCAACAAGAGTTGCATCACTTTGCTTCATCACATCCTGGAGGTAGAAAACTGTACCGGCCCAGACCTGACGGGACTTGAACCGCCCTGCTTTGATCTCATTTTTAATTTCTTCTTTTTTCCTGTTGTTTTTGTTCCAAAGGAGGCAGAAGCACACCACCCAGAGCTGTTGGCGCTCCCGGAGGAAATTGAGATTTGTCACAAGGCAGCAGGGTACATGTGTTTCACCTATCAACTCAACTGTCGTCCTCTTTAACAGACTCGTGACACCTTTTCCATTTTTGTTCCCAGAATTAATCTGGATTCCATTCAGTCAGAAGCCGGCGCCCTCGTCAGCCGACTAACCACAGCGAAGAAGAAGGTCTCCGGCTCTGTGGATGAAGTCAAGGAGCAGTTTACAAAAGTGATTGAGGTTGGATAAACAGGTCTGAGTTGTCTAAAAATGACGCAGAGGTGACGGTCTAGTCCAAATACTTCCCGTTCTTCTGCTGCAGGAACATCTGGTGGAATCTGAAGTTCTAAGTGAAAGATTCGCTGCAATTGCTGAGAAGAAAAATGAGTTGGCTCTGTACCTGTGTGAGGAGGCCAACAAGCTTTCACTTGAAGAACTCTTTGGAACCATCAAGACTTTTAGAGAACTTTTTCTCAAGGCGTTGAAGGTCAGGGCTAATATTTGTTAAAGCTGTCCTTTCGGAATGATGATGGAAGATGTTGCATTTTTCAAAGCCCTGCTGCTTCTTGTGCACATCTGCCAGTAACGAGCTTTTTCCTGCAATCAGGATAACAAAATCAGGAAGGAGCAGGCGGCCAAAGCCGAGAAGAGAAAGCAGCAGCTTGCAGAGGAAGAGTCCAAGAGACAAAAAGGAGAGGATGGAAAGATAAGTAAGTTGGGAAAACACCATCCTTTCTATTTTTGATTTTTTTCCCTGACCTGGCCTGACGAGTGCTAATCACGAGGCAGGACTCAATCCTAAAAGAGTACATTTGAAGGAAGACTATAAAAAGCAGCAATGGCAGTAAAATCTTCCGTCCACCCAACCACGGTGCAATATCTGCATTCTGAGACTTCTTCTGTCTTTCACCAGTCAAGAAAGGATTTGTCCAGCAAAACGACGGCTGCATTATCGACCACCTCCTGGCTGATATCAGGAAAGGTTTCACCCTCAGAAAGACCAGGCCCAGGTGCGATTCGGAAAGCCTCCCTTCTAATGAAATGCATAGGAATGCCTGCCCCTCTGGTAAGGACGAGAGACAATGGCCTTTATCTGCAGTTTGTTGCTCCACTCCTGAGCCACGTGGCTGCGAGCCGCCGCCTTGCTGCTTTGAATATTCATTTACTTATTTATTGTGTTTTACTTCTTGCTGCGGCTCCTTCAGTTGCTTTGCGAGGCCTCATCCATTTTTTACAGTCTCGCTGCTTCCTTCACATGCATATTTTCATCATCCACGCTTCCTACTTTTGCTCCTCAGAGCCAAATGCGAAGCCTGCAGAAGGAGGAGTCGCAGATCCTGCCACCACTTTAGATCCCACCAAACCCCAGCCCGAGGGTCACCAGGCTACCGCAGGGGCAGTAAACGGTTTCACCAGCCCGCTAGGCGAGACTCCTCCGGCGCCACAGGGTTTGGAACAGGATGGGCCAGCTGCTCCTTCCAACACAGTCCCAACGGAGGCGCCGCTGGAAAGCCCAGCATCACAGCAGGGTGGTCGACGCCCACAAGAACCTGCAGCATCTTCACATGATTTGACACAAGGGGCTCCTCGGGCTGAAGAGGAGCACCAAGCCACCGCTAATGGAGTTTCGTCGGATTCAGCCGAGAGCAGCGTCCTCACCCCATCGTCCCTGACAGACCTGGACCTGCAAGAGGCCGCGTTAGATGGCACTTCCAGCACGGAGCCTGAGAAGATCGGGCCCGAGGGTCCAGCTAGCAACGGAGCAGGCGCTGAAACGGAGGAAAAGCCTGTAGCTAACACAGACAGTGAGTCACAGAGGAGGGAAAGCAAATTATTGGAAAGTGAAACTGGCCAAAGCGGCGATAAAACAAGCCATCAAACGGAAACACCACAGAAGCGGGGAAAGGAGCCAAAACTTATTATTGTAAAAACACTCTGCCACGACGAAGTGGTGACTCACAGACATTTGGACGATAAACGCGATGAAGGCATGGCGGGGTTGGACATGCCAGATGGACGGCAAGCAGAAGACCCATCGGCGGTGGAAGGAGAAAAGCCTGAACTGAAGAAACGCCACAGTTTCTTGAAACGAAACAAAAAGAAGAGTCAGCAAGGTAACGTCCTTCGCATCAATAAAGCTCACTTTTGGAATGCTAGCCTCCCAGTTTCTCCCAATGCCATTCTTATTTGCTCCGCTTTTATCGCATTTTATATGATAAGTCATGCTGGCGTACATTGGTAAGGTTGGCGGTAACTTTTTTTTAAATTAATCTGACACTGTTGGCTGGCCTTGATTTGCAGATGTAATGTTGAATGGATTTAAGTGTGGCCAGTAAGTTTGAATGCTCTGTTTTCCGTTTTGAAGCGCAAGGTAACAGTGGGAAAGGACACACAGAACATAAAAAGGGCTGTGTGTTGCAGTGAGGTAGGTCCCATCCATGAGACGGCACGCTGTAAACGGGAACATCATCCCGATTTAACCTGTCACCTCTGAAGCTTTGTCCCGAGCAACACGTCATCTGTTGGTCTGACTGGAATCTGGATCTCATTTGTGTCTGTCGTCCGACTCCTAACTCGCTCACTTTAACGCTCCTTGGTGATCAGGCCGATGTTGATGTGGTTCGCATCCACAACGTCAGGAGAGCAAAACAAAATCTAACCCTGGATGTGCTTCCGTTTATATCAATTAATGGTAACCGTGTCCGTTCTTCTGGTCTCCAACGATCTTGCAGCTGTGAAGTCTTTGTGCCATCATTGTGGAGCTGCATCATCCAAGCTGTCACCTTTCCATCCTTCCATATTTTCTTGTCCATTCTCCACAAATCTGCAACGGGGACTAATACTAACAGTTTTGTGTGCTTTCCGTAACCTGGTCTTCTGCTAATCTGACTTGGATGAACTCATAGGTTAAATATTTTAAAATATAACCCCTTTTTTTATTTAAAAAAAAATGATCATTTTAAAAGCTGTATTTATAGTTTTCAAGCTGTAAACCTAATGAAAATATTAAAGTGTTTCAATTGCATCTGTTTTGGTTCTGACTATTCATTTTATTATTTGTCCTCCT
This sequence comes from Tetraodon nigroviridis, assembly GCA_000180735.1. Taxonomy (NCBI): domain Eukaryota; kingdom Metazoa; phylum Chordata; class Actinopteri; order Tetraodontiformes; family Tetraodontidae; genus Tetraodon; species Tetraodon nigroviridis. The sequence goes on from CAAE01015019.1 coordinate 4,859,974, forward strand.
GCAGGTCACTCCAAGAAGAGGAAATCAAGAGGAAAAAGAAACTGTTGAGTTCACCGAGAGAATGAAAGTGCATTTTACTTTGTAAAACTAATAATATTGACTGGTGGAAACGCATCCTTGTCACTCTGTAAATAAGTTGTAACTTTCTGAGTGTTTTTGAATAAGACTAAATAAGAGAGTTGGATATGCTTTCTATGTTTTGTATACTTACTTGCAAAATGCAGTGAATGTGTTTTACTATGCTGAATTTACAGCACCTGTTGAACAAGAATACGATGTTTGGTGCAAAATATTTAACTGAACTGCTTTAAAATCTTTAGTATCCAGATGTTAATATGCAAGACAAAAATTTATGACCTGTAACTTTTATTGTTAAATATATTTTTAATAAAACTGAATGTACTGTTTCATTTTGCGTTTTGAACACCTTCAAAAGAATTTCACTAAACTTAAAGTTACCGTAGTTAAAAATAAATTTTCTGTCATATTGCGCCCCCTGTTGGCCATTCTTTGGAACAGACGTTTGGCGTAATAAGGTTTTCAATATTTTGATAATTATAATTTCACCCCCAAAAAAACAATACTTAATTTACTAGAACAAAGTCAAATCTAGAGATGTAGATTTGTCACTAAAAACTGACATTTAAACAAAACAATTCTAAAGAAAATCTTTACTGAACACAAATCTCCCCCAAAGGCCTTTTGCTTTGGAAGTCTTCCCTTGGTGAGTGTGTAGGCGATGACTCAGTAAAGCCATCAAGAAGGTCTCCAACCACCTACAGGATCTATTCAGGGCTAAAGAACAAGAAAACAGCTTCAGAAAATAAAACTGCCTGAACTAAACACTTCCACATGCGAGACCCAAACTGACGCCTTTTCTGGATAACCGGTTCTCGACAGCGCCCTCGTCTGGAGGCGCGCGCGCACACACACACACACACACACACACACACACACACACACACACACACACACACACACACACACAGGCTATCCTCTCGTTGCTCTCAACAGCCTTGGAGACAACTTGTCGGAGCACAGCGACGCACTTGTGCGCGTCTGGCTCTGACATCATCAGCTATGAGCGTACAGATATGGCCATGCCCCCCTCTCAGACGGTTTAGTCTTCTGGAGACGAACGGACTACCGCCATCGCCACCATGTCTCTCAACTGGTCTGGCAAAGACCACAAAAGCACGAACCAACCTGCCGCGGCGGGACAGAAGCGTTTGCGCAGCGAGCACGGGAACAAAGTGACGGTGGTGCTCGGCGCGCAGTGGGGCGACGAGGGCAAGGGCAAGGTGGTGGATCTGTTGGCGACCGAGGCAGACCTGGTCTGCAGATGTCAGGTAAACGGTTGGATCTTCCGAGGGTGCTGTGGGCGTGTCCGTTTTATTTTCGTGGATTGTTTTTTATTAGGCCGAAAAATGAAATGTTAAAAATGAAAACTGAATCTGTCACTGACAGCTGGGGCGCAAAAGGCGAAATAGACTTGAAAACACTCCGTGGTGGTCGAATATCATCAACATATTATACCTAACACCAGTTATTATATATAATTGGGATGTTTTAAAGTGTGGATTTCTGCATCCGAAAGAATTATTTGGGAAATTATGGCTTTGACTATTTGCAAATAGGAAATTCCAGTTAAGATTTGCTGCACCAAAGGCAACGTGATCGTTTCCTGTCTTTGTTAAAATGTTGTGTGTCACCTTCCAGAGCAGATGTGCTCACCGTTTTTAATAAATAATAAAGACAGGTTAACCCGGCGGGCTTACATAAGCTGGGGCACCTGCAGGCATACCCAGCCAACAGTTGTTGCTGAGTACTCTGTGACAGGCCTGTGTGGAGGCTTGAGAGCCCCACCCACTGGGCGAGAGAGAGGTCACATTCCCAGCAGCTTGATATGTGAGAAGGCCACGAGCAGCCTGTCAAAGTGGTGCATGAACCTGGAATAGGGTGGCCAGCCGGAGTCTCTTTTGGGACGGTGTTCGTGTTAACGTGGTACTGTGATGTGGTCTGTCTCCAGCTGTCCTGTGGTTGAACCTGCAGGGTGGGAATAACGCCGGACACACGGTGGTGGTGGACGGCAAGGAGTACGACTTCCACCTTCTCCCGAGTGGGATCATCAACCCTAAAAGCACATCACTGATTGGTGAGTGGTCTCAGTTCCCCAACATTTCTGCAGCCTGCAATTCCTTCTCCTTGTACCCCCACAGGTAACGGAGTGGTCATCCATCTACCTGGCTTGTTTGAAGAAGGGGATAAAAATGAGAAAAAAGGTACCCATAAAAACAGAGACTTGACAAGGAGATGTGTGTTGTTTCTCTTTTCTTTTTTTTTTTTGCTGATAAGTCTGCTGTTTTTTCCTCCTGTAGGTCTGAAAGGCTGGGACAAAAGACTGATCGTCTCAGACAGAGCTCACCTTGGTGGGTACAGTATATCTGTTTGTTAAAATGCCCTCATTACCTCCTCCACACCAGTTGGTGGATGTGAGTGGGGGCCGATGAACAGAACTGCAGGCAACCTCAGTAGAAACAGAGGTGTCTAAAAGTCTAGAATTCCGTGTCTGTTTTTTCCAAAGGACACCCCAAACTTGCTAAATTAGAACCAATTTGTGACAGCTAGTTTACCTTAGGAGCTTAGAGCGGTCTTAATGAGTTGATTTTCTTTTTTTTGGGAAACGGTGTGTTTTTAAGGCCATAATTGATGTGTTTGTTGTCCTCTGCAGTGTTTGATTTTCACCAGGTCGTTGATGGCTTGCAGGAAACTGAAAGACAAGCTCAAGAAGGGAAGACGTAAGTTTGTCCTGCTGAAGAAGAATGCACGAGGAGCACATTAGAAATACTGTTTGCCAATTATTCACCAAGGTGACACACGTTTGCATTTACCAGTATCGGAACAACCAAGAAGGGAATTGGACCTGCGTACTCCAGCAAAGCCTCTCGCACTGGCCTCCGTGTGTGTGACCTCCTGGCTGACTTTAAGGACTTCTCCTTAAGGTATGGAGGAGGACATGTACGATCTAAGACCTCTCAGTCTTGCCATTTTACTTCTGTTCTTACAGATTTAAAAACCTGGTCCGTCAGTACCAGTCCATGTATCCAGCCTTGACAGTCGATGTTGATGACCAACTAAAAAAACTCAAGGTACAAGCTGAAGACAGTTGGGCAACAAGAGCTGGAAACGTCCCACCACAGAGTTTGTCTTCTCCTGATTTTGTGCAGGACTACGCTGAGAGATTGCGGCCAATGGTCAGAGACGGAGTCTACTACATGTATGAGGCGCTCCACGGACCTCCAAAGAACATCCTGGTTGAAGGGGCCAACGCAGCTCTCCTGGACATTGACTTTGGTACACTTAGCAGCTGTTAGGCACAATTATTGCTGAACGATCCCAGAGTGGGCGCCATCGGATCACAGTGGCGTGAAACGGTTCTTTCAGGCACATATCCATTTGTGACATCATCAAACTGCACTGTGGGCGGAGTGTGCACTGGTCTCGGTATCCCCCCTCTGAATATCGGTGATGTGTTTGGAGTGTCAAAGGCCTACACCACCAGAGTGGGAATCGGAGCCTTCCCCACAGAACAACTGAACGTAAGCTAAGCTATTAGCTCTTACCAGGGTATGAATCCTTGACTTGGTTGCGTAGTCTCTTTGCTTTGGTATGTGTGTACAAGAAACACGTGTCATTATATGTAAATCCCCTATGTTGCATTTGTCCTGCACAGCTTGTGATTCTATGTCTTGAGGTTGGTTTGCTCTCTGAGTGAGTGCAGCTGTCAAATATGAGGACCGAGGGCCCTTAAACGCTCTTTAACTCATATGCAGATCACATGTTCACAGGGATAAATTTAGGGCCTGTGCAGGTTCTGGATATATTTGCTGTGTGAGCTAGGGTTGTGTTACTCGTCACGGGAGCTCAGCAGACACCAGGGCAAGATCTTAATACTCTCTTTTGCCCATGTGATGTTTGGCATTCTCCTGTTAGCAGAAAATGGGTGTAGTGTTTGGACGCCACACCTACCCTTTTTCCTTTTTACCTCAGGCGGTAGGAGAGCTGCTGCAAACCAGGGGTCACGAAGTGGGGGTGACCACAGGAAGGAAGAGACGCTGTGGCTGGTTGGATCTCGTCATCGTTAAATATGCACACATGATCAATTGGCTTCACAGCGTGAGTGTCTAGGGCAGTGCTGGCACATGGTCATGTGGTTTGTGTACATTCGTTTGGGCACCATCAGAAAATACATTCCAATTATAAACCCCCTTTTTTAAATCTTCCCTCTCAAACAGCATTGCTTTGACAAAACTTGACATTCTGGATGTGCTGGATGAAATTAAAGTTGGAGTTGCATACAAACTCAATGGGAAACGAATTCCCCATTTCCCTGGTAATTCATCTACAAAATTGTGCAAATATGAAATTTTACAATGTTGGGCTTTTTTAAATTATGTCAAATGTTAATTTAAATAACACAATTTCTTTGAAAACACAGCCAATATGGACGTTTTGCACAAGGTGGAGGTTGAGTATGAGACCTTTCCGGGATGGAAGTCAGACACATCTGCAGCAAGAAAGTGGAATGACCTACCAGTCAAGGCACAAAACTACATCCGTTTCATTGAGAACCACATCGGAGTCCCGAGTATGTTCAACATAACAACATTTGAAATATGGATTTAGAGTTGCTTTTGGTTTTGTTCTTAATTCAGTTTCTGCTTTTACTTTTTTCAGTTAAGTGGGTTGGTGTTGGAAAGTCCAGGGAGTGTATGATCCAGATGTTCTAAAGCCACAACACGGAAGCACTAGATATGGGACGTGGTTTCATCACTTAGGATTATCTTCTTAATTACCTTATAATCATCACTGTAACAATAACAAAAAATAAATATTACCTCTGAATTTGGAAACTTTTTTTTTTCAAAGTTGTGAACAGTCATTAAAATAACTCTTAAATAAATTGTCTTAAATAATATTATAAGACAAATTTCTACTTAATTCCTTGCAAACCTGATTTCAATTAAACACAACGCAACTTATTAGTCCGTTATTTTGCGTCAGCCCGTGAAGGCAGCACAACGCTGTGGTCAAGCTGGACGAGAAATAAATCACATGACTGCACATTGTGCTGTGGGATTGGCTCCTGGAGGTCACGTGACAACAAAGTGCGCGTCTTATTGGCTCTTTCGCGCTTCTGTCGCAGTTTTCCCGCAACAAACAAGTGTGTTGAGGTGTCCGTCTCTACCTTTATTTTTTGCTTCCAAAATGCCAAAACGAACATGTCCTTTCCCTGAAACCTTTTCGTCGCAGTACAAAATACATATCGGACAGCAGGAGCTGAACAATTACGGAGTGTTTGGAAGTAAATACAGACAGGAAATCTACGGTACGTGGTCAACTTTGGCGTTAGCGTGTATTGCTATGTAGCGCAAGCTAATGTTGTTAGCTTCGTTACTTTGCATATGTACAAAAGCGCACAAGTATAAAGATTTAAATGTTTATCCTGTTGTCAGTTTTATATTATTACCCAATAATTTACCCATGATCAGGTTTTTATCGTACTTTTGTCTAATTACAACGGAACTGGGTTGGAACATGTGTTTGACCCGTGGCTAATGGTCAGAGCTAATCGAATCAGCTGTCTGTAAAAGTAACAATTGCATTTATTACGGGTGTTGGTTCCACAGAAAAGACAAAGAACTTGTTGTTCAACGGTGCCAAGGCTGTGATGGGCAAAATATGGACCTCAGAGGAGGGAATCGATGAACGGCAGCCCGGCGGACCTGTCGAAACTTCTGCCTGTCAGACGCTGCTAAGAGGGCAAATGCTAATTGGACAGAATGGCAAACTCATGAAAGCAAACACTGCACAAAGTAAGTCCGAGTAATTGTTTATTTCTTTTTATTCTGGATGGGAATGTAGATGTATATCTGCCTAACTTCAGTTCAAATCTTTCGCCAGCAGGTGTCAGTGTTACTGCTGACTTTTATTCTGCCTTTTGTAACCAAGCCTTACCTGATACTCTTCCATTGTACATGTGTGTGTGGATGTGTAGGTGTTTCCGTGTCTCCAACGTGCTGCTGTGTGTGTCAGAAAAGCCGGAGGTCGAGGACTTCGTGCTCCCAATGTGACCGTCTGGCCTGTTCCTCGTGCTTGCGCCAGTGCTCCAGCTGCTCCAGCCTCTGCTGCTCTGTGTGCACAATCACAGAGTAAGTAAATGTGATTTCTTGTTCTGTGACCAACTGTTGATTTTATGATTATGTGTTGAATGCTTTAAACTCCTCTCCTAACGTAAATTTACCATCATGATGTCACAATACAAAAAAATGTATAATCAGGTCTAATTGTTACATTAATACATTTGTCAGCAGTTTAGTCCCTAAAGCTGTAAAGCTAGTTTTGTTGGCGCCACTCCAAATGTGTATATTTGCCTTTATTGGCACATTTTTGGAGCTTTAGTCAATCATCTTCCATATGATTGTTGAACACAAAGGGTCATGGTGTGTGTTTAACTGTGATCCTTTTTTCCACAGTTACAGCGGGCAGTATGATGAAGTACTGTGCTGCAGTTGCTCAACCTAAAGAAACGCCGCAAGCAAGAATAGGAGGAGTGTCATACTGAGCCTGTTTTCCAAAGGCTGATTTTAATGTTTATGTATATATGTATCACATTTTAAAACTAATCGAAATAAACTTGAACTCTTTTTTACCTATAAAGACTTTGTCATTAATGCTGGATATTAGTTGTTTAAGAGGCAAAATAATTTCTCAAAGATGTTGAACTCCTCATGACTGAATATTTACGCTGCCCAGTGGCGTGTGATGTCCCACAGATGCATCAGCAGATGGCAGCAACCTTCAAGGATTGGAGCGAAGGAGCTCTTGCTCCTGGTTACTGGTCCACAATAACAGCCAAGATCCTGCTTCATGACAGGATGAACACATCTGCCAATCATATTTTTGTGGAAGTTGCAAAGCTTTGTCTGTGGATGCTGATAAACGTCTCTGCGCTCTGCTGACCTTGAGAATCTGTTCTGAGGTGAATTAAAAAGAGCATCCTGGCGGTTTGGACGCAACCATTTGGCTGTCATCATCTCAGCTGGACATGGACTTGAGCAGCAGTTGTGGTCTTCTAGGTCTCTTATGATGACTATTTCCAGGGGCCTGTACATTGTGAGGAATTGTTCTCGGTGGCAGAAGTCCTCAGCGTGGCTTTGCAGAAATCAATCACACGGCCTTACAGATATTAACTTGGATGAGTGCACTTCCTGGAGCTTATTGCGAGTGCGCCGGCGAGCTGCATGAGTCACATCCCCTCCTCAGCGGGCCAGTTGTGGCTCCGGTCTTTGGGGAGCCCTGCAGTTGGTGTCCATGTGCACCACTTGATTTTTGGCTGAGTGAACAGACAGCTGCTGGCAGGAGAAAGCGTCAAGTTGTCTGCAAAATTCTTGGTGAGGCTCAAGGAAATTGAGAAGTGAACATAAAAAGCTATAAATGGTAGAATGTGTGCAGTTCAAATGTGTGCAGTTCAAATATCAGACAAGCCAGCTTCCATACAATTATGGAGCCGTTAAGCTGCTCAGACGTACTCCTGAATTAACCTCTTTGGGGTCTGGCAGGTAAAAACTGGGGGCATCTCTTTCTACCTTCCCTCATTTACAGAGAAAACTTTGGTCGGTTATCAGCAAACAAAACAGATTCTAGCAGCATGCGTTGTGGTATAATTACATATAAATTCAGCGATGGATAGGCAGAGAGTCTACAACACATCATTATATTGGATATTTAGAAAAAAATTGAAGAGTAATCTGGACCTCTGTGCAGGGCTTGAAGCTAAAAAAATGGATCTCAATCTAGTTGAAATGTCTATTTTCAGTGCTGCTCTCCTACAGCTTTAAGACAAGTACAGCTGCCAGCACATCCCTATGCATGACCCCCCCCACATCACGCCCAAAGGACAAAATAGAGGTTGCAGTGCGCCCCCCCCCCTTTGCCTCATCTCCTCCCTGGTAATGTGTTCTGTGAAGGGAGAAGGGGGCCCACACGGTCACCCCACAGCGCTCCAGACAGGACCAAATCCAGCCAGCCAGAGGGGGCACGTGGCTTTGTCTTTCCCCCCATTCTTCCGGGGACCAGCTGTGGTCTGAGTGCGTCGGGCTGGGTGATGCTGCTGCTATAAATATGCGGCAGCGAGTCCGAGTAAGTGACAGCTGTACAGTGGAGCAAGGACACGCTGTCTTGGCGCTGTCGGAGCGAGCCGCTCCAAAAAAGGCAAACCCAGTGTGGCGGCACTAGTTGATATGTATTTATGCACTTGAGCAGTTGATGTATGATCAGATGGAAGCTTTAGATTGTGATGAAGCTCTCTGACATATAAAATGCCACCTTGTTAATGATCTAGAGTTCATATTCATGGGCGTAGTGTGATTTTCATGAAAGTCAAAAGAATGGCTTTCCTGAAATTAAGCAGATGATAACCATATGCATGTAAAGAGAGAAAAAGAAATCATGTGTGTGTGTGTGTGTGTGTGTGTGTGTGTGTGTACACAAGTGTGTGTGCCCTTTTCAAGTGTGACCACCTGTCTTTTGTTGAGAAATAAATAAATAAACAGGCCACACCAGCTGTCCATGGCAGTCTGTCCCCTCAGAGGTCAAGGGCTCCCACCGCTGGCCTTGTTGAGGCTGTGGACACTTAACAACTTTGCTCTCAACTTCTCCAAGTACCTATAAACAGGCACACACACAAACACACAGAGACACAGACACAGAAAGGCAAAATAACCCAAGCTCTAAAACCTCCTAGAAGAAGGAGGTTTAGGTTTTATTACACCATTGAGGAGCGGTGCACATATTCCAACGCGTCACCATGCAGCTAAGCTCTATCACATGGCCCCCATTTTTCCATTTGGTCCATAAGAATGGTATACACACACACACACACACACACACACACACACACACACACACACACACACACACACACACACACACACACACACACACACAGACGCCTGACGGACAATCTAAGCTCTGGCTCCCACTTGAGCAGATGTGAAATGATGGTGCCAGTGTGGGCTCTGAGGCCTTTAGCTGCTGTTGGTGTTTACGGTGCGAGGTGGCCACGGCGCTGCAGAGGGCCCTTATTTACCGTGAGGCTGGCTGGGGCTGCTCAGGGTGTTTATGAATGATCTTGGAAGGACATTGTTGTCTTTCTGCCGGGGCTGCCTGGCCAGTGCCTCCGTGTCGTCTGCTTGTGCATAAAGTACGTGCTGGGGAGCTGCACCAGACAATAGCCTGGCTGAGCTACTACCCTCACACAATAGAGCCGTGGGATGAGGCAGAGTTCTGGGGGCCGTGGTTTTGGGGCGCCTGTGGGGGGTGGAGGTAGGATGGATGGGGGCAGGGGCGGCTGGATGCAACCCTTGTCTGAATGGCGTTCCCAGACCGCGTGAGGCGAAATCTGGAAGGGGGGAGGGGGGTACGATGGGAACCAGAGCACATCCCCTTTGGGATCACAGAGCCGAGCAGCTGGATTTCTTTCATGGTGCAGCCGGGAAATAATTAAAAGTTCTCGCCCCCGAAATTACACAGTGAACTGGCATTCAGTTCCTCCATTAGACACTCATTCGGATGTGTTTGCTTACAAACACAGGTGTGTTTGGTTAGATGCTATCAGATTTTTAGCACAACAATGAGCTTTCGGGTAGCACTGGTGACAGGTCAAACGGAAGAGAAGACCATCTCGAAAGTAGCCGCCCTTGAGCTCAGTTTACGGTTTTAGAGGGACAACCGGCAGCATTATCATATTCTGTTGTGTCTGTACACACTGCAGCACTTCCTACACGTCTGCCCGATTGTTGCTGCTGCGTGTCGGTCACGGCGCCGCTGCTGCTCTTTTCTCTCGCTTCTTTTGTTGTTAAGGCGACAGAGTCACTTCTGGAAATCCTTCACTGAGCTTGGAGCTCTGCGGTGGGTGTAAACGATGAAATAAATCAGTTCAACACAGGCAAAGTTGTTCCATTTAATTCTAGGCGTAATCTTAAGAAAGACCTAAATCAAGATTGTCACATTTCCACAGCACGCACACACAAGCACACTCTGAAAGCGCAAACAAAAGGGGGGAAAAAAGGAAAACAAATCAAATAAATTGCTCCAATATCTAATCAATGTCAATTCTGCATTAAGATTGTCCTCTAAATCTCTACATGACTAACAATTAAGCAATCGATTACAATAAAATAGAGCTTTCTTATTTAAAAAATTATATTAAATTCTAATGGCGCTTCTACAGATTCTATCAAATAGATTTTGATGTTGAGAAGTTCTTTTTTTTTAACTGAGAATTAAAACTAAGCCAGTCAAATGTTGCACAAGAAGCAAATGCAGTAATAAATATTTTCCATAATTATACACAATTTCACAGTTGTAACAGAGGACAAAAATTCCAGTATCAGTTAAGTCTTTTTTTTTTTTTTGACTTGTAGATCATACAGCATGAGATAGACAAAAGACACCATGTCAGAGGAGTGGTGCCGCTTCCATAGAAATCAACATTTCAGTATTTCACATTCACATTCAACAAAGATTTTAACCAGTGACTGGAACATTAGCTCCCAGTAGTATCAGCTACCAAAATCAAAACAAACAAACAAACAAACAAACAAAATGCTTGTTTTCAGTTAAACACCACCCAAACTGATTTATTCACATTAACAAAGAAAAAAGAAATCTCAAAAACATTGTGGTAATCTCTCGCAAAGCAGCAAAAATGAAACCGACATATTAGTTTGCTGATATGACACCGACTGCGGTGATGTGAACTTTACAGCTGCAGATCAGGGCCAAAAAACCCCCCAAACTGAGTCCGATATAGAAAAAGGGACTTCTCCAGATGCAACACCTGTCCGTGTGTCTCCAAGGCACGATTGGTGATCATACTGGAGGTATAAATAAAGACTGCAGACAATAATGGGTTTTCCCTCACTTTGTTAGTTTTTCTCTACTTTTGTACACATGTACATGACAAGACTTTTTTTGCACCACTTAAAAAAAAAAAAAAAAAAAAAAAGTTCATAAAAAAGGTTCAAATCTACATTCCTGCGTGTTCTAATCGAAACATGTGAGAAAACATTTGAAATGCAGTTACTGTTCTGACAAGGGAAGGCGAGCTGGACTGTTTAAACCGTTAAAGAGAAAGTCAAATCCCAACGCTTGTAACGGGAATATGCACGTATCCGAGCCCCATCAAGGACGAGCCTCTGGCCATTTCTGAAACTCGGACGTGCACGTGGATTCACATGTGGCTAAAAATCCAGGTGAGTGGACGGCGACGTCCACGCCTGACCTCCTTACTGTGCAGCCCCAACGATCTTTCCCACCCAAGCACCCGGACAAAAGAAGAACTCAGATTACTCTAATAGATGTGCAATCAAATCACCACCATATCGTCTCTACGTAGGGGAACAAAGGAGCATTTATCAACTGCATGCTGGGATTGGGGGGGGGGGGGGTGTTTCTGTTCTTTGATGCCTTTAAACAATACACCTGTTTACAGTGTCCTTGGTCTCCCTTTGCTAAATACATTTCTCACATTCCAACGGCTCCATTCAATACAGAAAAGTGCAAAGAGAGACCCACGCTGCCTGTTCTCCCTGCCGCTGGGAGGGGAGGGGAGGGGACGCACAATGGCCCCTTGAGAACTACCTGGGATTTGGTTGTTGTTGTTAGTGGTAGTGATGGTGGCGGGGTGGGGGAGACAAAGCCTGGCATTGTCTCGGTTCTACAGGTAACCGATGCCACGCCAGTCTGGCCCGTGTGTCCTTATTTGTAGTGCTCAGATCTGGAGGTGGAGGTGCGTGGGGGAGAGAAAAACTAATGGGTGGAAGGGCGCGATAGTTGAGGAGACCGCAGCCTCGATAAGACACCTGCCTGTCCCCTCCATACATGTGCTGTGACACAGAAAAACAATCAGATCGATAAATAGGATATATATTTACATTAAATATACATATAGTAAGAAATAGCAGCCTAGACAATAGTGTTGAAACTATGCATGCTTAAAATAAACAAAACAAGTGCTTCTCTATGTTCCTTGTGACAAACCTTGAGGACTTCTTAGAGGCGTCTACGTAGTATATTCTGAAATAATAACAGTGACCCGACCTGCTTGGAGAAAACCAACAAACAGCCCAAATACCAGCTGAGGAGTACCAAGATCACCAATCCAGCTCAGAGAAATGACGACTGCACCTACAGTGAACCCTGAACCAAGCAAACTAATAAATAAACTCTGCTCAAGTCTTCTCAGGACAGATCCAACAAATATTATGGATTTTTTTTTTTTCTTTTTTGACTTTTTAGTGCTCCCTTAAGAACAACGGCAGCAATCTGGACAAAAAGGCTCCAGCATCAGTAGTAACTCACACCCATTGAGAGAGAAAAAAAAGTAATGAACAGGTTAATTTGAGTCAGTCGATTGTGCTGATTGGCACACGGAGGAGAGCTAACGGCAGCACTGACCAGGCTCCAAAGACCTCAACATCCTCCTGCTTCCCCGCCTGCTACACCACGCCAGCGTGCCTGGATAACACAGGTCGTTTACCCTTGGCTTGGGACCCAGACCCACGGTCAATAAAGTGGAAATGCACTTTTTTTTCGCAGGCTTTTTCTTGCATTCTTGCAAATGACTTCATTAAGGGCACTCGAGAAGTGATTGACATTCAGTAGATGTTACCTTTGTTACCACCTGGTATGTGGAGTGTGATGCTGGGTTCTTTTTTCAGGTCTGAAATCTCTCAGAGAGAAGGCATGGCCCTGGATTTCATTCCTGCTCGACTAAGTACACAAGGTGAAGTGTTAAGAATTTAGTAGGCACCAGTGTTACAGGCATCAGCTTCAAACTACCCTCTGCCCCTCCTGCTGATAAAACAACCTTTTTATTTTAAATTATTTTGAAAGTGGCACTTACAAGGCCATTCCACTATATGCTGAGCACGTTAGGAGATTCCCCAAAACAAAACCAAAAAAGTAACCGTGGAGATGCGATGCTCTGCTTGCCTCAGAAATAACCAAAAAAATACAAAAAAATTGTGACTTCATTCCAAAACTTCTTTGAAATAATAATAATTACACTTCCAGTAATTAGACTTCATTAGTTTTGCTGCCTTGTGATAGACTAAACAAGTCCCCCAAAATAAATAATAATAATAATAAATGAGTTAAAAATATAGATATAGCTACTCACGGACGGGTTTGAGTTCCCATGTGCACACATAACAGTCTCAGTCACCTTGACAATTATATTAACATAAGTTAGCGTTAGCTGGCTCCCGTTTGCCCAGAGGCTCGTGAACATGGGATGCTTTCAGGAAAAAAAAAAAGGAGAAGAAAAAAAAACTCAGCAGGTTGAAACAAACAAGTGCATCATCGGATTCGTTCACCTTCATTGACACAGATCCAGCTCGAGTTTCGCAGCAGCACCCGTGTTTACGCCCCCGTGCACCCTCAGCCACCCGCCTCCGCCCCACACATCACAAAACAGCTCCACTCTGACTGTGGCCACGTCACTGGCTGGAGAAACGCCTCAGGAAGGAGAACCCAGAAGATGTGTCCCTGTGTGTGATGAGAGAGAACTGGTTCAGTAGTAGGAAAACAGGCCTGTCACTGCGCTGGCGGCATCTCTATCCGATAGCGAGCGTTTTGACAAGGCCGCAGTGGAACTTCCTGATGTGGCGGTAGAGATCCCCGGACTGGGTGAAACGCCGCTCGCACCACTTGCACGCGTGAGGCTTCTCGCGCGTGTGGACGACAGCGTGCCTGCTCAGGTTGTGGGAGTACTGGAAGCTCTTCCCGCACTGGCCACAGGTGAAGGGCTTCTCGCCAGAATGTGTGCGCTCGTGGCGCTTGAGCGTGTACATGCAGGAGAAGGTCTTGTTGCACTGCATGCAGGTGGGCACCGAGCCGTCCGGAGACAGCTTGGAGCGGGCGCCGTCCTTCTCGCGGAAGTGCGAGCTGAGGTGCAGCTGCAGCACGTGGGGACTGGGGAAGACTTTGCTGCAGAGGGGGCACACGCACACCTGCTGCCCCGGGGGGAGGATCACCCCGCTGGAGGTGGAGATGTCCGAGGAGGCCAGGTCGTCCTCCTCCTCCTCCTCGCTGTCCCCCAGTAGCCGAGCCATCCTCTCCTCTGCCCCCCTGCCTGGAGCAGCCTCCCTTGCTCTGCAGGCCTCCCCCTCCTCATCCATCAGGTCCTCCTCCTGGGAGAGGAGGGCGGCTGTGGAGCCGTTGTTGCCTGGGAAGAGGGCAGCGAACCCTGTCACCACAGAGCTCCTGGCACTATTCCCAAAGCGCTGGCTCTCAGGGCTCGTGGGCTCACTGTCCTCCTGCTCTGACAGCAAGTCGTGTTCGTCTTTAACAAGTGGCTCACTGCCCTGCTGCTGGCTGTCGAGGGCCAGCTGTCCCGAGACACAGGAGGGGTGTAAGGGATCTCTGCTAGACAGAGGCTTGAAAGACAAATCCAGCGCGCAGTCCATGTCATCTGAAGCCCGGGACCTCTGGGACAGCGATACGGTGGAACTACTGACATCAGCTTTTGTTTTTCCAGCTGTTTGGATGCAGGGCTCGGCCTCCGCTGACACATAATTGACACCTACAAGGTCCGGGGACCTGCCAGAGTGACCGTTCGCCTTCTGCCTGCTCTGCGTAGACCTATCACAATCGGTGACAGCCGCCCTGACTTCGCCGTTGTCCGTGTCAAACCCTTCCGCCAGGGGGGCTCCGGGTAGCCCCCGAGGCGGCGTCTCGGCCTGTCGCCGGATGACCTGCTTACTGTGCAGCTCACTGTCCGAGGAATTTTCTCTATCCAGACAGCCGAGTCCCAAATCCTCGCTGGAGGAGAGTTCCTTGTCTTTGAGCCTGCCTTTGCACACCTTCACGATATCGTACATGTGGAGGTAGCTGGCCGCTGCCAGGACATCCTCCACCGGGAGAGAGCCGAACTCCAACTTCCCCTCATACATAAATTCAAGGAGCAGACTGAAAGCCGGGGCTGTCACAATGTCACTGTTGAGATGCACAACGTCCCTTTTGTCCAGCTGGTCCCTGTAGAAGAGATGGAAGTACATGCTGCAGGAGGCCAGCACGGCTCTGTGCGCTTTGAATTGAGCCTGGCCCACGAGAACAGTGCAGTCACAGAGGAAACCTTGGTGACGCTGCTGACTCAGACACTGCAGCAACTGGCGGCTATGGTCTGGAAACTCCATTCTTCCTTCATAACCTGGTGAAAAAACAGGAAAAACAGGATGGGGGATGAACTAAATAAAGCCACTCTGCACATCAGGCTGACGGCAAGCCAGCCAAAGCAGAGAGAAGGCCACAAAAAAAAAAAAAACAACTTTAATCGCATTGGTTAAATTACTTTTTAGGCGCATTTAAACACACGCACTTTAAAGCGCGGAGACTGTGGCCATTTCAGATCGTCCAGAAATGTTTTTTAAGCACCTAAAGTTCATAAACTCGAGAGCAGGAATTCTTTCCAGCGGTGCTGCGCTCACCCACCCATGTGCCACGGTGGAAGCGGAGCCACTTTCGCCCCTCGAACGATCCAATAGTGCTGGCGTTTGGAGTTGCGCCCTGAGCGCCTCGGCGAGCCGCGGCACACACGCTCGGAACCGCGGTGTTTGCAGAACGCGCAGCCGGGATTCGGGGAGGTTAGTCCCGGTCCAGAAAAAGGAGCCTTTGGAGAAAGACCCGAGCGGTGCAGACTGGGTAAACTGGCGCTCTGTTTGCTAATTACACTGCAAGCTGTGGAGTCAGCTGCTCTGACATCACCGCAATGGAAACGCTACCTCCAGCTGTGCTCCCCTTTATGCCATATGTTAACGCCGGACTGCGCAGTCCAAAAAAGACACTCAACTTAGTTCGGAACAGATCCGCACCTTGAAGGAGGCCGGAGGGACTCCGAGGCTTTCCGAAAATCCCACTTATCGACGAAACAAAGTGCAAACGACAACCGTGACAGAACATTAAACGCTTCGAGCACCGTTTACGCACTCGGGAGACACACGCACAACTAGGGAATATTATTAAAGGGAGCAGAAAGAGTAGATGATCGGAAAAAGGTGGGGGGAAAAAAGTTAAACCAACGTAGGTGTTAGATGCTGTCGAGTTCTGGGGCGTAAAAGTGCGATTCTGAGCGCAGATTTTTTTATTTATGTTTTCCCCCATAATTCTTGTCTAAAAGGTGAACGTGTGTGGAGGACGGAAAAGCCCGAGGCGCAGTCAGCCCAAAATCCACGTCTGCGTGGGGAGACGCGGAGCTCGGAGGAACTCGAAGCGAGAGAAGCAACTGCGCTCGGCGAAGCGGCGAGCGGACACGCGTTAACTTTGGGCTCCTCCGGCACCGACGCGCACGAAAAAAAGAACCAGCCCGGCTACTCACATTTATTTCCAGTCGGTCCGTCGTGTTTTCTCCTAGAAGCCCCGACGTCCTTTCATGATGTGCGGGCCAGATGTTGGCTTCTCCTCGCCGTTTGTTGAGCTTGCGTCCGAGCCTGGAGAGGCAGGCTGCACTCGGCGCTGCTGTGTGTCAGGCAGGTTGATAATGGCACAACTCTCGCGATAGCGCGCAGCCACAACCACTCGTGTGCTGCTCCGTGGGTTCACGCAGCGGCAGCAGGCACTTGGCCCTCTTATTAAAACACCTGTCCAAGAGGTGGGTGCCTGCTCTCGGTGTGGGATTCTACACCCAAAACCCTGCGATGTCATTTAAAAATAAATTGGTAAACAACGTCGGATTTGTGCAAATTTACCTCTGATGTTGCCGGATCAGTTGTGAATTAAAAAAGGGCGCTTTTTTTGTACTTGTCTGTGAAAGTATTCTAATTGACACAAAGAATTTTAAATCAGGCTTTGTGATCTGGAGGGTCAGAGGACTATTGGGAACTTTTTAAAGCCGTTCACTCCTAATCCTGCTTTAGATTGTGGAATTCCCTGGCACCACACCACCCCAGCGCCTTTGTTGCCTCGGACCACATCAGGTCCAGCACCGTGATGTGCTTGATCTGAATCGTCTTGAGACACACGTTGTGTTGTTTCGCAGCTGCCTGTGTTTGGGAAAAGGAGGGTTGAATTTTTGCTAACAAACAGCCTCTGGAGCCTGCAGAAATGGTGGCACGGCAGAAAAGCAGGGGCCCGAGGTTGCAGCTGCTCAACTCTTACTTCCCCCACCTCCCGTCCCTCCCTCTGCTCCCCCAACTGCTTCAGTCACCTTTGCCCTGTGTTCCAGCTGCCGTGTGCTTTGAAAGGGCCATTTGCAGCTCCTTGCAGCCCTCTGACAGAGAGGGGAGCACGCAATGTGATGGGAGTCAGCAGCCACCGGTCGAAAAAAGGGGCCACAGGCGAGATTCTTATCCACTGACCACTTAATTCCATTTTTAGTCTGGCTGTTACAGCTACAGAGAGTGGATATCTGCACCCGAGTCGTGTCCAGATGAGCCAAGGCAGTCATGCCCTAAAATAAAATTGAAAGAAAAAACAAAAAAACTTTCTCGTGTTGACAAACTCCATCAAGCATAAAGAAAACACTTATTTTAATGCGCGATGCTGATAAAACAAATGACCATTCAGCAAAAGAACAGGCATCCGTGTAGGAGCCGTGATGTGGATAAGAACAGGAGCCGCGGCCCCGTGTTTCCGTGGCCCTGGCAAACGTGGGCGCCCGAGCAGAGGAGGGGTGTTTGTTCACAGAGCAAGACAAAGCAGCGGTTGTGCCTGGGGACCGCGGCCTCCGAGAGAGAGGCTCGCCACGGTGAAGGTTCTCACACACAGAAAAAGACAGAGAAAGAAGGACAGCGAGAGAGAGAGAGAGAGAGAGAGAGAGAGAGAGAGAGAGAGAGAGAGAGAGAGAATGGGAGCAGAAGAGTGGGGGAACGGGGAGAGAGAAAGAGAGGGAGAACACTTCCTGGAGTTTCTTTCTTTCTCTCTGCTATCATCAATGGCATTCTCCCCCTGACCCACTCCTCTCTCTGACAAACAAAAGACCCTGCATTCCAGTGTAGCCTGACCGGCCAACCAGCCAGCCATCCAGTTCAACCACATTGCTCTCACAGTCTGAAACCAAAGTCTCATCCTAGGGGTGGGCGTCAGTCTGAGGATGCTGCCGGCTTTCACACATCGACAAGATTTACACTCTTTCTCCTTTTTCACCGTGGAAAAAGGGAAGATTTTCTTCCGAAATCCTCTAAATCCAGACCATTGTTCACAACTGTAGAATCCACCGATGTGATGTTGCAGGATTAGTTTTACACACCTTTTATCACATCTTAGAAGTGTTTTTTCTCTTTCAGACTCTTTTTAGATCATCCAAAACCATCTAAAGAAAGTCTAAAAATAAAAGAAAAAAGATAGCAGTATGTCTGCCGCACTCCAAATAGGTCGGTTCAAGGAACTGTGTCTTTGACCTTAAGGGCAGTTTATGGGCAGAGCTGCTCAACAGGTGGATAAAACATCCTGTGACGGTCGCAGCAACATTGCAGTGCAGTTGCTGGGAGATCCTTGGTCAGACCCCCCACAACCTTCTCCGCATTCTAGGCCTTCTGCCCTTCTGTGTCTCAGCGTTGTCACCACGTGCCACCTTTTCTCTTGCACATTAAGCTCCTTTCTGCTCGTGATATTCTCCCAGAATGGCTGCACACTCGTGTACAAAGCAGATATCCATCACCCAAACTGAGATCTGGCTGCTTTTGCTTTGAGCTGTCAGAAAAAACCCCAAAACAAAACGGAGGGGTGGGGGGAGGCACGGGCTTTTCCAGAAGTGGAAAAGAGATGGCTCTGGCAGGGGAGGAAGAAGAAGGCAGCACGGAGCAACAGTGTGGGATACCCTCAGTCCGCTCTGGCTGTATGACAGGAACAGCTCAGCAACACTGACACATAGTTGCAGTCAGGAATATATTAGAGTGTAAGTGACAAAGAGGGGAAATGACAACGGAGAGGCTGAGAGACGGAGGGCAGAGGCCACTGAGTGTTTCAGCACTGGAGGAACGCCTGCAGCCGCCCCTGCATCGCTGTTCTGCTTTATTATTTTTCACTCCCCAACCTGTTTTCTCTCACATCTTTCCTGATATACAACAGTGCAAATCTGCTCCCGCCTGACCAGTCTAGGCCAAAGCTCTGGGCTTTTAATGGAAAGGATGGTGAAACTTGTCCGTGCTTGCCCTAAACTGGTTTAACTCCCACACTCTGGCAGGTCTGTCTTTGTGACAGTATTTTATTTCAAATTCTCCAGCTCAACAGGTGGCGTAATAACCTAAAATCAATGTTAACGCTTTCACCTTTTAGCAGCCGGCTCATAATACTGTATATGCTGTGTCTTCTTGTGATACTTGGTTTTTAAACTACCTCTTGTATAGTTTTAGGTATTTACCAGGTTCTTTTGTTTTTGTATTTTGTTTATTTATCAGCTGAGGGGCTAATTAACACCACCACCACCACCAACAACAACAACAACAATCATCATCCTCATTGCTGACTATCATAGAATAATATAGAATAGAAGTACTTTAGCTCACTACAGCGGCAATCCTCAACATAAATCACTATATTTTTGGCTAAATAGAAAATAAAAATGTGCAGCTCCAAGTACAGAGCAACGTGCAACAACATTAAAAATGAAAGTGTGCAACAATGAAAAAACAAATCCACACCACGTTAGAATAAACATGCGAACTGTACTTTATTGAATAATACTCATAATAATCCTCATGACACATGAAAACTATCATTACTTAAAGTAAATCAGTTTTGGTTTTTTTTTTGGTTTTTTTTTATTTGAGCTGTGGTGACATAAGAAGGTCCAACAGAGGTTCTGCCTTTTGTCTGAAACATACATGCACTGGTCAAATCATCGTTCCAGATGTTAGGATGTTTACGTCTCCTTTTGAACTCCACTCACAGGACTTGGTCTGCAGAACGCTGCAACTTTATTGACAAATTTGTGAGAGCAGCTCAGAAAGTCATTACAAAAGGAGCAAATGAATAAGAACACATCCTATAGGAGCACTGACCAGCCATCAGTGGGCTTTGTTCAAATGCCCTGTGCTGTTTGTATTGACTTTTCTTGTAATCTTGCTCTGCAAATTTTTTTTCTTTTAATATTACAAAAGACTTGTGCAAAAATAGATGCATTCTGCAGCATTACCTAAATCTTTAGATAGTTATTATTCTGGCGTGTCCTTTGCAAATGCACACAAGGTATGAAATGCTAGTGGAATCTGTAATATTGTCTTTTCTGGTACATGTAACCTCCAAAGTGACGTCTTGTCTCGGTGGAACGGGGGGAGGGTGGGCGGCCTGCGCGTAGATCCTCTGGAAATCTGAAGGTCCTGTGCAGGTCCCAGGGCCTCCGCTTGGAAAGCACCGGCGCAGATAAAACACTGGGTTCAACAAGGCCACGCAGCCCCGAACGAGCCTCCCGCTGCAGCGCTGCGCGATCTTTCCACGCCGGGCCCGAACGGCGCCGGCGCTAGGACCCGGGAGAGCGGGCTGCCACAGGGGCACTGCAGACAGCGCGTTTGGGAGGTGTAGTGGAAGAAAGGCAAAGAAACGGAGTCAATGAGAGCACTTTTGTCCACATTGTTGAAGGACTGATCAACTTAATATACCAGCGAAACAGCTCCCTAGAATGAAACGGACGCGTTGTTGAATTCCTGCCCAGGTAAATGTCCGCACTTCCGTCGCACGGCTGAACTACAAGAGGTCGACAGCTCGACAGGGTAGGTCCCCATTGTACTTACATGGGATGCGGTTATTCTCACCCGAGCTGCCCTGCTAGGCCCCATATCCTTCTCTATCGCTACATGCAAGCCCGAAACGAGGCGGGGAAGTCCATAGCCAGGCGCTATGCTAGCTTGTTGTTGTTCTGCATTAGCATTGGCCATGTTTATTGTTGACTTGCTGCCTCCTAAGGCCTTAGGACCAACGGACGTCAAATTGGATTTTGGATCGTTATCCGTCCCCCCCCCCCCCCCCCACCAATGTGAGCACTGCATTAGTAAAATGCACGTGTGGAACAGTTTAAATTCATCTTATCCAGACCTTTTTGGTGAGCATTCTTGCAACCTTGCTAATAATACTTCCAGGGATTACATGTGCATGCAGGGTCTGGACGGAGAACATTGTCCTGGGTGTGTTACTTGCAATGCCTTGAGTGTCCAAATGTTTTTATCAGTCATGAGACCATGTCTGTACTGTGTTTGTGTGTGTGTGTGTGTGTGTGTGTGTGTGTGTGTGTGTGTGTGTGCGCGTGCAGGGAGTTCTGACATGTGACCTGGAGAAGACGCAACAAGCTGGTGCAATGATGCAGCCAGTGACTGTTCATCTGTCCCCGTTTTATTTAGAAAATACCAGTCACCTCCCACCCAATTCCTTCAGAGCCCCTTTGACGTAAATGTGCCACCAGATGCGTGCAGAATTCAAGGAATGCTTGAAATTGTTGTTCCTGTACACAGACAGACTTATTGTGCCGATCTCCCCTCCTGTGCCACGCAGCTTTTAGCTTTATTATCCAAGCGGTGGACGTGTTTTTAATCATGCTGTCCCACTGTCCTCATCACATGATGATGAGGACAGTCATAAAAGGCAGTCATAAAATGGAACACCGAGCTTAGAACACATACATTATTTATTAAAATTGAAACGGAGGGGGTAATTTTATTTCTCTCTTTCTATGAGATTAGAAAAAGCATAAAATGATGGATTAAAAAACGAAATTGGACCGTTTTGTCTGATAATGTTTAATATCAGGCAACTCTCGGTAATGGAGTAACACCGATTCACAGTTTGGATGTACATCGACATAGTAGGTATGGACCTTACGCCAACATTTGATGGGCAACATTTGCTGCGATCGGTTCTAAACTTGGGTTTCCTCCTGTGCATTTCTGTTTCATTTCCCCTTACCTTTTTTGGAACAAGCCTGGACAGACTTCAGGAGAAATTGAGCGAAGAATTCAAATCAAACAGTGTTTTCTATGTTGCTAAGTGTCCAGAGAGACTGCAGACCGAGAGAGTAAAATTTAAACACTAACAAAAGTGGAGGGTGAGCGCTGGTGGGTGAACCTACAGCTCCTGTTCTAAAAGCTTGTCATTTGATCCAACCCAGCCGGATTATTTCATTTTGTGTTGAATCTTGACGTTTGTTTTAGACAACAGCATTGTCACGTAGCAGTTTTAGCTGATTTGCTGCTTTACAGGGTCAGAGCCACACCATTTATTATTATACACCTACCAACAGCATTCTTATTTGTGATGTGTTATGTGGGAACTTAAAAGAGGAACTTTGCTTGTGGTGGATCAAAATTGTTATCTGTTTTATTGTGGCAGTTCAACACAAAGCGAGTGTCACTTCAGGGGCTGTTGTCGAGCAGCAGGTGAGACAATTTGACGTTTGCATTTCATTTAGTTGGTTTGAATATTTTAGAATGATGTATCGTAGTTAGCCTCTGTGCTAGACACTTTAAACAACTATAAACAAGGAAAAATAAAGAAAATAGGGGCAAAAGTGGTGGTGTGTATCCATGTGTGACGAAGGAAGTTGTTTAGTGGTGATTTTCTCCTTCCTGCTACAAACACACGGTACCGTTGCCTGGGTCTCCGTGATGGGATGACCGGGTGGCATCTTCATTGATTTACATCGAATGGGAATGGCCCCCCCTCCAAGACCAGGAGGGGCCAGAGAGTGAACGTGCCACTGACAGCGGGGCGGGCAGCCGGGCAGGCAGCGGCCCTCGGGACCATGTGACTGGCTGACAGGGTACTGGGTTCATTCAGTGGCTGCTGGTTACAGCACTGGCAGGGGCCCAGCTTTTCCACACAGGCCACAGTAGCAACAGGTCGCTCCCGGTAAGACAGCAGCACTCTGTTGTGGCTCCAGAACTAGTCTTGTGCGTGTGTGTGTGTGTGTGTGTGTGTGTGTGTGTGTGTGTGTGTGTGTGTGCGTGTGTGTGTGTGCGCGCGCACTGGAGTAACTTTTTGAGGCATCTCCAGCTGCATAATAAACTTTATTTGCGTGCACTATGAGATTTGTCAAAGGGAGGAAAGACTGGGTGATCTTTAGTGCAAATGACACCCACACGCATGGCAACCTTCTGTGATGAAGAAAAATAAATGCATATCTTGACGCTTAGACGTGTGTTTCTTCTTTGATGGAGGTGGGCAGCGACATGCTCATTGACGGCACATTTGCTGACAGATGTGTTTGAGCCCGAGGCTGTGCTTCTATGACACGTAGTCTATCAATAGTTACATCCACATCCTGTTGTTGTCCCCACTCATACGCTGGATGAGGCCACTCAGACAGAGCTCTCTTTTGATGACTGTTCACTAGCGGGGGAAATTGATTGGAGTCGGTGTTCATATATTGCTGCGTGCAGTATGTGACGTTTGCAGGAACGAGTGTGCAAATTGATTTGTTTTTGCCCCCCCCCCCCCTTGCCCTGTATTCCAAGTCGTGCTTATGTGTCAAACAATGAAGGAAACTTGAAGAAGTCAAAGGTGTGGGTTCTGATTGCCTGCAGGTTGCTTTGTATCTGCATTTAAAGAATAAATGCAGATTACTGTGATTAAGTTTAGCTCCATTTTGCCTGTCAAATGATTGTCAGCAGGCTGTGGTCGAATCTCCTGTCACACGCCCTGGCTTTAGCTTTTTGCCTGGTTTGAGCTATACTTGTGTGGCACAAAGGCGTTAGGTACTTTCACGTTTAGGACTTTTAATCAGTTCATCAGGGTAGACAATTTGCTCCCTGCAACTTCTTTATTTAGCCAACAAACTCACCCTGAGGTCCATTAAGGAGCTGTTTCAGCGCTTCTAGACCAAACGTGTGATCTTTATCAGTTTATGGTTTCATCTTATATGTCAGTATGTTGTGGGATTCAGTGCTCAGTACGCAGTGAGCTGAGGCTTGTAAAGTCAGCACAAGAATTTGCTTATTTTTCTGAGTATTTTGTTTTTAGGTTGGTGTCTAACGAAGCTAAAGCTACAGTTATGGACAAGGCAGGTCTGAAACAGGCCTGCAGCATTTCATCAAGAACAAGAAACTGCAACTGTTTGATCATTTCAAATCCTCTGTTAAGTTGATTTTCCGCTAATATTTTCCATTACTATGAGAAAGCATAGACACACGAGTCCAATAATGATGGCTGACACACACGCTGGATCCAAGGTCACAGGTTCTACACGTGAAACGTTGAAAACTGTGATTTTAACACGTGCTGCTCTCACTGGACAATAAAGTCCAATTTCTCTGTCTTGTCTGCCGTGTTGACCTGAGGGTTAATGATCAGACAGGTGGAAAAAATCTTCCAGCTCTATTTGAAGCTAATTTTTACTCTTTTTTTTTTTTTTTCCCACTAATAGGTAACCACGGTTGACAAGGCGGTCGTAAACCCCGGGACCCCGTCTCAAGCTCCTCCACAGGGCTGAGTTCAGCAAACTTGGGAAACAAAGCTGCAGCTCTCCTTGTGGGAAACCTGGATCCTCAACCCTGCCCACCAACATGACCAATGTGGTGATTGTCAAGGAGGGATGGCTGCATAAAAGAGGTACATGCACAGAAAAGTTGTACCAGTTGATTTTTTTTTTAAACTAACCCCTTTCACTGCACCCTAAACAGGAGTGATGTTAATTATAATGTTTTCATATTAAGTGTCTAAAATGTGTAACCAAGAATGTTTACCCTGCAGGAATGCCTGAATAATGTGCAGATGTGGTTGTTGCCCGGTTTAGCTGCTCTGAGAGGACTGTGTGGCATGGCACGGCTCCGTGTCGGCCGTGAGTCCTGTTGTTTGGACGAAAAGGCATTCCTCACATACCTGTTGGCTTTGAGCAGCTTTATGTGCGCATACTAACGCTGCCTTCAAGCTGCGGCCGCTTTACGGAACCCGCACCACCTCCGCCTCCACCAGCACGCAGGCAAAGCCAGATGAGGAACGTCTCCAAAGTCAATAGAGACTCGTGGGGCTTCGTGCCAACGAGCCGGGCTTTTACTGGAAAAGGGGAAAGGAGGACTGTGACTCAGGGGATAAGGTAATGGGAGCAGGTCACTATGAGGGGAGTCCTGGGACTCTGGCAGGAACAGAGTGCTGCTGTGGTGCGGTACTCCTCGCTGCCCCTCCTCTGGACTTGGGCTTGAGCATAACAGGCTGCTGTTATAGGAAAGGGTCAGCCTGGTTTGTCTCAGCTGGACACACCCGAGTTTTTCCAGTGAAGGAAGGACAAATCGCCTTGAAAGTGCAAAATCTCCTGTGAAGATGTACAACTAGGATAGGGGTTTGTTAGTAGTCTTGAACTGACACTTCCTAACCTAATTCAGTCTCTTTTTGTGACTGTGTCATTATGCCTGGTTTTTTTCTTCCTGATTTCCTTCTGTGTCAGTCGTGTTCCCAGACTGGCACAGGTCCATTTTTCCAAATTCGACAAACGTGCTGATAAGAGGACGGTGTAAAATGTAACTGTCAGAGTAGTCAAATAGTGACTAGTAGGGAAAACAGCACTGCTCAGGAGTAGTGAGTTTGCACGCTGTTGCCCTCTGAACTGTCACCCAGCGTTTTTGTGTTCTGATTGGAAGGCCTCCACCTGCCTCCTCCAGAGAAAGGCTTTTAATGTCACATCACTGTCATGGAGTATTTGCCCCAGGAGCCACGGCACAGAAGGCAGCTCGGCTGTGGTCCCGGCTCCCTGTCCATCACGCGCTCGCTCAGGTGGCCCCCGCTCGGCCGTTATCATCCCGTGCTGCTCCTTCAGTGGAGTTTATATGCTGGCGCCACCCAAGTGACTCACATCTACATGTGGGCGTAATAATAAGTTGGAAGTGTGCTCATTACTCCCATGTGTACACCCAAAACACCAATTTGAATTTTTACAAACGAGAATTCTCCATATGTGTCTTAGTGTGTGTATAAAGTGTCTGTAAATAACACTACTATTAAAACAGTCACATGTTGACTTCTTTATTTCCATCTTACTTTCCTTTTAAACACAATTTAACCAGAGGAAATGATTTCATGATGGTGACAGCCATTCTTTTCTCCTCTTGCCTGATGACGTAGTCATGTTCTGCATGCATTTGTAAACTCTGTGGAAGCCGCCGGAAGTGGAGGGAGCGTTGCATCGGCACCCTCCCGCTGAGCCAGCCTGTCATTAGGACTCTTCTGTGGAGCGCTCGCTCTGTGCCTTGGTTCCAGACAGGCTCGCTCGGTGAAGTGAGCTCATTCCGAAGGACACACCTTCGGGCTTTAGGTTAAAGTCTCGTGCTCCAGCGTACCGTGTCTGGTCTGCAGCCACTGCCTGAGTGCTGGTGTTAGGTCTGCTATCTTGGTTGTCTTTTTTAGAAGGACAGGCTTAGAATGCAAATATGTGCGTATGAGTACGCACATATTTCAGAGGTTAGACTGTCAGTAAGACATTATCCAGTGCCCTCAAAAACAGAACTGCACCGTGTGTACAGGCTTGAGAAAACACCGTAACTTTGTTTTTTTGTTTATCTTACACATTTCCAGATTACACATCTCTGTTTAAAACCCTCATGCAGTGTACCTGCACGCTTTGAACGTTCCTTGAATGTTCCCTCTGGTGGCCACAGAGCCGAGGCAGTGTGTTATTTCTTTTTCTAAGTATGTTTTCCCAAAGTTTCCATCAAAACCAAAGCGCCGTCAGACATCAAAGAGGCAGATTGTGGGTTCCCGAGTTTCCAGGAAAGTGCTGGGGCCAAGAACCCAGCGAAGCTGGATAGAACAGCGCCCGGCTTGTCCTCCCCTCCTTCATGGCCCTTGTTTGTTTGAATCATTTGCTCTCTGACTGGTATAAAGAGCCAGCCCCCTCGTTAGGCTAACGAACTCCGCAACAACTGTTGGAATCTAGTAGCACGCTCAGCTGGCTCAGACACATGCGGGGTTGAGGTGTGGGCGGCGATGACAGAGGGTGCACTCGTCGTAATAGAGAGGGAAGGAGGGCAGGCAGCGAGAGAAGGGAAGAGCAGGGACACAAGTCAAGCGGCATCTTCGTGATGTTCCCAGAACATTGCTCAGTGACCCACACAACCTCAGGAGAGTGGATGAATGTTGTGTGCAACATGTCACAGAGACCCTCTCATGGTTTGCTCGGGAGCTCATCTGCTGATTGGCTCCTTGGCTGGTCATGTGGCCAGGCGATCCGAGCTGCTGCTGCTGCTCCTCCAAGTGAAACCTTGTTGGTGGTCCACTTAAAGTGCATGAGACTACGGGTGGGGGAGGGGGAGGCGTGCCAACGTGAGTGCTATGAAATCCCAGACACAGCGGTCAGTGATGCAGAAAATAGTTTTTTATTTGAACAGATTTGTCTATCTGGCAGACACACCTTCAGTGATTCTGCCAGTATGTTTCAAACCTTTATATCAGCTCTAATTTGGGAAAGTTGCGTATCCTTTCAGCCGGAGCTCATCCATCTCATTCAAAGTGTCTTACGATGCTACGGTCCTGAAGGCCGCAGGTGTGCTGTTGGACTCACCCAGGCCCCTCCATGTCCAAATATTACTGCTGTGCACACAGATTCATTGGATCCCATGTGCTCACTTTCCAGCTTCATACTAAACTAGTTTTTATTCTAAAGAGATGTTTAACAGAGTCATGTGACACTAAGACCTTGCATGTAAATGTGCAGTAGCAATAATATGGAATGAAAAGTATACAAACTGCGGAATTTATCTTTATCCTTACAGCTTTCTCTAAAACTCAGCCAACCACTAATTTGTATTTTAAAGCTAATAGATTTTTAAAATGCTATTTTCAATCATAATTTTTAACACAGTTCTCAAACTACCCGGTTGTTCACAGCAGTGGGAGTTGAAGTTGAAGTGGCAGGCACACCTGGGAATAGAGGCCCTGTGGGTAGCGTCCAGAAGCAGAGGGTGTCACACCAGGAAACCAGCAGACCCCCTGCCCTGGGTAATGGGAAGCAGGCTTCCTGTTAAATGTGGTGGAGAGAAGTAAATTACTTGGGTGCATCTGTCAGCAGGACTGGTGGTGGGGACCAGGAGGCTGATGTATCTCCAGTGCTCGCCTCCGCTCTGGAAAACCTGCTGTGTGCTTACTTTGCTGTGCAGAGTCCGCCTGCTCATCACAACTGTGGTGCTCAACATAACTCTCTCCTTCTCTCCTAGTCCCTTTTTCTGATCATTCTCATTGTTTGTCATCCAATAGCATCCTTTTTGTGTTTTCTGGTTCTAAGGATCTATTGGTAGGGTCTTTTTTATTTTTTATTTTTTTTATTTTTGCGCTTATTTACATTCATGCTATGCCATGGTATCAAGTAATCATATGCATCTAGGAGGGCATATTATTTTAAACATTTGTTTGTTTGTTTGTTTACCATATTTTAAACTAGTTAACTAATCCATTGCCTACTTAATTATTGAGGGATGGGGCAAATCGCTGCCCCAGTGTGGAAGGGGGAACTTCCCACAGTGCCTCTATGGTAATCAGCAGGTGCCACTCACCACAGAGAAGAAGTGAGGGCTTTCTTACAAGCGTGAGAAAGAGGGGCAGTTTCCATTGCACCCCCCCAACCCCTTGCTTTTTTCCTGTTGGGGTAGTAGCATCAGCCACAGTAACACAGGGAGAGTGAGTGGAGGCCAGTTCAGCTCTTTTCCATAACCTGTTGATGCTGCTGCCAAAGCCCTGGCAATTGATTCCCCCCATCCAGCTGCATGGAGCAGAAAAGGGCAGATAAAAGAGTGTTGACCAAGGATGTCGGGAAGACACAGAAACAACGGGAATAAAATGGAAATGGACAGTTTGGTGTGACACCCAAACAGTACCACTGGATAAAAACGACCGCCTTTGTTCAGTGAAAAGCCTGCTGAGCCATGAGATGCCCAATGGTGAGCACGAGCAATCGACACAGTCGTGGTCATCTCCATTACCTGCTGTTTTGGAAGTTGCTACGTTGATTAGTTGTCGCAAAAATCCTGTTTAACACAGTTTCGCAGCATCCTATATGATAGCTATAGCATATTAAATGAATATGTCAGTGACTGACATTATCCAGTGAGCTGTCTACAGTAGACTGGTTTCAGCGAGACGCCCCGTGAGGAGCTCTGTTGCTCAAAAAAGGGGGATGTTGCAGAAGGTGTAGTTTGTGGGTGTTGGGACTTGGTGGAGACCTCCACATTAAGGACCCCCCTCTCCTCTGGAGTGGGCAGCCTAGGGCTCATTAAGATGCAGGGCACAGGGTGGCAGGCTGCAGCTGCAGCCTACACGCAGAAGCCCGGCAGAAAAGGGCGAAGGGATGGCGGGGGCGGCTGAGGAAAAACCAACAAAAGATGCGTTCCCCTCCCCATCTCCCTCGCTTTGGAGTTCTAATTCCCTAATCCTCAACCTCCGCCTAACCCCCCTCCCTTCTCATCCGATTCTCACCACTCAGACACATGCACAGTTCATGCAGTTACCACTGGCTCCCTTCCTCTTAACACTGAGCTATGAATGGCCAGATTGGGACAAAACCCAGCAGCAGCAGCGCCCTCAGGAAGTCCCACCGCTGGGTGCTAAACACTGAGAGGTGCATTTATCTGACCCTGTCCTGCTTCTGGCTGCTCTGCACTGCAGGTTTCTTTACACTCCCAGTCACATGTCATCTAAATTTATGATTATAGGCCATTTAAAGCAAGATGAATGCCCTCAATATCTAAATACATTTTGAATATAAAAGAAAAAGAACGCCTTCAAAGACTAGAGAGGAAAAGAGAGAATGAGGTAATGGCAGCTGATGACTTTGCACCTTCTACATTATATCTGCTTTTGTGGCTTACAGTGAATGCTGTACGTATAATGCGTTGAAAGACAGGAAACAACAGGACCGGAACTTCAACACCACTGATTCCAAGAACAAGAACAAGGACAAGGACAAGATGGTTCTTTAGAATCGGCACATAGTCTGTTGTTCTCCCATGTTCTCTGTCTCTGAATGGCATTCACCTGTTTGCTTTTATTCATCCGTCTTTTCTTGGTGAGCCCATCAGACCTTACTGCTAAAGCCACGCAGCTGGCTTCAGTCAACCTAGAAAATGCCAAAACCTGGAAAATATCAGGTTAGCGTCTGAGGATCCTACCACCTTTTACATTTTATTCTTGCTTTACCTACGTGGTACTTTCTTGCTTTATTCTTGCATACTTATTTTTGCAAAAACACTCAGTATTTGTTTCACCTGTACATAATCAGACACAACCGGAGAATGTGCTTTCATATCCAGCTGCAGCAGCACTGGTACTGTTCTACCAATACCCAGTCTGTCTGTGTCTGTGTGTGAGTGTGTGTGTGTGTTTGTGTTTGTGTTTGTGTGTTAGTGTTACAGAAGGCGTGGCTGCAACAAACACACATTCAGATATGCAGCAGTTGGCAAATAAAGATGAATTCTGTTGTGCTTGGCAGTGGTTCTCCGTTCATTATTTTCCACTTTACCCAGCGTGCATCCCAGACCTCAGCAGCTGCTTGTCATGTAAAGACACTTTATCAGGTCCTGACAGCTCCTCCCATCCACACACCGCATGCATGGCTCATACACACTCTGCTTGCGTTCATGCCCCCTCCCACTGACAGTTCTGCATATGCAGGGAGCATATGTAGTGATCTATCTCACTAGCACTCCATCCTGCACAGCACTTAGCACACTGTGCCTTTCTCCTCCCCTGCTGTTTTCCCATTTCTCATCTGGCGGCAAATCAGTCTTCCTATTCTTTGGTCTCTTCCCCCAAAGTTGGTTAAACTCAGCCACCTGTTTGCTGTCACATGCGACGTTCACTAGAACACCTCTCATTCCAGCACGGGGCGGTTTGAGAGGATTTTTTGTCAGAAGCACACATGCCTGTGTAAGTTGTGTAAGTGAAGCTAAAGGAGCTTCTGTCAGATATAGTCTGTTTGATAGTCTGTTTCCTGGATTGGGAAATATTTTCATTTAAAAAAAAAATATATATATAAAGTTAGCGGCAGCAATGATGAACTGACTTAAAAGCAGAATTCTTTTCTGTATTGTTGTGAGGCCCATTGTCTTTTGTCAGTCTGCACTGTTCATGCACACCGGATATTCTTGAGGTTTTTTTTTTCCTTTTTGGCTTGATTGGTTTTAATCAGCATGCACACAGCATGTTGTTGTGGCATTACTGTTTTCTACATTTGAGTCAACACTTACGAGCATACAGCTGTGAGTTTCGCTTTCAGCTTGTATTAGTTCTTAATTGTCAGTGTCAAAAGTAGAACTCAATAAAAGCAAAAGAAGAGGAAATGGGTGTAAATAGGAAGCAGACAAGGGTCATCTTTGTTGGCTGTTTGAGGTCTGTGTGTTTTTCTCGACAAAAAGAGACACACAGACCGGATATCGCTGCTTCCACTCTTGTCATGTGATCAGGTCTGTGGTCACGGGTGGGGAAATTGCAGTGTCTCCCCCTGTCTTGAAAAACTGTGCATTAATGTACGGATGTGTTTTTCGGATGTGGGGAAGCTTCATGTTGGTGCCACATCCTTTTGTCAAACTTGTCTTGATTTCATAGAAATAATATCCAAGTAAATTAGCCTTTGGTAAATTAGCCCTTTTATTTGATCCATCTTTTTGTATTAAATCCATGATGACCTAAAGAACATACAAAATATCACACTTTAAGCAACTGTATTGCTAGGCTAGATGCTAGACACCAAACTTCAGAGCAGCTTTTGGTGAAAACTTGCATCCGTGTGACCGAGGCTCGTGCGATAGCGACGGAATCCTAGGCAGCTACATCACCGACGACCACCCATGCTCCTTCTGGTAGGTGTCATGCGTCAGCGTAGCCTGTAGGAAAGCCCTGAGCCTCTCCACAGAGGACTGTTGTTGTAACCTATATCACACAAATACCTGGCACTACCAACAAAGCAGTGTATGCACACAAATATATTGACACACACAAGCAAACACATGCACACACATAAACACCTTCCTCCCCCATTACAGAACACTAGAATGAGGAAATGTGTTTTGCTGTGTTCCGGCCACCGACCCAAACCTTCTAAACTGCGTTGTTGAGATAAGTGTGTACGTTGTGTCTGCGTCTGTCTCATAGTGTCAGGTAGATGCTTATTGTGTTGTCTGTGTGTTATGATCAAACTGGTCACCTTTGGGTTCGGTTTTGTGTTTGGGTCAGCTACAACCTCGCGACAATGAGGCACCAGCTGAGGCCCAGCTGAGAAGAGAGCAAACGAGGACTCAGGAGGTTTCCTTTTGTGTTGAACAGTGACTTAATTTACCCTACTGAAGCCTGTACAGCTGCAGATACCCGTAAATAACATATAACTTGTGTTTTTTGTGCTGAAGTAAGGATGTCTGCTGCTCTCGCGGGGCCTGAGGTAAATCCACCGGTGCGCATGTGTAGGAGACTGATGTGGAAGTTGATCACTGAGCCGTGCAGTTTAAAAACAGACAAATGAGTCATGGAAGCCATTTGTTACATTAAAACAGACATGAAGGAAGTGGTTTGCTGCTAGTGTGTGTTTCAATTAGTGAAGGCACATGTCAGGCAAATTTTTAAATTTATGTGTTCAGAGACATCATAACAGAAAATCCAGGAAAGACTAATAATGTACTTGGCACCTGCTCTACAGTGAGACTAACGTTCCAGAAATTTAGGTGGTTTTTACACTTTATTTTACATGGTTGCCTAAAATGACTTGATCAGCCAGTGGCGGAAATAAGACGTGACGATACAAGCTGCAATCCCACTTTTCTTTTGTTTGTTACCAGTTTCATCAGCCAGGAGTGTAGCACAGTAACAGAAGGTCAAATTGATAATCTTCCACCTACTCTCCCGCGTCGAACAGACACCCTTCTTTTTTTTTTTTTCACACACGGCACATTTCTGTTTTGGTAGGAAATGGTGCAATTAAGGCCAGCTTGCTGCAGCACTGCATGGGGTTAACACGCAGCTCCATAATTAAAAATAAATTACACTTTCCTGTATAAATATTCACGTCCATCTCCACTGTCTGCCTCTGCTATGGTATGTAAGCAGTTTTTTCCCCTTCCGTCTGTCCAACATCTGGCACAACATTTCCTGAAGCATCGCCAAAATAAATTGAGTTTAGTTTGTCAACGTGCGATTCAGTTGTGTGACACGAGTGTGTCTAAGTGAATCAGATTGACACACAGCTCGTGGGTATGTTGGTGTCTTGAAAATTGAAATGGTGGAAAGATTAAAATTTAAATTGGGTCTTGCAAGCATGAAATGACAACAGAGAGAAGTTTTGCCATTAACTTATGTAAAATTATCCAATTTTTACTGCAAGTGCCAGTACTGCAAGACGGTTTAGGTCGTCTTGAGTTCTTTTCGAGTCACAATTGGTTAAATTTTACCTCAATTTTCAGTTTGTGAGTGAAAAACATAATGCATCTGTCGGAATTTTAGCTCCTCTCTATATTATATTCTCCATTGGCAGTTGGCTGTTTGAAATGGCACATATGGTCTGTGGAAAAGGTCCTGACTTCTACTAGAACCGCCATTTGTCCTGCACCTGGCTTGCTTCAAAGGAAAAACAGTGACAAGATGGTCATTTTATAGTGTTCCATTAAGCAGAATAGTAATTAGAAGCAAGGGTGTTGAGGCTAAGGGCATGAAAGCAGAACAGAAAACACTGAAAAAAAAAAAAGTCTGCTGAAACTATGGAATCACTGGAAAATGTTAATCATTTTTGTCATCTGCTCTAATAGATGGGTCCTTTTTCGTTTTTTCTTTTCTTCACTAGGAGAATATATCAAGACCTGGAGGCCGAGGTATTTTCTTCTGAAGAGTGATGGTACCTTCATCGGCTACAAAGAGAGGCCACAAGATGTTGACCAGCTGGAAACCCCCTTAAATAACTTCTCTGTTGCACGTGAGTACATGCTTCAGGGCAGCCACTGCATTCTTTGTCTCTCAGTAGTTTTCAGTTAGCTCCCTTTTGGCTTTGATTGTACAGCTATCATGTTTGATTTAAGTGTAAATGGTCACCAGATTTGACTCCTGTAACAGTAAAAGGAGAGTTATTTCTCTTTGTTTCCCCCTTTTTAAAAATCCCTACAAAACAACAACACAAGGCTGCACAACTTTCCACATAATGAAAGTTGCTGTGATAAGCTGTGCAGATGACTGAGCACAGCAATTAGACAGCACACTGTTGGTTTAACGAAATGCTTTCTCTCTGACACTCCTGAGTTATTGTGGCTATTAGCCGCCTGATTTCAAGTATTTATCTGCGCTTTGCTCGGAGGCTGCGCCACCATCAGCGCTGGCTTTTGCCACCACTGCGACCCTGCCACCGAGGACACATGGCACATGACTGCTGATGGGGTGGCTGCAGCTGGATTACAGATTCACTGTGCTGGAGCCATGTTGGATCTCAGTGGTGGTCCACTCCCCTCTCCTCCATCTATCAGACAGAGGCTATTTTGTGTCATGTTGGCATTTGCTGATATGTTTCATTTGGAAAAAAAGGATGTTAATGTGAAGGAGGTGCAGATGGAAATGTCTGCATTCTAAATTCCTTTGAGAAAAACGGGAAAAGATTGCTTTAAATCTTCCTAAAAAAATCTGATTATGTAATTAAACGCTCCAATTAGTTATGGTTTATTATGCCCTTTTAAGTTTACAATATAATTACTTTTTTTGTGATAAAAATAAGTATTAGCGTAAATGTAATTAACAAAGAAATAATGCAATTACCAAATTTTCCCAAGTTCCCAGAGCACCAGCCTTTTCCAACATTGTCTGTTATGGTTGCAATAAAGGGAAATGTCTGTGAGTGTGTGTCTTTCTCTTTCCTCTGCTGCCCTAACCAACGCCCCTTCTCACCGTTTACTGTCCTTCTCTCTGGCGGTGGACAGAATGCCAGCTGATGAAGACAGAACGACCCAAGCCCAACACATTCATCATCCGCTGCCTGCAGTGGACCACTGTCATCGAGCGCACCTTTCATGTGGAGACCCCTGAGGAGAGGTAAGGGAGGCCCGCACACACACTCTCACACAGATGCGCAAACCTCTGCCTGCAGAGTTGAAAAAACATTCATTATTTACATGTCGGAAAGTCATGTGACAGTTCAGGCGCCTTACATGAAGTTCAGACATGTAATTGCAATGCACTTGTGCTGCATGTCCACTGGAAAACTCCCACTTAAAATTGCTTTCCTGTGGATAAGAACAGTGTGTGATTGATGTGATCTCTCTGCTGCCTGTGCCTCCCTCAGGGAAGAATGGACAAAAGCCATCCAAGCAGTGGCTGAAGGCCTGCAGAAGCAAGAGGAGGAGATGATGGACTCCTCTCCAGACCCCATGGACATGGAGGTCTGCCTGACCAAAATCAGACACAAAGTGGTATGAATCATTTACATTTTGCTTCTTTTTAGCGCTGCAACTTTGGTATAAGCCCCATACTGCAGAATTCTAGCTTTATTCCCTGACTGTTTCCTTGTCTTCACATTGATTCTGCTACGCCAGATTTGGAACACTTGTGGCTTTTCTCTACTTTTCCAACTTCAGCTTAGCACAAGATAGCATATCCAGAAGGTTTCAACACTCCCCACGTGTCATGTCATGCAGGTCTGAGGCCATAGGATTGGATGACCCCTACAAAACCGTTTTCAACATTCTCTTTAGCACCAGGTTCAGAGGTTAACTGGGATACGAGCGGGTGTAGGCCAACCCATTAGAGAAGTGGAAATTGTGTGATGAGGGAAACTGTGTCATAAATGGCTCAGTGGGATTGTGTGTCCTGGCCAGTTAGAGCATGAGTTTGTTAATGCTTCTGTCTGTAACAAGATGCCTCTTTCTCTTTTATTGCACTTCAGACTATGCACGACTTTGAATACCTCAAACTTCTGGGAAAAGGCACTTTTGGCAAAGTAATCCTGGTTAAGGAGAAGGCAACGGGACACTACTACGCCATGAAGATCCTAAAGAAGGAGGTGATCGTAGCAAAGGTGAGTGGACCCTAAAGATGTGGGGGCGATGGACACCTAAATGGTCGGCTAATGTCGGAGTTCCGCACACACTTTGGTTTGGTTTGTTTTCAGGATGAAGTGGCTCACACACTCACAGAGAACAGAGTCCTCCAGAACTCAAAGCATCCATTCTTGACAGTAAGGAGCCCTTTTGTAGTACATCTATCTAAACCTGTCTGTTTGTTATTTTTGGAGCTCAGAAAGGCGCCTATAAAAAATAAATTCTAAGTATTGTTGTACTTTGGAGATCTTGGGGAGCTTTCAGTTATGAGCAATGTTTGCAACCGCTGTTTTTTTAGAACAGCCCAGTTTCACAACTTCAGTGATCTAGTTCAGAGGAAGCTTTTGTTGTCAGTCCATAGGTGAAGTCATGCAAATTATATTATGAACTTGCACTGATGTTATCTTTTAATGAAACAGTAATGTTGCAACATTTTTTTGAAGCTTACCGATATCAGATGCTTAAATGTCAGCTTCCACTTGAATTAGCCATGCATATAACAAAGTTCTGCTTTGGAAATTTCTCTTTTTCTAGGGACTGAAATACTCTTTTCAGACACATGACCGCCTGTGCTTTGTCATGGAGTACGCAAACGGCGGAGAGGTAAAAACCGCTGCCATTAAATCTGACTTGTCGTCAACTTAAAATTTTTTGGATGTGACGTACCAATCGTTTCTTTCTGCTTTCTCTTAGCTTTTCTTCCATCTGTCAAGAGACCGGGTGTTCTCAGAGGAGCGGGCGAGGTTCTATGGTGCAGAGATCGTGTCGGCTCTGGACTACCTGCATGCTGAGAGAAATGTGGTGTATCGCGACCTGAAGGTAAGCTGGCAGCAGCGTCCCCAGCGCTCCCGCACTTTGGTCTTTCCTTTCTGTCTTATTCTCCGTCCTCCCTCCCTCTTCGTTTCTACACTGGCAGGCTATAAATAGGGTTTGCTTCCATCTACAGCAGTTGCGGCAGTGAAGGCTTTATTGATCTGCTACCCACAGATCAGTCTCTAGGCCACAGATCAGCTGAAGGAGGCTGGCTTCACGCACCTACCGCAGGTGACAGACATAACCACCAAACTACCATCCTGTGCTTTCTGGGTGTCTGCTGAGTTGTCAGGGACTGGGATATGCGCTGGCATTGCTTGTGTGCTGATGGGGGAAAAAGGCAATAATCTTAGAGTAAACTGCCAGGGTTTTAATATCTGATACGCAGAGATGCAGTAGTCTACAGATTGGCTCGGAGGTGGATGCGGCAGACATTTTGGACCGGGTCTGTGTTGCCGTGTGCATCTGTGGATAAAAGCAGTCAGGTCAGCGCAGCAATCTCCGTCCCCCCCTCCCTCTCCCTCGAGTTTATACTGCAGGCTTCCAGTCTGCTAGGGTTGTCCTGAAAATGCCAGGGTAGCAGGACTGGAGGATGTGCTGACTCTGGACAGCTAGTGTTGACCACGTGTGAGCTACAGCTGCCAGGTGACCCGGACAGGGAGGGGGAGAACATTTTGATATTCAAAGGCCATGTAACTTCAACTGCCCCTGATATTTGATGGACGTTTTGCTCAAAAGGATACCAAAGTATAAACTATGGCATTCATTTTGCAAAGTATTGGGGTTTAACTCAGGGGTAGTAACTTTAGAGATTGAAGGTTTCAGAAATCTACTTTTTTGTTCACCTAGCACTTGACATTAATCATATATAAATTTAAAAAATATTAATGATGTTCTCAATTTTACAGTCTCTTATGGACTTTCTTTCCTTATTGCTCTGCAGCTAAGATTCAAATTAGTGTAACTGTGACCTTTTACTATCACAAGGTTTAATAATGTCACACGATTCTTGGAGGACCTGCAACTATAATTCCCTGATTTTTAAAAAAGAATTCAGTTCTGTGTTTCTCCTTAGTTTAGCCATAGGAAAACATCCACGCTATTTTCTCCTTCTCTTTCAGCTGGAAAACCTCATGCTGGACAAAGACGGGCACATCAAGATCACAGACTTTGGCCTGTGTAAGGAAGGGATCAAAGATGGCGCCACCATGAAGACTTTCTGCGGGACACCTGAGTATTTAGCCCCTGAGGTAACACTTCACGGAGTCCATGGGAAGGCGCCGACGCATTATGAGCAACTTGGTTTAGAGATCAGTTCAAACAGTTTGAAAACAACTTAAAAGATAAGAAAATGAAGTCAGACTTTTTGAGCCAAGCTTTTGTTTTTCCACTGATGCCTTGTGTTTTTTTGTTTTGTTTTGTTTTGTTTTTTTGGTGTATCCTTTTTACCTATATTTTGGCCTGGCCTGAGTGTTATCTCATAAA
Organism: Tetraodon nigroviridis; assembly: GCA_000180735.1. NCBI lineage: Eukaryota > Metazoa > Chordata > Actinopteri > Tetraodontiformes > Tetraodontidae > Tetraodon > Tetraodon nigroviridis. The sequence goes on from CAAE01015019.1 coordinate 4,898,298, forward strand.
AAAAGACCAATTTGAGATATTCTCAATTAAGTTTAAAAAAAACCCCAAAAAACTAATAATAAGCAAATGCCCAAAATGAGTGCAAACGCTCTCACATGGGACAGTGGAGGATTTCAAACAAAAATGCAGCGTGTGTTGTTGGACATCAGCAGATGAGAAGCATGTGGAGGAAAGGGCAGCTGTTCCAAAATGCCTTTCTAAGCTCCAGCTGAAGTCTGCAAGTTAATGAATGTGCTGTGTGCCCTGGGCAGTCTGCAGAGGGGTGTGGCTACTCCCCATTGCGTGCAGGTATGACAAGTGTTAGAGTAAGCTTGGTAACTTGATACCGCATTGTGCGTGTTGGCAGTGAGTGGAGTGTTTGCCCCTCGCCTGTTGCTGTAAAAATGTTTTCCGGGAGACGGGTGTCCGTGTTGACACAGTTGCCGTATCGTTGTTTTTAGCTGCTTCCATTCGGAATTTGCTAGCTGGGGGAGGAAAATGGTTGATTGGCTGGCAGAGACCCAGGAAACGTGACCTTCTGCCACTGAGGAAAAAGGCCCCATTGGCTACAGCTGTTATGTGGCACCAGGGGTGCTACAGGCCCTTTGTTGCCTAGTTCATCCAGCCTCATCCTGGCGTAGCTGGAAACGTCATGAGCTCACCTACCCTCAGTGCTGTTTTCAGTCACCCAGTCAAACTGTCTCTGGTGGTGGCTGAAGGATAAAAAACAGAACTTCCTTGCTTCTAGAAACTATTATTATTGTTATTAAGATGTTTAATTTGACCTTAATTTGATCTGTATGTCCTAAACTCAATGTGGTGCATCTTATCCAGAGTCTGTGATACATCCAGCCACAGCAGCACAGAGCAGGGAGACATCAGGGTGCGTTACCGCAGCAACAGGGTCACTGGCAAGCGTCTCCATGGAGTGCGGGCCAGGCAGTGTTACAGGTTGTTCTGCAGTAAACAATGACCTTGTTGTGTGTGCTGCACAGGAATGCTGTAACGTCTGGGAATATTCCACCCGGAGCAAAGGGGTTGGGGAGGGGGGGGGTAGTTTCTCACTGGTATAAGGAGTGGGACCAGTTTACTTTCATCACTTGAAAGAAGAAAACCTTTATTGGTGAATGCAATGGCTCAGAACAGAACCGACCAGGATTCACTGGCTTAGAAGGTAACAGTCTACACGACAGCCTGTGAGCAAAAGAAGCAAATGCTAATTTGAGCGGCGGCAAGCATTTGCTGGTTTCGTTCGATGCTCCCCAAAACTTGACCTCGGCTTTTGGACGCGTGTGTAACAGTATTAGATTGGGGATGAGGCCCAAGCAGGCAGCCGAGCAGCCCTGGTTACGTATATGAGGGATGAGCTTGGCTCCTGAGCTCCTGGCAGCTTCACAGCTGTGGTGCTCTTCTACATATATGGGGCAGCTGCAGGCCCAGCTGTCGCACGGTGTGAATCACACGACAGCAGCGCTGGAAATAAAGACGGCCCAGTAATCCAAGCCCCGCACAGGCTTCACGTTACTTCCCTTGCCCTCCCAAACCCCCTCTTGGATGATCACCGCTCACTGCAGCACCAGGCGGAATGCCCACAGACACACGTGGCTACATACACGTGGCTTTGTTCCTTTTATGGCCACATCCATCCATCCATCTGTTTTCCAGGACCCTCTCTGTGCAATTACCTGCACAATCTAATCAGACTAATGGGAGAACTTAAAATCTTCAATCTTATATCAAAGTTTCTGTTGTTGTTGTTGTTTAAAATCACACTGCTAGAGGTAAGTCTGAGTAAACAGACTGTTTCTCATTGTCACAATTTCACCTTTATCATCCACTAGACGAAGTAGAATCCAGTACATGTCCTCAGAGATGTTGGCAAAACTCTGCAGCATATAAGTCACACAACCAGTTGTTCTGTTTTTCAAGCACTAAAGCACCAAACTGTCACCTGTTGTAAAGTACTAGCTAAATATTGTCCTCTGTTTGATTACCGGTTATTGGTCGGAGTGCTCTGTTTGTAGGATTGTTCTGTATTTGCTTATTTGAACAAGTCCCACACGCACTACTTGTTTGTGTGTTTGTGTATGGGTGGAAGGCCTGGTGGTAATTAAATATTCAGAGCTCCAGAGAAATACTATCCTACTTCCTAATGCGAGTTGTGACTCAGTTTTGGCTGGGTCTGCCTCCGAAAGACGCACCGGGAGGTGATTCTAGCGGGGCTGGGGATGAGTTGATGGTTTAGATTTTCAGCCTGAAAAGCTGCTCCGTTAGCAGTCCTCTGAGCACCTGGTTGATCAACCTTAAAGAGCTAGACTTTTCTTAGCTCTTTGCGTTTCTGTGTTTTTCCAGAATCTAAAAACCAGCCGTGGCTACAGGCATTAAAAGTCCTAATACTTTCCCCTGTTCTTGCCCAAGGTGCTGGAGGACAATGACTACGGCCGTGCGGTGGACTGGTGGGGTCTGGGCGTGGTGATGTACGAGATGATGTGCGGTAGACTGCCTTTTTACAACCAGGATCACGAGAAGCTGTTTGAGCTAATCCTCATGGAAGACATCCGTTTCCCTCGCACGCTGGGCCCCGAGGCCCGCTCGCTCCTCTCTGGCCTTCTCAAGAAAGACCCAATGCAGAGGTGAGGAGCCTGTTGATGCTTCACTACTGAGTCTGAACGGCAACTTGTCACTTTTGTTGACTTAAAAATGGAGATTTCTGTGTGTCTTGCAACTTCTAGGTTAGGAGGAGGGCCCGACGATGCCAAGGAAATCATGCAGCACAAGTTCTTTGCAGGAATCGAATGGAAAGATGTGTATGAGAAGAAGGTGGGTGTAGAAATTCTCTTTTTCATTTTCGTCCTCTTACAGTGATGTTTCCATATATATTGGATATTTCCATGAGGGGAACAGGTGTCAAAACTTATTGAAAATGAAAATATGCTTTCAAAATTGTTATTTATTTTTACTTGAGTGTAAATGAAGTGGCAGCACCTTTGAGGATTCTGAGTTTAAGCTGCAGTGACACCAGCTCAGATGTTTCTTCACCCCGGGGCTCAGGCTGGATGCCTCCCTGTATATGATGCCTTCCAGGAAACCTTGCAGATTGTCATCAGGAGGACAACTGTTGGACAGTACTGATATGTCTCCATGTGTGCTCTGCTTCAACAGCTGGTCCCACCGTTTAAGCCCCAAGTTACCTCGGAGACGGACACGCGATATTTCGATGAGGAGTTCACAGCACAGACCATCACTATCACACCTCCTGGACAAGGTAGCATCACCCTTGTTTCTTTTCATTGCCAGTATAATATATTAGTATCTGCAGGTGTGCACACCCTCTCCATTTGAATAGATTGGCTCTTATCCTGTTTGTGTCCTGCATAAACTACAGTCATTGTCAGGAAGCGCAGCATCAATATGTGTGACAGAAGGCAGCGTTTGCGAATATCTTCAAAACAATCTTTTTTGTTGTATCAAAGTGGAAGATGTAGGTGTGCTATGGTGTCACACACTCTCTGTGACCTCACTTGCTTACCTCCTGTGATCAGATGATAGCATGGAGTCCTTCGACAGCGAGCGGAGACCCCACTTCCCCCAGTTCTCCTACTCTGCCAGTGGGACAGCCTGAGCGGCCGCCTCCCCTGGTCTCCACACCCCACCCGACTGCACTCTCAGAAGTCTCCCGGCATCGTCTGCAGACGCCGTTGGTGGAGTTTGCCATTTAACCATCTGCATTCAACCTTCTCCAAGGAGGAAATCCGAAGAAAAACAAATACCTGTTGTCATTTTGTGAGTCCCCTCTGAAGACTGACCACAGAGCGCATCAACACTAACCCTGCATTTTCTGGTTATTATCTTGTATGCTCAGCAGGCATCCATACACCATAATGATTCTGGAAATGCAGACATGTTATGCACATATGAGGCCACTGATATGAATCTTGAAAGGAGACATTTTTCTATAGAAAATATATCAGTTATGAATATCATTTAGAAAAGGGTAAACTGTGGACCAAAAAAAAAAAAGAAAAAGTGAACAAAGTTTGTTAGGCGGGTAATAAAGGTTTTTTCTTCTTGACTTTTGAAAATGAAAATCAAATTTAGACGTCAGGACATCTTTTGGGTCAAAAGAAGCGAATGTACCGTCTCAAATAAAGTCCGTTTTACTGCATGCTGACATGCCTGATCCCACACAAGTGAAAAAGGCCTGGACAGGAGCACATTTCTGCCCTCCTGAAGTCAAACTGGCTCGAGCAGGACCGTCATACATTGTCACGCAACATCGCGCTGAGACTGATGAATCGATTGTGCTGTACAATCTGAAGCGGGGAATACGAGGCGAGCGATCGTCGAGGTAAAGGCCTGCCTGCTGTGGATTCCTCGGAGCTCTTTGCACATCAGAGCTGCAGAGAAACCCTCCGTTCTCCTGTGCAGGAATAACCAATAGAAGCAGAACTCTCCATCCCCCTCCTCTGAAGTAAGTGCTCACAGTCCCCTACTCCTTCCTTCCTTTCTTGATTCTGGGCTGCAGATACCTCTCGGGTTCCTGTCTGAGATGGGTCAGCCGGTGCCGGCCCATCAGAACCTGTTTTCTCCTCTGGGTTTTTCCTCCACCTACAGTACCGTATTGGGTGTTCTCCACCCGGTGCATTCACAGCTGCCTCAATGAGGTCATTTCTTTAGGAATTCTTTGCAGGTAAACGGCTTTGGGGATCACAAAATCACGCACGGTCATCCTTGATTTGCTACTTCAGGGGAATTCTGTCCTTTCACAACCTTCTGAGTTATTTATATGAGACCAGCATTGACTAAAATGACTTTTACTGTGCCAATGATATGCACTTTGCAGCCCCAAAATGATTGTATTTGGTCTCTTTATTTGTACTTTATGGTTGGTAAAGACTAAATTAGCTTGTTTTTACAATGTAGATTCAAATGTTGTGGTTAGAAATAAAACGAGAGTTGCTTGTTTGAATAAACCGAGACTCTTAGGAACTAAAACTCCTGTGTACTCAAAAGTTTTCCAAAAAAAAAAAAAAAAGTTTTTAAAGATTGCCGCTTCAGAATTTTCGAGATGACGGATAATCATTTCTGGAAAAGTGCATCATACCTTATTGAATGTACTGGTTTTTATCTTTTTCATTTCAGCTATTTGCAACATTTTTTTGTTTTATTCTTCAGTTTTTAATTATTCCTATGCACGCTCACTCTTTGCTCTCACCTTCTGAAAATAGGGAAATTCATTTTATACTTTTTATTTTATATTTCATCCTTTTTTTTGTACCTGCCCTCTCGTATTCCTGAGACTGAGGACACCAGCTTTAGTAAACAAATAATATAAACTTTGTACACTGTTTTTACTTGTTTCCTTCAAATTGATGAAATAAAATGTCTTAACAATAAGCTGTGCAGACATTTATTGTGAAATATTCCACCTAGATTTTCCCAGAGTTCATTTCACAAGAACAATAGAGAGATTTTCTTTACGTACCTAACCTGCTTGAGTTCAATCTAATGACATTATTGGGTCATGCCACAGTTTGGACGAGGTCAGTGGGTTTGAAAAGGACTGTGCAGATGGTAACGTAGCAAAAGACCTAAAGAAGTTTCACTGCAGAGTGGAAAGAATTATGTTTTAATCGGAGCAAAGCAATTTTCAGCAGCCCAAAAGTGTTTGGCTTTTCTAAACAAATGTAAGTGCACTTGAAATAAATCTTTTGCATTTATAGGTTTTCGAAGGAAACCTATAAATTCATAGCTTCCTCCCGGCAGATGATTTCAGATCTCTCCACTGCCGCCACTTTCAGTTTGTTTGTATGTCTGTCTTTGGTTTCTTCTTTGTTCTTTGTCTTTGTTGCACCGAGAAAAGGTGAATAAGCTCTTGAGTTTCTGAACAGTCTCCTCAAGGTCAACTTCCAACAGCGCAGTGCAGCTCTATAGATCTATACAGCTCTACTTTGGCAAGTCATTTAAAAACAGTTTGGTTCACTGCACATAGTTTGATCTCTTTCTGTTTGTGCATCAGTGCAAAAGGCAATGCTGTAAAACCTGACAAAGGACCTAAAGACTGTATAGGGTGCATCTGTTTGCTCAGTCCAGATGAGTGGGAAACCAGTTTTTTAAGCTGCTATGATCACACACCTCAGATAAAACACTGAATTTTGTTGCGTCCTGCCTCTGGTTGCATTGTTTTGGTGAGACAGGCGAGAAGTTCTGTCCCGTCCCCCCATCCCCTCCCGTTCCCTGTCCCGCCGGGCCGTGGGCAGATGGTACAGTCTCTGGAGCAGATGTTGACAACCAGGGCTCCCAGTCTGTCAGTTGGCCAGTGCACAGTAGCGCAGTGCCACACCGAGGCTTTGGCCTGGAGTGGGACTCACCTGACAGCCTCTCTCCTAAGTCCAGCTTTACTACCCACCACGCTGCTGGGCCACGGGGTTCCCAGGGGCGATGGAGCGTTGTGCTGTGCAGGGAAGATGTCAGTCACACAGCCTCTAGGCTGGTCTGTGCAAACACACCTTCTGATGTACGGTCAATAAAGGCAGAATTTGCATTTTAATCTCTATCAACACTGTTTTCTTTATTTTATTAATTGTTACTTAGAGGCCCCTACCTCCACCTGATGTATGGAATCATGGAGACTTGTTTATGTAAGCTCATTTCATTTATTTGTGCTCACTTCCTCAGCTTGGTGCGGAGAGCTGTTGTGATTTTTGAGTTTTGTCCTTTGAAGGTTGCAGTTGTGGTGTGACACAGGACAGGGCCCCAAGGAACAGGTTCCACCTGTTTGCTGCACATCCCTTTGTAAACAGCCAGGAACAGGAGAGTGGAAGAGAAAACACTTAAAATCTGTTTACAGAGAGTTTAAATGAGCAGAATAGTATTTTAACTAAGAAAAAAATTCAACAAACACATACACTCTATTTGACTCTCTTTCTAACTTAGATGTTTCATTTAATTAGTTTTGTTGTTTCAGTGAAAGATACATTTAATTGTACCTGCATCACATTTATTTTAGCAATGCAATTTGGTGAATCAGATGAGAGGGTGAGATATTTAAACGGATGTGATGTTGTAAATCTGTACCTTAAAGACCGACAGGGAGCCTTAAAAAGTGGCCCTGACCGAACATGGACTGATGGGACATAATGGGTCAGGATCAATATCACTCGGAACAAGAGCGCCATCTAGCGTCAATTGGGTGTATTCAAAAATAAAGTGTAGTTGTTTTTTAAAATATCCACATATCAGGTTTTGTTATTATTTAGATTAGGTTTTAAAATAAAACCCACCTCAAATGGGAATAAATTGCTACCTGCGCTCAGGACAAATAAATAAAATGCATTCCTACTGTTTTTGAATACAAATGTGCCACAGTGGCAAAGAAAGACTTTTTTTTAGTTATTGTTTGGAGTGAGTAATTTTCCTTTTTGCGACGATCTGCTGATGACAACAGTTGTGAACAAGGTGAAAAGTTTCACGATTCAGCCTTGGCGTGAGCCAAAGATCGCCTCTAGAGTAGAGAAACTACTCTCCCCCACCCGAACCGGAATACGTTAGCTTTGTTGCGCTTCCGTGACAGGCGGTAGCCGGAAAACAGTCGGAGTGAGAGCTCTTACCTTCCACGGCCTCTCGGAGCTCCGACCCGCTGGAAGACGTCACCGTGGCGGCGGCGGAGCGGCAGGAGTTTCGGTCGGGCGTCACTCCCGAAGCAAGAAGAGGGTGTTGCCAGTTTACCTGTCCGGTGTCACCTGGTTCTCCTACTAATCCAGTTGTCGAACATTATTTCCTGCCCTAGGACGTTAAACACTGGCTTCGCTACGGAGTGCACCGGAGGGGAGATTAAAGGTACGTCTTTGTAGGGAGCGAATAGTGGGAAAAATGTTGTTTCGTGTGGGCGAAGGTTCACTGAAGTTAGCTAACTAATGTCCCCGACAAACTCAAACAGTCTAGATTCCACACAGGTTATTTACGTCCGTACATATGGCAGTACATTGCAACTTAAAGGGGCATTTCTTAACAATTCCCGGTGGTATTTTTAGCCGGTGTTGAAGGAAGTTAGAACCGGAGCAGTGGTTGAGGTTGTTAGCTAGCTGTCGCACTAACGCACAGATTCACAACAGGTTTGTCAGAACAAACGATTTTTGTCTGCTTTAGTCCAACCTGAGGAACTCTGGAAATGTTTGTGATGACGTATCATAGGTTGGCTAACAGTCCAACACACACGGTATTTTTGTTAGGATTTTTTTGAATGAAGACGTCCTTGTCAACACATCCGGACGTGCATTGTTAAAGGTAAAATAAAGGTTAATCTAAGGTGTGATGATCACTTCCCCTCACCTATCTACACCCTGCTTTGCTCAGGTAAACAGGTATTGACTTTGCATCACGCCTCTTTTTGATTTTCACCCATTCTGTTGCTGACCCTCACACAACCCCGGGGTCTCTTTGGCCCTTTGCTCTCCTTTGCTTATTTTCTAGGATGTTAATAAAGTCCTGAAGAGTGATCCCAGCATGAGTGTGCCATCGTGGTTCTTGGTCAGCAGCTCTGGCACGCGCCACCGCCTGCCCCGGGAGATGATCTTTGTTGGACGGGACGATTGCGAGTTAATGCTGCAGGTGTGTGACTTTGTGTGTTTGACCTCACCAGAGTGTGTACTTGTTTACCCAGGTCCCTAAACTCTAAATCAGTCTCAGTAATCTGTTTAAAAGAAACGCTCACGTGTTTTATTACGCCCTGCTGAGGTTTGACGTGACAGACACAATCACATAGAGGTGTGAGCACCCGTTAGGAGGCCCAGTGTGTGCTTTGTGTGTGTAACCTAGTGATGTTGCGTCCACACAAAGTTGCCCCGACAGCCTTTCGCACAATGATTTGAAACACAGCAAAAGCATTCCAGAGTGTTGTGTTTTTTCCATGCGGCGTCTGGCATAAACACAATTTCCTTGTTTTGCATAATATTCTCCCTTCCTTCGCCTTCTCTCTCCACACTCAGGCAGGGATGGTTAAGTATGTTCTTTTCGCTTGGTGCGTTTCACAAAAAAAAAAAAAAGAAAAATCTGTGCCAACCAGTGTGGTTGTTTACTTTAAGATGTTGCTCATGTCCACATTTAGACATTACTGCATCAAGAACATAAACTGTGTGTTACTGGGATAAAACAAACTTTATTTCTTCTCCTGCTCTTCTTGAGTCAACCAGCAGAGACAGTGATATGTGTCAGTTGCACAGCCAAAGGCCTTGATTACATTGATAAACTCAGGGATGACTTGTCTGATCAATGTTTTTAAAGGCATACTTGAACACATATTTTGGTTTTCTAGTAGAAAAACAACCCATGTTTGTGTTCAAAAGACTCTGGGCAATTCAGTCATAGTGTCTTTAATATTTCTTTAGTATTTGTGCAGAAAAACAAGCCCGTGTTTGTCAGAATTGACAATTCACAAGTTTTTATCTGGACTGTTGCTCAATTACATGTGACCTAAGATAAAAAAAAAAAAACAAACTTGTAGCACGCTAAAGTGTTTGAGAGTGGTTTGAATTTCCTCAAATAACATGAAAACATAGCTCAGGAAATGAGACGTCTCTGTCCTAACTAATGGTTTTGTCTCTGATCTGCTGTGGCAGTCTCGCAGTGTGGACAAACAGCACGCCGTCATCAACTATGACCACAACGCCGACGAGCACATGGTGAAGGACCTGGGCAGCTTGAACGGGGTGAGCGAGAGTCTCGTGAAGACCTGCCTCAGTGCACAGCGGTAAAGGAGCCGGCCTTTGTGCTCCCATAGAGTCCCAGAGCACAAAGTCCCCCTCTCTGTGTGCAGGGAAGGGGACCACAAGCACTAACATTGTCATCAGGAAACTGGAGACCGTGGACCCCCTTTCTTTGCCCCCTCAGTTCCTAGCTGATTTTGACCCTCCCTTTACGGCCGTGCTACCACTTTGCTCTGGCGTTTTCCCACTGTTTAGCAGCGAAAGAAAACCAGTCATTGTTCTCATCAAGGTTTTCAGGGGGAGTAACTGCAGTAAGACTAATCAGAGCAGAACCGCTGAGCTAGAATCCAGCATGTCTTTTTTTGTTCTCCATTACGTAATTATCTTCATTAATTTGAGTTTAATAAAGAGGAGTAGCACACTTCAATACGTTATGAGTCGCAACAGTCAACTTGAGCTGACTCACATTTTCCCAGCAGGTATAATGAAGGCCAGAGGGTGATAATGTTAAAAGTTTGTGTTCAAAGCAAAGGAAATAATGCAACAAAGCTAAACTGCAGTGACCCGTTCTCCCTTTTGCATATTGCCCTCATTACCTTTCCTAACATTACACAGCCACTACAAACTTTCCAATGTGGCTCTTGTCTATCAATGCTTTAGGCAAAGGGCACCCTGATTATTCAACCAACTCAGCAGAGTTGCATGCGTTTACCTGGACGTTAGGCATTCCGCTAAAGCTGGGATGGACGTTGCATAACAGCCTAATCTCATCAGTTTTAATGTGCTGATGCGATCTACTTTCCATTGGTACAGATCCAATTGCAAATCACCTTAACCATCACAGGCACATGCTGCAGGAATTAGAGAGCCAGCCACGCCCGAGTCAAAAGCTGTGCTTGGTAAATGACGGTGAACATGATTTCTGTCTCTGTCTTCCAGACCTTTGTGAACGACCTGAGAATCCCGGAGCAGACGTACATCACCCTCAAGCTCTCAGATGTCATTCGTTTTGGCTACGATATCCTTCCACTTCTTTTCTTGTTTTACTTTAAACAGCTCACACAAAGCAAATTTGTTCCCCGCAAGAACTTTTTAGCTCCACATTCACTTCTAATCCCTCACGGCATCAAAATTTAAAGCACGTGTTTGCTGACTGTTGAAATGCATCAGACATCAGGCTGCTGCTGTTTTGGCTTTTCTGTCGTAAACACGGATGGATTGGATTTGGACGGCTAGGGAGTTTTTTAAAATGAAAACTAGAATAATGCTGAATTTTCTTTTCTCTGTTGTGCTGGCCACCCGCATAGACGCGCAGGATTTTCCCTTTTTACTGTCCCGCTGTGTCAGTTTGCTTCATTGCTGTGTTAATCCCCTCTGTGTTTTTCAGTCAGGGGGTTTAGATTATGGCAGCTGCAGATAGAAAATGCACCCCTTGACCCCGGGAGCAGAAAACACAAGTTAAGAATCTTGGGGAGCTACAGGAGCTTTATTAGCAGCAGCACCAGCAGCCTGTACACTGGGGATGTAGTTGCTTCTTTGAAAGAGATGGATTACTAATATGGTATCATCTCTGTTTGTTAGCAGGACTTTAGGTGTGAGAGTAAACTCTAAATGTGATTAGTTTATAATGAGTGAGGACCCATGAGCCCTTTGATAAGGAAATCCATTTTTAGCTGCTCCTGTTGGCCCATACGAATGGGTTTGTTTGTAATTTAGCCTCAGTAAAAAAACATTATCAATAGTTTCATTGTCTAAATTGCATTGTTCCACAAATTAAAACTGATTGATAGTGAGAATATTTTCAGTTTCAATAATAATTGATCACACCAACAAATATCCAGCTTTCCTGACGAATAAAGAAAGAATGTTTGCATACTTTAACTCCACCTGCACATGCTCATGTCTATATTATGGAGAAGAGTCAACATAAGGTCCCAGAGGAAGCCCTTAAAGTAAGCATTACTTCCAACAGGAGGATTACATTTCTGTCCATGTCTGCAGTGTCTTTTTTATGCATCTGTTTATTTGTGCACAGTTATCTCCAGGCCTGCCATTTATTAGTGTTGATTGCTGTCTGGGTTCTCTGTGGGGTCACGGCAGCCGATCATGTGTTTCTAGGGTTAGGTCTGAAATCCACAGTTGACTGGAAACGTCACGTTCTGATCACTCACACATTCTCCAATGCTTTCTTCCATTTGTGCAGCACGAGAAGTACACAAGCCAGTTACAGCTTAGCCTGAAAGCCCTGGAGGCCAGAGCAAGGGAAAAACTACAGTTCCAGAGTTCAGAGAAGACCAGGGGAGCAGTTCCTAATGTCAAACTGCAGGACAGAACTGAGAGAAAAGCCCACTCTCTCACAGGTAATCAACCGTCGGAACACACTCTGACTGCGGATGGTAGCAGGAAGACTGCATGAAGAAGAGAGAGAAGAGATAGAGGTTCATCTGTGCCGAAGTGTGACTTAAGCTGTAGGTCACTCGATAAATAGGTGTAGCTTCTTTTACCCACAGCTTCTCGTGTGTTAGATCAGGCTGCCAGTGAGCTCCGGTCCTAAGGTTTCAGAGAGGACCGAATTTACATCCTGGATTTGGCAGAGTGAGTTCACACGAGTAAGAGTTTCCCAGACAAGCGAAGTGTTGTGGCCAAGCATTCTTATCTTTTTCAGCCATGCCTCGCTTGCGGAGAGGTGGGGCGCTCACTCACTACATACTGCATGTGCTTTTTTTCTGCCTGCACTTGTGCACATGGGAAAAAGAGCTAATGTGCTTGTAACGGTGGCAGGGCCGTTGCCTCTCCTGCAGCCATGACCTGACCACAGTGTCTTCTGTAAACTCTTTGTTAAACAAGAGCACTAAAGTCAAGCTCTCAAGGAACCAGAGCTGCTTCCTGGAGCTGAGCAGCAAACGTGTGTTTTTCCACAGGTTTCCAGCTGTTTTGGAATTCCAAACCACACTGCTGATTTCATACAGAGTCACTGTCTTTGGCCTAATATGTTGGATCTGATTTGTGTCTGTTTTCTGTAATGGACCACCTCGTGTAAACTTCAGGAGGTCTCCGGGAGCAGTTGCTTTCTGCCGGCTCCTGTTTGTTTTCCCCTGCAGCTGCACAGGATGTGGTGTGTGTGTCCAATGCTTCGGTTGTCTGTATGGCAGAACTCTTCACTTTTCCAGTGTGTGACTCCAGCTCACTTACTTCTGGCAGGACCTAGAGCTATTTAATATTTGTATATATGTGTGTGTAGGAAAAACGTGTTAAACAGTGCAAGGCGTAATGCTCCATCAGGCTGTACTCAAACTAGAACCGATGAGAACACACGGATCACACGTTTTCTGCTTTAGCGTGTTGCTGTCTGTGTGGTGTCTGTCCAAAACAGCTTTATTAAAGTGCTTTTTAATTTTTACATGTATATGAATGGGCATTAAAAAATAATTCAACTTATTTGGGTGCGTGGGACAGAGTGCAAACAATGGGTAGCAGACACTGGGGATGTAGTTGATCCTCTATCCTGTAGTTTTTCCTTTAAAGATTAGGATTAGCTTTGCCCTGACATTTATAAGAAGGATTATTTTTGGGAGGCTTGAATGACGATTTACTTTGATCGCATCCAAAAGTGTATACATGCCTCAATAATGTCCAGTCTTTTTGTTGATCCAAGCCTAAAAAAAGTCCTCTTTTTATTATGTCTTCAGCTAATGCTTTGTGCTTGTGTGTCTGTCAGCTGCCACAGATTCTCCAATATCCAAGCCAACTCCTCTCTACGGCCAACCTTCCTGGTGGGGCGAGGACGAGGATGCAGTCAACATAAAACGAGAAAGAGGCGGAAAATTTTCAGGTTTGACAATATTTCTTATATTTATGAAGTTATTTATTGTCCTTATTCAGATGTATTTACCCTAAACATGTTTGTGTTACTGTTTCCCTTATTATTAGAACTAGATCTTACACGTCTGTAATGGTAGTCCTAATTTGTTATGACATGAATTTCTATGCCACTGCAATATGACATGCTTAGTGGGTCACTAAGAGATGGGCGATGCTGAGCCCTGGGCACGTATCTGGCCACCATTGGTGGAAGGTTAGCCAAACCATAGCGTATCACGCCAACGGCCAGTGCCTGGCTGCCTCGTGATGGATTATGACCCTCAAAGCTGCAGGAGGGGGGAGGAAGGGTGATTGTTTGCCCCGTGTTGTTCAGACTGAAGCAGATTATTCCTGCTGAGCTTTCCTGTGCTGGACTCTGCTCTCCTAAAGAATATTTGTCAGATGACATCAAGAGACCAATCTGCAAAATTGTTTTCGGTCTGATAACTGGGATATTTGTGGGGCCATCTTGTCTAACCTGAGTCGTATGCCACTTGTGTTACATGCATATCTGACTTGTATCTGTGTGTTTGTTGTGCAGAGGCCATTAAAGATGTCCGATACGAAGTCAATGGATCTCTATCTGACAGTCAAGCCAAGACTCTCTTGTCCTGCCACCGTGAACCCAGCTACTTTGAGATCCCAACGAAGGAAGCTTTGCCAAGACTCGTCAAAAAACCTGAGCCGCAGGTTGACGAGGTCCCCACGAAGGACACTCCGAACCCCTCTGAGCGTGTCCCGTCCTCTCCCACGCCTGCCATGGTCCAAAGCCACGCCTCCTTCACTATTGAATTTGATGAATGCACGCCGGGTAAAATGAAGATCAAGGACCACGTAACTAAATTTTCCTTCCGGCAGCCACGCAAGCTCCCTTTAAAAGATACCGTCACAACACCCAGTGAGGTGATATCAGCAGAAAGTAAAGTTGCTGACTGGCTGGTCCACAGCAACACTACTATGATGAGGAGGAGGTCACATGATGAAGACATGTACAGCACAAACAGTGACCCATCGTTTCTGAAAACTGACAATGGTAAGTACATTTCCAAAGGTGGGTGTTTGATACAATGATGTGAAGACTTTTGAGTGATTTTCTCTTTTATCATCAGCAATCCACTATGAGAATGGCACTCGCAGTGATTCAGAGAATCCTGCAGCCAATGGAAACGATTTTCTGTCATCAGAACCCAACATTTCATCCCACGTGTCATCACAGTTTGCGAGAGCGTCCCCACCACAGCGTTTCACCTCGCCGGACTCTGAGCAGCCCCTGTCATCCTCTCTACCAGAGTCCCGGTCCCGACCCACCCACGGCAACCCTGAGCCACACAAGGCCTTTGTCATCGAGTTTTTTGATGACAACTCCAAAAAAAAGCGGTCCCACTCACCCACCAGTTACACGTCTTCCCCTGAGCATTCTGGCATCAAGGTCCTGTTGGAAAGATCAAGAAAGAGCACAAGCCCAACTGCAGAGGGACAGAGCTCTGACACACCTGCAACCCAACGCTACACCATCCCCCTGAAGGATCCTGCTCCCATCAGTCATCAGAGAGCTGGCTCGCTCCGAAGAGAGAAGACTGAGGAACGAATCAGTACCAGTTTCTCTTCTCATTCTTCATCATCTGTGCCTACAAAACCATTCAGCAGTGTGGGTCGGAGATCCAAATTTGCCCAAGAATTTATTGCTGAATTCCAAAAACAAGCAAAGCAGTTATCTTCTACCAGCAGCGAGAGAAAAGCATCTAACCTCCCTACAGCAGCAAAAATGGAGATGGTCGTAGCGTCCCACGCTAGTCCCTCTTCACCTGGGGCCCCCGGTCAACCACAGACTTCCTCTCCTGTCCACCAGCCTGTTCCCCTCCCAGTTCCCATGATGCCCCTCTCATCTCAGGACGCTGAAGAGAAGAGTGCACACGTCTGTTCCAAAAATGAGGAGGACGACAATCTGAGTGACGCAGGAACCTACACCATTGAAGCTGATGTTCAGGATAGAGAGCTGGAAGAAGCACGGAGCACAATTGACAAGGCAAGGTTTCTTTTTTTTTGCTGTTGTTTGTTATTTTTTACATTGTAATTTTACTCATCTTTATAGTATAAATTACATGAATGGAGCTGCAAGTAGAAATTAAATGATGAGCTTGTGTTTTGTGTTATAAGTGTGAGGAAAAGGTCATCTTTTTGTTTCAGTTAATTCACAGCACAGATTAAGGGATGACTTCTCAACTGGCACTGCTCTGTTCCTGACAGGTGTTTGGTGTTTGTGAGAGCCCAGAACAAACCAACCAGAGTGAAGCAGAAACGTCTGAAGCAATTAGACCTGATAATGTTGAAAGCAGGGAGGAGCATAGGCAGACTAGCAGTGGGGAGGTGAGGCCAGCTCCAGAGCAGGGACAGAGTCTGGTACAGGTTAACTCTCCTGCGCAGGGTGAGATTAATGGTTAGGCCAAAAAATTAATCTCTTCTGATTGTAAAGATGATTTCTTTGCATAAAATGCTCACCTAATCGACCGTCCTACGTGTCTTATCTTTTTAGTGAATCTTTTGCAATTTCTGAATTTGACATTGTTGATTTGTGATGAAAAGCCATTGTGTATCTAACCAAATAAGAACAAATGATTTGAGTCTTATGAGTTTTCTGTACCCAAATCTTGGTTTTAAGTATTTTGTCTTCTCTGATTTTACATTGAAATGACTAAATGGTTTGTATTTTACATCCTACAGGTTCAGTCAGCAGATGTAAGCCTGAAGGGGGCTCCTAAATGGAAGTCTTGCTGGGCCAGTTTGGCAGACAGTTGTACAGAATCTGGTCCGTCGTCTGGCATCTTTGACATACCTTCACAGATGGAGCTGTCTGGGGGCGGTAAGCCACCTGAGGAGATGCGAGCAGATTTAAAATGATAATGAGACACCTCGATGAATATGAATGATATTCACGTTGAGCGTGTGTAGTTAATATGCATTTAAACTGTTTTATTTCAGCGCAGAGAACAAGCACGCACAAGTCCAGTCGAAACGACAGCACCGACCGCGAGGGTTCAACAGCTCCACATGTTCCACCTCATCTACCACCAGGGGAGAAGGCTGACATTCCAGCTCCCAGCATTCATGTTCAATATGACCTGCATGCAACATTTGATGTAGAAGACCAAAGCCCGGCCGACTGCAGGTCTCAAGACAGTGTTCACAGGTTATTAGTGCAGAATGACGTGGAGCCAGACAGCCTGAGTGACGCCAGCAAGTCTGAGGATGGTTCCCTCATAGAGGACAGGAGAGGGACACTGTCAGACAAAGAGGAGATGAAACAGGAGAACAAACCCAGACTCCCAGCTAAGTCGACCTCCTTCTACATTGGCTCAGAGGAGGCTATTTCCAAAACTGACCAGGGAGGCTTAAAATCAAGTATGCCTAAAACTGAAAAAAAACATGGAACCAAATCTTTCTCAACTGCTACTCTGACCAAACTGAGAAGTAACCACGACACTGCAAAAGTCAGGCCCAATGTTTCAGCTCCTGTTCTGTGCCAGAGCTCAGAGTCCAGAGAGGGTGCAGTCGCTGCATTACTGAGGCAGAAAAGCTTCACCAAAGAGAAGTCTAGCAATGTCAAGTTGCCCAGCATAACCAGCCCTTCTATGCAGAGAGACTCGGGACCTGAATCAGTGCAGGGACCCTGCAAGGACACACACGCTTACCTGAAAGACACGGAGGACGTTCTTGCTGTTCTGGAGGCTAAACTCCAGGCCACACAGACGGAGATGGCCCCTGTAGTGGACTCCTTTTCGGGGGAATCTGATGTAGATACCTCCAGCACTGTCAGCCAGCGCAGCAACAGGCCCAGGTCCAACACGCTGACCAAAAAGGCTCCTGCAGGTGGCTTCCACAGGGAAAGGTCTTCAGCCAGTATGACCAGTCAGGACTCCGTTCAGCTGCCTGGTGCAGCAGAGAGGCAACCCTCTCAGGGTGGAGAAGGCAAAAACCAGTCTGAGTCTGCCTGGAGACACGTGGGACTCAAACGCAGTGTCGGGAAATACGGCTCCACAGACCTGAGTGATGATCCCCAGAGTTTACCTTACTCGGATCAAGAGAATAACACCCACCCAACCTACAAAAAATACACTGTGCCCCTACAGAAGGAGGATGGTAAAACCTCCAGAGTGTCCCAGGTTCTGTCTCGCACAAAGAGCTTGTCAGCCCCGAGGCCCACCCGAGCATCCATGCTTCGAAGGGCCCGTTTGGGAGAGGCCTCAGACAACGAGGGCCCAGAGACGGAGAGGCTGGAGGAGGCTGGCAGCGCCCCTCCGAAGCAACCGCAAGAAACCAAGAAACTCTCCAGGCTGGATCTGCTGGCGATGCCTCGTAAGCGCACCAACTCTTTCAACACGCCCAGTGACACCGAGGTTTCGTCCAGCCAGTGGACAGGCAGGAGTGCAGGATTCTCCAACCGCAGCACCGAGTCTGCTGGCAACTCAGCCCGCCGTGCCTCTGCCCCAGGACCAAAACCTGTGGAAAGGCCCCAGAAACCCCCCCTCAACAAGACACCCATCACTCGTATTCGCTCAAGCAGTGCTAAATATGCCAGCAGCACTGCAAGTGAGTAAAACACATTCATATGATACATTTGTTTTTACGTTTCTCTTCAGGCAGCACTTGAGATTAATTACGTCATTTTTATCAACTTAGGGACGATAAAATCATTTTGTTAGAAATGGACAAACTGACTTTTCCTTTCTTCAGCAGAAGAAGGTTTTGATAAATGAATGGTTTAGTGTACTAAAACAGTGATTTTATTCTGTATTTTCATTGGAGTTCTATCTGGGGTTGAAAGAAAAGCTAACTTTAGAGCTGAACTAATTAAACTTCTGTTGGTGCAGAGAGCAGATGTGGTTTGGCTCCACTGAAAATGTGCATTCTGGATGTATCTGAACAGAAGCGGCTTCACATTTAACCCTAAATATCATGATTATCCAATAACATTTATTTTCATCCAATGGGGTTTTTAATCATGTAACTTTTAAAGGTTTACTGGTATTGATGAAGGTAAAAATACTAACCGTTTCCAAGTGCTTCAGGCTACAACGTTCTGTTACTAGGTGATGCACTGTTTATGTGTTCTCTGCTGCTGTCGAGGCCTCATTTTGTGACAAACAACTCCAACAAATCTTGATTCTTTTTTGGATTTTGGAGTTTTTGAAAAATGAGCTCTTGTACAGCAATTTTCCTTGTTTTTGTAACAGTAACAAGTATTCATGGTGGGGTTTTTCTTTCTTGTTTTCTCTGTTGTATCCTTTTCCCCCATTTTTCTTCTCCTAACACTTTTCTCCTCACCCTCCCTAACTCAAACCAACTCGCTGCTCGAAGGCTCTAGGAGACGACAGAAAGGCTCCGATTATACCTCTACCTCAGACGATGACGAGTATGACTCAAAGCAGAGCACGCCTAAAAACAAACGCTCCCAACCTTCCTCAGCTTTCCACAGCCCACGGTCTCAGCCCCGAGCCCGACCTCAGCCTATGGTCGCCCTGCATCCAAAGCCCAGCAACAAGGACTCGGAGGAAAACAGACCTGAGGGAGAAACTCTGCACAGCTGGTCCAACCACAGCGCTGAGATCGCACGGTAAAGAAACTTGAGCGCAAGTGGTTCTATAACCGGAGTTTAGGGTTCCATTACTGATATTAATTTCTTGTAGATTGAGTCAAGATTTGGCGAAAGACCTCGCCATCTTAGCCAGAGAGATCCATGATGTGGCAGGTGAGGGTGAGCCACCAAACATCTGTCCAGCTGTCGTCGCTGGGGTCGACCAAGAGAAGGTGTGGAACTGGGCTCTTTTATTTGACACATTTAATCCAACAACCGGAAGCATCAAGGCCTTGATTCTCTTGTACTCTTTTACAAACTGTTTGTTTGTCCCAGAGAGTTATGCCTCATGTCCTTTGTGCATAATGTAAAAGAGAAATGTCAATTTTGGCTGTGTTGCAGCAAATTGGTGATATTCCAGAGGCTGGATTAGGCTCTCACCGAGTGCCAGCAGGGACGACCTCAACAAGGGAGCCTCTGCAGAGCTCCACTGATCACAAGGACAGGACCAGGCAGCAGGAGCAGAGCAGAAACGAGGTCATTGGGGATCACCGTGTGGGTCCTCTGTGCTGTCTGGACTGAGAGAATCACTATGCACGTGTGGTTTTTTTGCAGATGAAAGTGGATAATCTGATGTTAAACCCAGTGTCGCAAGTCATCATGGAAATCAGAGAAAACACGGAGCAACTTGCAGACAAAATAAAGTAAGAGAATTTTAAAAAGAACCACCCTTGACTTAGCCCTAAGTAAAGATCTTGCATACTTGTATTTATTTTGAAAATCCTTTCTTCACCCATGAACAGGACACTATTCCAGGACAGGATGGATATCTGGGAGGAGATTGAAACCAAGGTTAACTCTGGAAGTGACCTTTCCGTCGTCAAAACCCCCAATAAGGTGGGTGGCTCAAGCAGGTACTGCAAGTGTGTGTCAGGCTGTGTTGTTGTCTTAACGACTGTGGATGTCTGTATTTCAGGAAATCTCTTCTATTCTGAAGGAGCTCATGAGAGTTCAAAGGCAACTTGAAGGTAAATCTCAACAATTTCTAGAGTAAAATCTCCGTGTTTACCATTTAAGGTCCTGTTATTTCCACATTGTTTCCTCCTCAGTCATTAACACAGTCATGGACCCCTGCGGGCAGCCCGGTTTGTCCAGGACCTCAGCTTCTGCTGCGTCATCATCACGTGTCCAACCCTCCAGACCCGCCCCCTCTCGAGACTTCCGAGCGGTCCCCTCGGCCTCCAAACGTGGTGTGGGCCCCAGGCCCGGGGGAAGCATCAGGAGGGCAGCGGTGGCACAGGATGATGTCAGAGAGGGATATTTGGTCTGAGACCTGCCAAACAGGCTCAAACATTTGCTGTAGTTCCACAAATGCAGGTGCAGCTTAGTGGTGCACATAGTGAAAGAAAGCAATGCAGAAGTGATACACAGAAGTGAACATTTAAGCACCTCGTTGCTGGGTATTTTGAGTGCTGCACCTACACGAACACACTTGCAAAAAATAACCCTTGCACACACAGGAAATATGAGCAAGTACCAAAATACTTGATTAGTCGAAGCAGTAACCTCTCAGTCTCATAGGTACTTCTTTATTCGCCAGTAACACAATCCAGATTCCATAAAGTCCGAATGCTGTGATAAATAATTCACAAAAAAACGTCACCATAGAAAGAGTGTTGGTTTATGCGATGGATTGGTCCCATCAGGTGCTTTTGCGGTGGCTGTTCCACGTGTTTGCAGTCATCAAAACCACGTTCATAAAAGGCAGCACAATTTATCAGGACAAACGGTGACCGGGACCCGACGCCCTTCAGCATCCAAACCTCTCTGGAGTCTGGATCACATGAGCAACCTTGCTGACTTTAGAAGCTAGTTGTAACAACCAGGTTTGTTTAGGAACCAGCCTGAGCAAAACCATCTCAGGGAAATCGATCAAGTAAAAATATTTGTCTGTTAATCTGTAAAAATTGTCTTGAGGGGAGCAACAGTTTGTAGATCTTTGTAGTCTGTCATATTTTGAGAAACACAGTATTTCAATATCTTTTGTTCTGTTAACTAAATTGATTCATGAATGTATTAAATATTTATTAGCAGCCTGCAGCGAGAGACTAGAACTGAGGCACCGCAGCTTTGAAAGTGTTGGTACACTCAGTTTACTATTGAGCAGCTCAGTCCAGACGCTCTCAGGCATTCAAAGCTAGATTTCATCCAAGTGGGCCTGAAAATCCTTCAGGAATGCAAGCTCTGAGCAGCCAGAGCGTCTGGGCTTCGCGGCTTAATCTCTCGGCAACTGCAAACTCAAAAGCAAGAGTGCAAGAATTCCCGCTGCTTGTCCACTATGCAGATTCTTTTATTTATTGTCAGTGGAGGCTGGACACTAGTTTATTGCAGAGACAATCAGCTCCCGCCTCCACAGAGTTGTAAGTGTTGTAGTAAGAGCAGTCATGTCTGGTCCTCAGGTGTTAATGTCCCGTAAATCAACAGTTTGTGGCATCCTGTCTGTGGAAACGATCATTCCTACAATTGGCTTCTCTGTCTTTGCACCCCTGTAGTTCTTGGTGGACTGCAAATTGTTTTTCTCCTGATGGTGAAGGAACTGAGAAGTGTCTGCAGCTGCTGCTGCACGTCTGTGGGATGACATTTGTCTCGTCATAGAAGCAAAAATCGAACGTGTGATTTGTATAGTTTTAACTCTTCCTGCTCAAAGTGTTGCTGCTATTCCTCCTCAGTGGGATCAGACTTTGTTCTGTTTCTTTCCTCCATCTTCAAGCTTCAGCAGGTTTGAGAGCTAAAATCTACTTTTGTCCAAATTGTCCCTCTTTCTTTTTCTTTTCTTTCACCACAGATTATATTTTTGATTGTAGTCTTGTTGTCTCGTTAGCTGATATTTATGTCATTAGCTCTGATTTTCTGTTTTTCTTCCAATAAATCTGAATAGCAAAGATTTCTTTTGTCTCGGGGCTCATTTTTCCACTTCATTGTTTGTTAAGCAGAAATGAAAGTAAAAACTGGAACTGTTTCGCACTGAGTAGATCAGTTTTCTTTCCAGTGAAATCTGCAGCTGCGGAAGCTGTACTGTCGGAGGGACAAGATTCAAGTTTGTGTAAGTTTGCTTTTAGTTTATTTGAAAAATCGGACCTGGGTGATCATTTATCCATCTGCTTTTCAACTTTAAGGAAAATGACCTACAGAAGCCTTCAGGACAGCGATGTTCCTAACAGAACGGTAGGGTGACATCCTCCCACACGGGCTGAAAGCACTTTTAAAAACCTACTTTTAATGTCTAACGTTTCTCCCCTGGTAGAACTCAAAAAGTTGTGTGATATTAGCTATAGCTCTGACTTGCCTGATCCTCCTGGGGATCGTGTTGGCCATCGCTGTGCTGGAAAGACCCCCACCCATCCAGGATGTGGAGACCCTGCCCGAGGGGCCTGGTGGGAACGGTTTGGCCCCAGATGAGTGCAGGTACGGCTCACTCTGCTGTCTGCAGCAGCCGTGCACGACCAGAGGCGCTGATGTTTGACCTGCAAAAGTCAAAAAAAGCACTAAACTATCTTGGCCATGACAGTAATTAACATGGGTGCAAAGATTAACAGCAGACATATTTGGATTTTATTAGATGGGCACGTGAGGATGGTGTCCTGTAAATCATTCGTGTGTTATATTTGTACTGTATGTATCCAGAATGGTCCTGGTGGAGAGCATTCCTGAACATATGACATATGAAGGGAATGTAACATTCGGATTACCTCTGCAAAAGGCTTGGACGAAGCTCATCTCCATGGCAACAGAGCAAGTGGATTTGGTGTCCTTCTACTGGACTTTAACGGGAGAGGACATAGGCGTTAACTCCACCTCCGACCTGCCTGTGAGTGGCCCACAAACAGTCAGTCAATCGAAAAAACATAAAAACCCCACAACCCACGCCGAGCACCCACTGCATGTGTCTGCAGGGACGAGACATCCTGAAGGAACTTGCAGAGTTGCCCTCCAGGAATGTGAGTGTCCGAGCGTTGGCCAGTATTCCCAGTGTGAAGGCAAACTCCACAGATTTAAAGATCCTCAGACAAAAAGGTTTGGATCCCCCCCTCTGGTTTGGCTGGGATTTTGTTTCATCATCAAACGTCCACATGGTGGGTGTGTGTGACTTTTGGCTCTGCTGTCTGAAGGAGTTCATGTGAGGAAGGTGAATTTTGGCCGCCTGACCGGGGGCATCCTCCACAGCAAGTTTTGGATCATTGACAAGAAGCACCTTTTTGTTGGAAGCGCCAATATGGACTGGAGGGCTCTCACGCAGGTTGACATTTGCAGGTTTAAAAAAAATGCATGTTCTAGAACGCATGCTGAGCTGTTTTGTTGTTCCTTTCAGGTGAAGGAACTCGGGGTGGTGATCTACAACTGCTCCAGCCTGGCCAAGGACCTGCACAAGGTCTTCCAGTCCTACTGGGTGATGGGAGAGGCCAACAGCTCCCTGCCGGCCCGCTGGCCCGCAGGCTACGACGCTGCCTTCAACCAGCACCGCCCCCTGCTGGTCAGAGAGGGTAACGTCTCCAGCAAGCTGTACCTCGCAGTGAGTTGCTCTTCTGTTTTACTGAGCATAAATCTCCGGATGGTGACTCAGGCCAGCAGATTGTCATCACCTTTAGGGGTAATATGGAGATCGTGACATTGGTGCGATATGAGTTTTGTTTGGCATTTGACCGCCAGGGTTCGCCGCCATCCTTCTGTCCTGCCTCCAGGACTCTGGACCTGGACGCTATCCTCTCCATCATCTCTGAGGCCCAACACTTTGTCCACATTGCCGTCATGGAATACTTCCCCACCATGTATTTTGCAAAACCCCAGAGGTGAACCCTGACCCTCAGCCTTTTCCTTCCAGGACAGCCCAAGTGTTTCTACTTTGTGGTGTTTTGTTGAGCAGATACTGGTCGCTCATTGACGACACCATCAGGGCTGCTGCCTTTGAGAGGAAAGTGAAAATTCGGATGCTAATCAGCTGTGGGAAAACCTCTGATCCAGCCATGCTGCCTTTTCTTCAGTCTTTAGCTGCACTGGACAACCACGAGCACGGAATCAGCATCCAGATAGTAAGAGTCGAGCATGTAGTCTCCAATCATGTTTCTTGCGACAGTTTTATTATGTTTTTTTGTTTGTTTGTTTGTTTTTCAGAAATTCTACATTGTGCCCGTGGGTAACCAGACTGATATTCCATACTCCAGAATCAACCACAATAAATACATGGTGACTGATAAGGTAGCCTATATCGGTGAGTAAGATATTATATATGTACATTTTTGTGTCATGGAGTTGAAACAAAATACATGTGCATGCAAATACTGAGCAAACACTTTTTTTGGCCAGGTACCTCTAACTGGTCAGCGGAATATTTCCTGAACACAGCTGGAGTGGGCCTGGTGATTTCCCAACACTCTCCTCACAACGTCGAGAAGACAGAGGCCTTGCAGAGCCAGCTGGGATCATTGTTTGACAGGGACTGGAACTCGGAGTTTGCAGTGGCCCTCGCCAACCTGGGACACAACGAAGACTGTGCTCTGGCAACATGACAGAAGGAAGAATTATAGTATTCGATCCACAGTTTGTTTAATATGTGTCCAAATTAGACCAGGCTGCAGAGACAATTGGGGCTCTAATTAACAAGAGGCAGTTCATCCTTCATCTGAAGAGTCATTAAAGGAAAAAAAAAATTGATAGGTGGAGAAAAAAAACCCACGCGCTTCTGTGAGAAAAAAAAAAGTAACATTGAGCTCTTTGCAAGATCTCGCAATTACAGTACTTTTTATTTTAAAAGCAGTGTGCTTCCGGGTCAGTAACATATTGATACGTCCATACAAATAATATCAAAATCATCATCATCATCATTGTCCCCATCAGGGTAGCATTAAAAGGTTGCATTTGCATGATCAGCAGGCGTTAATTATTCTCTATAAACATGCAGATAACTTATTTTTCCTCAGAAATGCATCCTCATTTTAACATTTACAGTCTTGAATCATGGCGATTAGTGATTTTTTTTTGCAACTTCATTGAAATAAACAAACATTAAAACTATTGACATGACCCATGACGTCCAAATGCCTAAGACACATTCTGTGATAAAAACAAAATTACTAAAAGAAAAATCCGATATTAATTGTTTCAAGCTACAGTACATCACAGTTGTGAAGCGTCTCCGCTCCGGGACGCGGGGTGGCGCTGTGGTAAAAACAACGACAACCGGCGCGTCAGAGTTAAACCGGTGGGCGGAGCTTTGGCTGGCTTATTACGTGTGCTTCATGTAGCTTGTAGCCAGGAAGCTAACAGTACAGCTGGTTGTAGGGAAAAAATGGTGCTTCTTGAAAATGATTCGGTAAGAAGGAAATTCTTTTGTAACATACTGATAATATTTATTCGAATCGGCAACTGACAGAATGTTTTTCCCAAGTAGCTCATTGCTCAACGTTACCAAGGCAGACGGCAAGCTGACTTACCAGCTAGACTGCTAACATTCCACTTATGTTTGCGCTGTTTTTCTTTTTGTGGCGAATAAGTAAAATAATTCCGAGGATATATTTTACTCTACACAATTTTTGAGGATGTTTGTGTAAAGAAGATACCAGTGGAAACCCAAATACCCTGTCTACTTTGGAAGTAGTAGTTGGAAAGCAAGCTAAACAGCATGCCGCTGCTTTCGAAATCTAGTTTTTCATGGAGCCTTTAAGGATGTTCGGGTTTTTATTAAAATAAATACAATACCTGGACTAATAGTAGTCAGAATTGATTGTAATGATCACCCTTCTTCTCCTCAGTTCCTCACGGAGCTCACACGGCTTTTCCAAAAGTGTCGAACCACTGGAAGTGTTGTCATCACATTAAAGAAATGTAAGTGCTGTTCTCTGACCAGGGAGCATCGCCATGGCCTTGTTCCTGCTCAGCTTTTGTTCACCGGATGTGTTTCTTCCAGATGACGGGAGGACCAAGCCGGTACCGAGGAAAGGCCACTCGGAATCATTTGAACCAGCAGACAACAGATGTCTCCTCAGAGCATCAGACGGCAAGAAGAAAATCAGCACAGTGGTTAGCTGTTCTTCTACCTCCTGTGGGGTTGGAAAAACACCAGTTCTCTGTTTTTCTGATTAGATTTAAATTTTTTCCTTGCGATTTCTCAACCTTTGTCTCAGGTCACCACCAAAGAAGTGATCAAGTTCCAGATGGTAGGATAAGATTCCTTCATTGTCTGCGGTTCCCCGTGGAAACATCTTCTGGTTTGGGCCTGTGGTTGTAATTCCAGCCTTCTCTCCGCAGGCGTACTCCAACCTCCTCAGAGCTCACATGGATGGCCTCAAGAAGAAGGATAAGAAGAGCAAAAGCAAGAAAACAAAAGCCACCCAGTGAGCGAGGGACTCTTGGATCTGATCTTGGCTGTCTGGGCGGGCCTGTGCTGTCAGTGGAGATGGGAACGGCCATGTCTGAGCGCCCTTTCCCCTCTTCCATTGGACGCTTCAGAAGCCCACAGAACCTATCCAGTGACTTTTCTTTTTGTTTTAAACCCACATTATGCCGTTGTTTGCGTGGTTATTCCTCCTCGCTGGCTGTTCCGTGCCATCAGTGACCTGACACAGGAGCTGAGAATCACTGGGTGTCGGCAGGACGAAGAGTCAGCTTGACCGGCCACCAGTTCTGCTTTAGAACCGCCTTTGGTACGGCTGGAGACAAACTCGTGGGCCCCATTGATTAGCTGCCATTTTTGCTATTAAATTATACATTTTTATGTTGTAATTAGAATTGACCTGCCTTGTTTCGTTTCAATCTAAAATGTTTAATCATCTAGTCTTTTATGTATATCCTCAATGTTTTAGTTTAGCACAAATACAGTAAATGTCGTTTCCCTCAGCACACCGGGCCCCTGATGCTACACAGCCTAAAATGTACTGTACTGGTCCATTCTTTGGAATAGGATGTTTCTAGGATGAGATATATGAAATTGATGATTTTCTTTGAAGGAGTCAAGCAGCAGGTCTTCTCACAGCTGTTTTTCAGTTTTTTTTGAACATCTATGCTCTGTTCCTGAGTCCTGCACTAGCGTGCTGTGTCAGAAATAAAGTGCATTGTTTAAAGTCTCATGGTATTTTTAGTGTGTTTTATGCGATAAATATGTAAAATTGGCTAATAAATATGAGCAATATACAAAATGAAGCGGTACAGTATTTACAGACACAGACTGGCGGCGGCCCGGGGCAGCGGGCCCTCCTACAGGGCGCTGGTCCTCTTCTCTGGGCCGTCCTTCGGGGGCAGCGCTAGGTGGCGCTGTCGGCTGCCCTCCTCCTGGTGGCCCTTCCTCATCAGCCCGGTCACGTACTGGAACAAGGTCTGCATCAACGCAGCAAATAAACAACTGGCTCAAGCTAAGATAATAATTACCAAAGAAAAAAAAGTCAAATATTAATACAATTCAATGCCGATTATCGCTATTTTATTTAGCTGTTAGAATGTGTTTTTTTACCCCTCTGCCCCACCCTTAATTTGAACGTGTTTGTCCTCTGTTCTTCAATAAAACCATTCATTTGCCCACAGACAGTTAGAAATCATTCAATCCAGCCTTGGAAATGCTTTTTCCAAGTTTCAATTAAGCCCACTTATGGTTGTTAAAATTATTATCTTTTGGGTTTTTTTTCCACCCATCAAAACAAATGTGTCTCAGTCCGTCCACATTACACACACTACATTTTGATCAGCTCTGTTTTCACCATTCTCTGTACTCATACCACATGGACCTTTGAAGGGCCACGTTCCCTTGTCCTCAGTGGGCTCATGCTCACTGGTTGCACACATCAAACCGGTCTTACTGGGCATCCAACCAGGACCTTCTCACCTTCCAGGCCTCCTCCAGCTCGGATGTGAACCTCTCCTTCAGGATGGGCTGCACGGCACAGATGAATTCAGCTCCGACATACTGGGAAAATGAAAAATGTTTCAGGGTGGAGTCTGTGTGCGCGAGTCCACGGGCTCGTTGGGGCCTTACGCTGTAATACTTGGGTGGAGCGTTGTAGTGATAATGGCTTTTCCCCAGCTCCACAGCCAGAGCTTCCAGCCGGTCCTGCTGGTCCAGCCTCGCCACGCTTTTCTCAATGAAGGACATCACCCTGAAAGAGATGGAGGCGAATAGAAGGAAATCAGCCTGCTCGTGGAAATGAGCAGCACTGTGGATCTGTGTGCTGCTTCTTTGTTGCGTGGTGACATTTTACACTGAAACAGCCTGAAAACACACACACACACACACACACACACAATTGATTCTCTGTTGCTCATGGCCAGAACAGCTGATTGCATAATTGTTTTTGTGTCCAAAATATATATTTTTCTTCTGTAGAAATCACCACAGATCAATATTCTTTGTTGTTCCCTGGCATCACTTTAACGTGTGTGTGTGTGTGTGTGTGTGTGGGTGACAAAAAGAAAAAAAAGAGAGGGAAGGCTAATAAAGGGTAACATTTAGAACCGGTTTCATTTCCTCTGCGTTTGCACTAATGTGTGTTTGCAGAACCACGTGACCTGATCAGTGACGCTGGCCTAACATCAGGCTGAACACCAGGAGAGAACCAACCAACAGCCCTTTGACATTCACACTTTACTAGAGAAATGCATACGTTTTGCCTTTTTTTGTGTGTGAGCATGCACCAGAACAGCTTCTGGTGCATGCCACACAACACAACTTAATATTTTGTTATATTACTATATAAAGACTGAAATTCACAGCTAAAAATAGTTCCTCCAAGTCTTCCCCCAAACGAATGAAGGGATGTGCTGGATTGTCTTTTCTAATCTGACATTATGGTTGACGCGCATTGATCGGTGACCTGGGAGATCAATAACTTTAACAACCTTTACAACTGTGCCGAGGGCCAGCTGCAGGCGCAGGAGCCACAGCGCTCTCCAGACCTGATGCTGAGGTTTCCAAGGTCCTGGACCATGTCTGCTGCCACATCAGGGACATCGTTTGTATCTTTGGTATCAAGTTCCTGCCTCGGTTGTCAACCGTGGCATTTACACCAGCCTTTTCTGAACCAAAGTTATAAAACGTGGAAAGTTTGGTTCACTTTAGCTGCACTGAGAATTCTGGCTTGGTTTAATTTTGCTCATGTTTCAGTTAAGGAAGTGAGCCGAAGACGCACGTTATCTTGTCTGCTCTCCCTCTGAGGGTGAGGAGTTCATGGTTCTGGTTTATTTAATCATTTCGGTACATTCCAGCCCTTCTCCTGTGATGAGTTACGGGGGTGTTTTACGGTGCTGTCACCGATGCAGCTGTTATTATTACCCTACCTGTTATTACCCTTCCATGACATCGCCACACGTTTAAATATGCTTTGAAATACAGCAGATTAGAGTTTTAAAAATGTCAGGATCAGGCTCCCTGATGCTGCTCGCTGTTTTCCACTGTCAAGCAGACAGCGGACTGTCCTCCCGGGGCAGGTGGGAACCCAAGTGAACCAGGGTCAGAATCCCCGTTGGATTGTGGCCCTGGAGGACTGGGTTTCAGCATCCCCTGTCTAAGGGAGGCGGAGAGGTCGGCCAGTTTGTGCCCAGTTTGAGCCCAGGGCTGACATTCTCAGCCTTGCTTACTGACCGCAGCCCGTGCGCCCTGAGCTCACGGCTGCTCCGCAACCTCTCCAGGTCCTCCACATCTCGGAACAGGAAGAAGACGTCTTTGCATTCAGGATGAGTCTCGAACAACCTGTAATCAGACACACGGAGGACAGAGTTCACGCAGAGATACCGAACAGTTCAGGCTGACGGTCACATGACCTCCGAGTGTGCAGCTCATCAACGCGTAAGGGCGACGGTTTATCCTCCTCATGTCTTCTGAGCAGAGATCTGATTGTCCCCCTTTATCCCGTTCTTTTTCTGGTAATCTGCAATCAGTCTGTTGGGTTTTTTTTCTCTTTTTTTTGCGCGCCTCCCCAGCAAGAACCACCAGGATTGTGGTCAGATGGCATCTCGGCTCTGATTCAACCCCAATCAGTTCCCTCCAAGCAGAACTTTGCAGTGTGCTGCCAGCCAATCACAGAGCAGTCCTGCCTCCAGCTGAGCGGCTGCAAACTCCGTCTGTTTGCATTACAGTCGGTGTAAAAAGAGAAAGAAGGGAGGAGGGAGTTGGCCTGAGCTCCTGCGTGTGACGGCTCTCTGCTGTTGTTGTTAATCTCTGCATGACGGTGTAAATAAAAGTGTTTACACAGACAGCCAGGAATAAATGCATCAGACGCTGGTGACATGTGGCACCCATGACTGACAGATGGATGGAGGAGCTGTCGAAGCACCGACGGCCTCTGTGATGGCTGCCAGAGCGCCAAAAGCGCCACCAGAGGATGTCGCAACATAAATACGTGAATACTGAATATGTCAGCAGGATGCATTTTCTTACTGCACAAAGTCAGTGTCGTCCCCCCCCACTCCCCACCCTCCCCTTGCCAGCTGGGGATGGAAAAGAGGGGAAATCAAAATGTGAGGGCTATAACTTCTGTTCCTGGAAGGGGAGGAAGTTGGTGTGCCGAGTGAATGGAATGAAAGGGAATGGTGGCGGTTTATGTGAGCAGCTTCAGCAGGATGTGAGAGCAGACATCCGCAGCACCCGTGCAGCCCTCTGTGGAAGTTAGATGGGTGCTTTTGAGAGCGTGTCACATGGTCTCAGCCGGGACATCTGAGTGGAACTCCTTCCTGCTGTCAACGAACCCACGTTGAATCACACAGTAGGTGATTCCCAACGATGTGACGCTGCTCCTGCGCGTCAGGGAGGGAGTCGGCCTCTCTGACGGACACCATATTCCCAGGGGCTTTACTTGGACTCTACCCGCCCAGTTGTCTCTTATTCCAGTGTTTGTTTTTCAGCCAGAGGCCAAACACGTCTGTGTGTGTGTCCCAGGCACGGGCTGCCATCGTTGTAATTGATAAAACCCATTTTCTCCATGGCTTTAATTGCATGGCCGTGCTGCAGACCTGCAGCTGTGCGTTATTGCATAATGCTTTCTGAAGATGCGATGTGGAGCGATAAGAGGGGTGGAGGAGGACGGCCGGGGCGTGGGTCAGAGGGACAGCACAGGGATGTCAGGCGTTCCAGCTTGCATGCAAAGGTCGAGTCATCATCATTAGAGATCCACCAGGTCTCTGGAGGCCCTTTTAAATGTTAAAGTTTCAGTGAGACCAATGCTGGCGTTAAACATTTATGACATTTTATTTTCTATCCTACAGGTCCAATTTGTTGTAAGAAAATAACTATTGTTTTTTTCTGTAAGAAAAAAAAAACGAGTGTGGTAATAAGTATCTTAACACGTGACCAACACTTCAAAGTTTTTACCCTTTTTATGCCCCATCTTACCTAACGAACATAATAATCCCAACTTTGGCGATGTCATCCCGGATAACTTTCCACGAGTCTTTGATCATCTGAATCTGATCTTCTCTGGGATACACCACCGCAGCAGCAGCAGCTGCGTCCTCCTCCTCTGCGCTTCTGTCTCCAAACTCCGCTTTTGCGCCCAGACTTGATATCGCGCAGCCCATTATGAACGGAAAACACGGGTGGGAAAGTCCGACGGTGGGATGCTGTGACAGTCCAGTAAAATGGTAGATCTTGCTCCACGGGAAATCTGTGTTCTGAGCATCTGGTCCAAGTGCGCGTCTCTCTCTCTCCCCACTTGCGTTTTGAACTATAATCTCCTGGTCGGCGTCGCAAAGCCGCGCCAGGCAGGATGCGCTTCGTCTTCTTATTAGTTCAAAATAAAAGCCTCGGGAATGTAAGCTAAGTGGTCAGGCTTTTATTTTCAAAGTATGCTGCATTATCTTCCGCTACATGTCCATGCTGACTTTACGCATTAGTCGGGATCTCCGGAGCCGTGTAACCCAAAACTGATGATGATGGAGCGGTTTTATTCATTTAAATACACGACACAAAGCCACAAAATTATTTCATTACCGTGATCAAATTAGCGTGCGCCATTTGTGTCCATTACAAAATCGATTTTATGAGATCTAATGATGAGCGCATAAATTATCTTGAGGAAGGAGGATAGGGAGTTTTTTTTAAATAATGCTGGGTAACCATGACAGAAATCTTTCCACATGGTCAACAGATGGTAAAGGTGTATTTAAAACACCAATAAATAACCAAACAACAACAACTTGTAACAAATCTGTTTCGATTGAAAATCTGAGCGATGTCTTGCAGAGAACTAATAGCCAAATCAAAAATGTTGTCATTAATTTCTACCTAATCATGTGCTGAAAATTCAATTTACAATGAAATCGCTTCCTCATTACACACACAACCTCCACTGTGGTTGTTCGGATTTGATTTACATGCCTCCTGGGGTAAAGACAAGCACAGCGTGGACGCCTTTGTTTTTATTGATAATACACTGAGAACACTTGAACACAACTTCAAGTGTAAAAAAAAAAATCTTTGCAGAAAGCCAAGTCTAAAAGGTTGCTAGTTGTCAGTGTTTACATGTTGCTGAAGCTCTCTCGAATGTACAGTTTTTAATAATACTAACCAGCCAATATACATATAGTTGGTGAAACCATGGAGCTCCAGCAGGTGAGAGGGGTTTTAGCAGGTGTGGGGGTAATTATGGTTGTTGTTACCTGTCTGGCGCAAAAACCGTCTTTGGTGGCTGCTCAGAGAACTCTCTACTGTCTTATTTTTTCCCTTTTACATGGCATAAAATACAGTAACCTTAACAAGAATCGTCATCTGTGAGGGACCAAATATGCATACGGATAGTTGAAAACTCAAGGATGGTTTTAAATTAACACGTATTAATTTACAGACAACAATCAAATATACAAATATTGTACATTTTTATGGTAAGAACCAATAATATTTTCACATCCTCCTGTGCGGACAACGATGTCTGTACAAGATGCTGTCTTCTCGGTGAAATACCGTCGATCAACGTGATCGTAAAAAAAACCTCTACATAATTCACGAACTTGCACTCAGGCTCTGGAACTTCTCCCGTAAGCTCTTGACCAGATGACTTTCTGCTAACTTTGACTTTGTGGTGCAGTCTGAGCCCTGCTGAGGAGCTTCCTCTTCATGGTGCACTGTTCCGTTCTCTCCGGCTGCCGGACACACCTGACCGCCCTTGCGGCCAGGACCCGCGGGCTCCTGAAGGTTCTGCACTTCGTGCAGGGGAAGAGAGCCCAGGACGTGGTCCAAAGAGCTCCACCTGCAGAGCGCAGGATGAGACTGGTGCTGCGCCCAGTCCCCCCCTCCAGGACCCCCGTTCAGGAGCGCTTCTGTCCTGTGGCCGTCTGCTGCAGCTCTGCGAAGGTCGAATAAGCTGTTGTGGTGGTTGGAGCAGCCCCGACATCCGCCCGTGCTGCACTTGAACATCCCGTTCGGAGCCATGCAGCTGGGCTTGGAGCGCTGCGAGGTGTATTTGGTACGCAGCTCCTGAACGTCAGGCCAGAGGAAGCTGTCTGACCGCATGTTGTGCGAAGGGGAAAGCGTCTGCTCAGGGCTGGAAGCAGCCCTGGGGGACTGGACGGGGCTGGGAGATTCCTGGAGGATGAGCGGTTGGTTAGACGGGCCAATGGGCAGCCTCAGGTTGGGTTTACCTGGAGAGACAACTGGTAAAGAGAAAACAATAGGGATGAAATCACACTTTCCCTCCTGCCCACCTGAGAGTCTGAAAAATACCAGTTTGATCTGGAAGATGTTTACCTGTCCTCTCCTGGACAGCAGGCGCGTTCTTGAAGCTCTGCTGGTTGGCTGCTCCTCGGCTCCTCTGCCAGACTAACGGTCGGTTATTTTTGATGCGCTGACTGTACTGACGTGCCAACTGGAACACTTTGTTTTTCATCCTTCCCACATCTTCAAGGATCTGGTCCTCCTCCGTCCATTTCTGGAAGGTGACGTTCTTGGGCAGGTGGGCTGGACTGAAGTGGGTCCTTTCTGGACTCCTGGATCCCTGAGGAGATTCCTCCTGCAATGTTGGCAATGATGGAATCTCGGAGGAGGAGGAGGAGGAGGAGGATTCTTTTGAGGCAGGGCTGTTTTCAGAGTCCTGAGGTGGTTCTTCACTCGTTCTAGTTTCCAGACTTCCTGAACCAGTATCTGGTATTGTCCTTCCTGAGTCATCACAGACCTCTTCTGAAATGTGCTGCACCTCCTGGTTCTCCACCTCCATATCGTTCCAGACCTGGAGCATGTCTGCCGAGGGTCTGAATGCTTCCTCTGTGGTACTCTGTGATCCAGTCTTTGGGTCCACTGGGCTGCTCTGGATTTCTGGGATTTGATGAGTATGAGTGTTTGGACTTTTTCCTAGTCCAGGAAGGTCAAACACAGACCAGGAGGTGGGGCGGTTCCGAGACAGGCCCCTCCTGTACGCTGGCACAGCCTGGTCCTGAGGCTTGCTGAGTTGGCGGCTTAGGTTGCGGACCAGTCCCGCTGGGATATAGGAGAGACTTTCCCTGCGTCTGATGCAGAAGTTGGCGTCCTGGTGCTCGGCGTGCTCGTAGTATCTCCTGATCTTGTGAATGAGGAGGCGGTCTTGTTTAGAGAGAGTGGACCTGCCTTCCCCTTCAAAGAGAGTCGTCTCTTCGGGTCCGCTAGCGGGGGGCAGCTGCACCGAGGTCACCTGCGGCTCTGGGGTGAAGCTGGCCGACACATCCGTCTCTACCTCCACACTGGATGAGGGACTTTCAAAACCCTCATTCTGCACCAATGGAGAGGAGAAGGCCAGGTCCTCTGACACCAGACTGCTCCGTCCGGACACACAGCTGATGAAAGCCTCGGCGGTTGCACCTGTCTGGTCCAGCGCAGGTGCAGGTGGGATGCTTTCATCGGCTGAAAGCACCGCCTCTTCCTCCTCTGGGAGCCCCCCATCGGTCAGCACGCTGGTCTCCTCAGCCGGAAGACCAGAGGAGTCGCTCTCGTCTTCTCCTTCCTCTCGAGTCTCTCTTGAGCTGTCCTGAGATTGTGACGAGCTGAAGAGTTGTTGGACAGTGGAAGAGGGGGACTCAGGACTCTGGGAGCCATGCGTGGTCACCTGAGGCTCCGTCGTCTGTTCTTCAGGGTCTACCGGGCCCAGGGGTGCGACCGTGCCCTAAGACACAGAGACGATGTAATGAGTCCTGGAGGCAAACGAGTTTGTAATAAACTCGGAAGCATCCTCCGTTTAAAGATGGTCTTTTACAATATTTGTTTAACTGGCGTTTTTACGGGAAAAGAGACTACGTTGAGATGTGCCAAGTGCTCTGTGCAGCCTTTATAAGCACACGGTCGGCACGCCAATGTCTTTGACTTTAACCGCGTTGCCAGTGCCGATGTCCTCCGACTTGGCCATTAATCTGCGTCTGTTCCCAGGTGGGGCCTCCTCCACTGGGCTGCCTACAGCTACAGAAAAAAGAGCAGCTGGCAGCTGTGTGTGGAGATAAGGCCGAGGGAAAAAAAAACCCACATACACACTACACTCTCACAGGATCCGGCCTGGAAAGTTCCAATGAGAATCAGCCGAGCGCAGCTCTGAAACACACTCCGCTTCTCTCGTTTGGAATACTTATCGCAACACGAGTAAACACATCTGCTGGAGTGTGTGTTCCATATTCAATACAGCGAGGATCAAAAGGTGAGGGGATTCTGCTGAGCCATCACAACTCACATGTGGCCATTTGAGGATAGAAAATAATGGTTAGAACTAAGTTTCTACTGCTGGGAAAGGCTGAGTTCATTAATGGCGTCCACACGTGGATGAGTGTCAGTGCGTTGGTGGGGATGCACACCGTGATGCCACTGTGTTGGACCGTGGCAGAATTTTGGGGTATTTAATGTCTGGATACGATTTTAGCTCCAGGCGTTATTTAGTTCAGCCCAGGAGAATCCCTGTGCTCGTACTTGACAACAAACCCACAGCGTGCCTTTCAAACGGAACAGTACGACGCTTTCAACAGAATAAGTGATGCTGAGAGACGCCTGCCAGCCGTGTTTCCAGGGCTTCGGCGAATACCTGTGCAGTCGGGAATTCTGCCACATCCGCTTGCTCTTGTTTATCCTCAGGTCTGTGAGTTTCCACCTCCTCACGCTGGTCTGCTTTCTGTTCAGCCGGATCACTGCTCGGCTCATCCTAGAAGAAGCACATTTTCTCCTAAATGCCCCTCTAGATCCTACTTTGGTGCAGCGACAGGCAGAAAATCCTGTCACAGCAGGCAAGTCATCCCCAAACAAACACGGTCACGTCATAAAATTCAAAGGAGGAATAAAATAAACGGAATTATAAAATAGAGAGGGACTAATATTATCATAAACATTTGCTAAACATGCTAATTCATTCATGTATTGAACAATACAAGCATCAGGATCACTACAACAAAAAGAAAGATGGGGACTTTGATGAGAGAAGCAGTATCAGAGGAGGACACATGAGCGCGTGCAGAGGTCCGAAGGCCAGGTCATGCAGACTACATGTTACCCAACCAGTCAGTGGGTGCAGTAGTGGTGTTAAAAGGTTCTGTTTGTGTTTGAAAAGAGGGCGGAAACAATCAGATCCCCCCACGGCGAAAGAGCGGCGGAGGATTTGGGAAGACGGTGAAAGAGTGCCGGAAGTGTGAAAGCTGTGGGTGTCAGAAACCCTCACCGTTGTGAAGTGAGTGGAAAGCAAAGCCCTGGCTTTATACTGCCAGCAGGAGATGGCCGCCAGCACGGAGCTGGCAAAGTCGGCTACCTGGTCGTCTTCCAACAGTATATCTTCCTTGTAACTGTCCTCCTCCTCCTCCTCCTCTTCCTTCTCCCCTTTTGCCTCCTCCAGCTCCATCCCCCCTTCACTGGGTGAAGAGCCCACTTTGGTGTCACTGTCAGCAGGACTTAGCTGCTCCTGAGAGC
Organism: Tetraodon nigroviridis; assembly: GCA_000180735.1. Classification (NCBI taxonomy): domain Eukaryota; kingdom Metazoa; phylum Chordata; class Actinopteri; order Tetraodontiformes; family Tetraodontidae; genus Tetraodon; species Tetraodon nigroviridis. The sequence continues at coordinate 4,935,286 of CAAE01015019.1, forward strand.
CCCTTCTGGGACTTGGGTCCTCGGCACATTGGCCCTCGGCCGGGGGCTCGTCTAGACCCGAGGCCGGTGTACCCACATCAGAGGCGGCCTGAAGGGGGCACCTCTCCCCGAGCAGCGCACCCTCACTGTCTGCATGCTGTAGCGTGAAGTCATAGAAAGGTGGTCTGTTAATGTGCAGGAGCCACAAAGTGACCGCAAGACTGTAAAGGTGACAAAGTGATGGTAAAGCCGCTCCTGGTGAGATGTGGATTTCACGGACACACACAAGACTTAAAAGGGGGCCGTTTGGATTTGAGGCACTTACCTTCAAAACAGCTGCATGGAAAACTGAGATAAAGAAAGAAAGAAACACAGCAGACTGTCAGAAGGCTGCAAAGGTCAGATTCATGAAGGGGGTACAAACATGGCCAGGACACAATCTCCACCAGCAGACGCTGATTGAGGCGGTAGTTAGGCTGCTCCATACTTAAAGGAGGCCTCCTTATTAGATAAATATCAATTAGAAATGTCTTCCTCTCAGAGGCTCAAACTGGATATGATACAATTAGCCAGCATGTGATGGACTACTCCCTCACCAAGATGGCATGGTTGATACGAAAATTGCTCCTTCATTACGCTAGTTCGAAAAATTGATCTGGACTGGGGCGGAGAGGATCTGGGGACGAGGACAGCTCCAGGTTATTCCCCATTCGTAATGAGCAATTAGAAAAGATGAGAGCAGAGAGATCTGAAGGAAAGGCTGAATTTCACTTTTAAAAAGAGCCTGTGTGTGACAAAGCCTCTGACCCATGTGGAATATAATTAAGGTCATTATATCTTTTGATCCGTTATCCAGGTGTCACTGCAGGATAACAAAGCACACGGAGATGTGGAAGACCGACTGCTGGCTGCTGCTGTTAGTGTTGACCACATAAGAACGGAAGGAAATGTACCAACCTTTTGAATTCCGAATGATTTGCTTCAAAGGTTCTGTAAAGACAAAGGATAGTGAAAAAACAAACAAACAAACACATGTGTGACTATCACTCGTAGAAAAAGAAGCCCTTAAATGAGTGTCTTAATGCTGGGATGAGTGTTTTTCTTGAATCCACGGAGCACAAAGAGAGTTGAGGAACTCTAATCAATCCTGAAATCAAAGGTCTGAATTTTGCAAATATGGTGTCTGATGTGTTTAGCTGAGAAGAGCTTTCGCTTCTTTTTTGTTAACAGTTTCATGAAAGATGGAAATATAGAATGACAGATGAAGACTGACAGCTGATTACACAGGCAGGTGGGTAAACCCTAAAGTCAGTACACAAGCTGGACTTGTGTTCCTCTGGCTGTCTCCAGGGCTGATGGGCTGGGTTGTTGATGGGTTATTCTAACCTTTTAAGACAGTCTGGATGAAAACTAGCCATGTGAAATACATGTCTGTGTGTTATTTATACAAGAGTTCAGCTGATCTCTGCAGAAGTTCAACGCTCCAGATCCATACAGCGAGAAACGAGGTAAAAGGCTTTAACCTGAACTCCTCCTCCCATTCCGTCTACCAAGATGGAACTCCTCTTTCTGGCAAAGCTCTGTCCTTTTCAGCCTCTCTGGACTATAGTGGTACTTTCCTGGACCTGAGCAGCAGAAGGATCTCTCATTAGTCGACTAAATCACACAAACAAAAAAAAAATCCCTCCACACAGAGAGATGAGTTATGGAGTGCAGTATTTGCTCTTGGTAAACAACATCCCCTTGTTTTCAGCGTGAAAAAAATCTGTCTTCCTCTTGTCTGATCAGCATCTTCGGTTGCTATGGAAACAGCGCGAGCGCACCCACAAATCAAATTATTGTCAATTTATAACACTTACTGTTGGGAATGTCCAAGGTTGCCTCTCTCGCCTTCAAAGGTAAAAGCAGAGCAGGGATTAAAAGGCTGGCTCGGAGCAGAGGGAACAGTTGGAGGGCTGAAGCTCTTCACCTTTTGTGGAACAACAGTGTTGTGGTTTTCCAGAATGAGCCTCTTGATTTGCTGTGCCCACAAACGCTTCTCTTCTACAGACTTGGCCTGAATGAGCATTCCGTAGAGAAAATAAAACGTGGTTAATGCTTGTGCCAAAGGCCACATTAGTCCAGAAACGTGGCCTTTAAATTTCTGTTCACCTGGACTGTATGGGGCTGTTTGGGGTGCTTGAAATGGAGGACGCTGAAGAGCAGAGGATCTTTGGCGGTGTCCAGCAGCATGAGGGTGGAGCACTGCAAACACAATTCATGCCCTTATCCAGCTGAAGCCTTGGAGGCCGTCCATCTTCAACTGATTTTCCTTTAGTGCGTATTTATTTGCTATTTTTGTGACGGTCATACCGAGATGTGGGTCTTGTAGACGTAGTGTTCGCCCCTTTTCTTGGTAATAAGCAGCATCCTATCGAAGAGGAAGAGAGTACGAGTGTTCTTGGCCCGCAGAACATGAAAGGTTCCCTCCAGCACCAGCTCTCCGTAGGTGGTCAGGTCTGGACCCTTCCAGTTGATCAAAAGAGACTGAATCTCCTGCAGAGGTACATGAAAACATTTCCCTTTATCATCATATACTGGAGAAAAATGCCAGAATGGAAATCATTAAAAGCTGTGGCCTTTACCACCGAAGCTGAATCGACACAGGTTCCTGTCGTGTTGTGAAGGTTCACAGATTTCACAAGTGAGTCATTTTTACAGATCACGACTGGATTATTTTATCTGACATGTAATAGCTTAGAAAATAGGGCTGCTTTGCTTGGTTCCTGGAGAGCTCACCTGAACTCTGACGGCATGTTCGTGCTTCCTCTTCATGTCATTGATGTACCAGGCCACTCCAGTCATGGTGTCAATGGCCTCTTGAACGACCTCGTAGCCCTCCTCGTGCAGATCCAAGTGCTTGGCAATTTCCTGTAGGAGATTCCATCTCAGATCAAATTACTTATTGATTCACAGAAAACGTGCAACACACTAACAAACGCAAACACAGCAAGAGCTTCTGAATAATGTCAAAAGGGAAAATTCAGTAATGGTAGGAAGAACTGGTGTTACTGGACAGTTAATACCTGGAGCAGCAGGTGGTATTTGAGGATGCGCTGGACCGGCTTTAGTAGATAAGAACCCAGAGGGAGGGAGCACTTCAGGCTGGCCTGGCGATCCCTGAAAAACTTGGCCAGAGTTTTATTCCTCATGCAGTCTGTCAGGGCTGCCACAGAGCTGAGGAACAGCAAATACACACAATCAGTTATTTCAAAACCAATAAAATACAGCTGAATAAACAAAGTACATACTTGGGATAGTTGGTGCAATACTGAGTGTATATTTGAAAGTATTCACTCTGGAAAAACACAGATAAACAGGCGTTTATTGTTACGACGTGATATTATCATCAATCAGCAGGGAAATGTTCCACTCACCTTATCTACAAAACACTGAGCGATGGCCACTGGGTCACTGTCACACATGTCTAAGGACTGCAGCAGTTCACTAAACAAGAGGTCAGAAGCACAAGAACCTGAGTCAGGAAGTTCTCGATGGAAGCCCCGAGAAGCGCTGCGTGTCGCCACCACTAGAGGGCAGCAAACGCCGCTTTTCTTGGGCCACGTTAACGATAAGAGCGCCTAACGGTGGTAGTCTGTGTCTGCGTTTAAAAATTAAAATAACAACAACAAACCAACCAACCAACCAACAAACAAACAAAAATCTAAAACAACACAGTGTGAATGTTTTGTGTCTGTGTAAAGCATTATGTGCTACTATGGAGCAATAAATATTACATTTCACAAGCATAGTTGGTGCATTGGACCCCAAACTCAAAAAAATTCCACGTGTGTTAGAATAATTAGTGTCTTTGGTGAACCACAGTCAATCACAACCACACACATTAGCAGCTCAGAGCTGTACAATAGCCTTGACATTAGCAGGGAGGCTCCTTGCAGTGAGGGAGAAAGGAATGTTAATGTGTGTTTTGGCAAGTTGGATGGTCAGCAAGGAGCCCGGGCCAACATAAGATGATTAAAGGTAAAGTGAGCCGCAGTGCCAACTCCACTGAACCACAGTTCACAGTAAAGTCTGGTCCCTTTCTTCGTTGTTATTCTTTTAAATGTATTTTTATCTGTTCAATTGTAAGCAGTGAGGAAAGGTACAAGAATAGTGTACTGGGGGTTTTCAGACTGTTTTGACTACAAAATGTAGCCAATACATAATATGTATTAATTAGTCTGTGTTCTACAGGTATTTGTTGGTGTGGCTCACCTGTTGAACTCATAGATGTCCTCTATGTTTCCAAAGAGGTCACACACTTGCTCTGGGCGAATGGGAAGATTACTCATATCGATAATGTGGGCCAAGTAGTCCTGAAAAAAACAGCACAAACTGTGTGTTAAAGGTCAATTTTTATTTAGAAATATTGGACAATAAAAGCGCATTTGAGCTCTTATCAGCAGGCGCTGCATGAACAGAAAAAAAATAACAAGAAACACTTATTTTATTGTGCCACGTGAATGAAAAGAGAAATTTAGGTAATCCAGAGAAATAAGGGGGCCTTTGACAAGACTGTCAGTTCATTCTTTCGACCGGTTGCAAGTGTGATTCCCTGAACTCTGTTCAACCCCAACTACAGAATATGAGCCCGGCCAGTCCTATTTTCAGGGAGGCAGCGCTGGACCTCAGGAATACTCAGGAGTGGATAAAAATATCTAACACCACAGTGACCAAACAGGCAAACATCTGGACGATCACCCTCCTTTCACGGTTAATTACACACTCCTGTGGCAAACAAACAACCGCTGACAGAAAGAGGAGTAAGCTGACGAGACACAAACAGACACACTTGGCGACTGTATAAAGAGCACACGAACACACAAACGTGCACACAGGCTCATACTCACAGACAATGTGGTGTAAAAACTCACAGAAATACGGCAGGTTTGCAGAACTGCAGCCAGCGAGGGACGCTAAGAGACCCGCAATCAACATAACACACACACGAGCTGGTCTCCTGGAGCCACGACCACCATCTGATTCATCTACTGTCAGATTCTACAGCCTGTTTCATCACAGACTAAACAGCTCTGGTGACAGATTGTTGTGTGTGTTAAAGCCAGGTGGTTGGGATGTTTTCAGTGAGAGCGGCAGATTTAAGTAGATGTTCATTTCATGGAGAGCAAATGAGACCAAACATGACGGCAGAGAGAGAGCAATCTCACCAGCTGCTCGTCTGTTCAGGCAGCTACCCACATCTGTCTGACCCAAGTGTGTGCGTAAAATTGAAATGAGCTGCGTGGGATCAAAATTGTACTTAAAAAAAGGGGAAGCAGACACAGGGAAACACAGTGTTCCCACGCAACACGAAGCTGAAAGCGTAAGAATGGCCTTAGGTATGTGGTGTCCCTGCCTGCGGCACAAAGACGGGGGTGTTTGCTCTGGCCCGTAGAACCTGTGCCATCAGAACCCGACCTCTGTCGGGAGGAGCGACTCATCCTCGCCGCCGCGGCAACCACCAGACGCCAGCGCCATCAAGGGACACGGTAAGGAGAGGCCCGGTCTCAGGAAGGCCTCACATGGCAAAGAGATTAGCGTCAGCGCGGCTGAGCCTGCTCCTGCAAACGCTGCTTTGTGTGATGACAGAAGGACAAGGAAGTGGTGACACGCTGGTGGTCTCCAGACTGGTCCATCAGTCTCAGGACGAGTTTATGCTCCACGTGCATGAAGTCTAAAAACTGAAACTGAAAACTCCATCTTTTCTGGCATGAAGAACCTGGCCAGTGTTTGTTTCAAATGTTTGAAGGTTATAATCCCCAGCGGTAAACTTTCACTGCAATCTAAATATACTGAATGCTTTATATACAACTTTACTGAGTGTTTAGATCATAAAGTGCTCCGGCTGCTTTCACTTCTATAGAACGCTGATCTGCAAGCTCACTGTTGGCTGATGTTAGGCCATTTTCACTTCAACCGAGAAGCAGCAAATCAAAAAGGGATCCAAATAAAAAAAATAATGAAAAAATCCACAGAATATTCCAGGCTCATATGTGGTTTGGAATACAGTAAATATTTTATAGTCTCGGCAGCGTTTGTTTAATTCCAATATTTTGAACCCTGGCTGGTTACGTTTTATTAATCACATCTCAAATGTGCTGCAGACATAATGGCTGCACATGAACCCAAATCAAACGTGGCATTTAAAGACTGGATATCAGCATGCGTTTAGCTCGGGCTCACCTCCACAATGCTGCGCAGGTCCTTCACATACATGCGTTCTGTTTCAATGATCTCCATCACTACACGGTCCACGTAAGTCAGCTTTGGGTTGGGCTCCATGGTGTCCGCGATGACAGGGCAGTCTGGGATGTATGGACTTTCACCGCTGGCTTCCCTCTTGGAGCTGCCCGTGTTGCCGTTCCACTGGTTTCTCATCCCGTTTGACGCCAGCTGCTCATTCCAGCGGCGCCTGGAGCCTGTAAGCGCGGGGCTCTGGTCCCCGGCCTGGCTGCTGGTGCCTTCGGCTGGACTCAGCTCCAGGTCGATATCCTCCTCGCTTTGTATGGGTGGGGTGGTGGAGGAGGGAAGGGTGGCAGTGCTCCCAAAGAGGCTGTGACCATCACGGGATGAGTCCGAGGACAGGGTGGACACCAGACTCACTGGACGCTCGCCCTCTTTGTCCAGCAGCTCCAAACACAGATGGCTGCAGCAGTCTGGGCCCAGATCGGCGTTGGCTTGCTCTTGTTCGCTGGTGGAGAGGGACGAAGACAACTGAGGAGATTCTGAGAGGATGGAAGGAACACAGGCAGAAGGTTGGTGTCAGGAAGGACAGAGCTGAACCTTAAAACATGATGAGAAAGACACTTCACAGCCGAGGCCCTGGCTTTAATGACCTAGCCACTCATTCTCTGCAGGGAACAGCAATGTACATCTTTTAAAGCAACTGGTGTGTGTGTGGGTTGTTTTTTTTTTTTTTAAAGGCCCTGCTTGAATAATTGACATGACCTCAGTTAAAAAGGTGCATATTCTGTGGAAAATTCAGACATTTCCTATTTCTGCTGGCTGCTGAAGGGTGAAGCTTGGGTAAACAGGAGGGTTGGGGAAGGGGAAGGGGATTGGGGGGGGGGGGGGGGGTAATGGGAAAAAAAGAGGGAAGTGTACCAGAAACATTGTTTATATGTCTTTACTGCTCAAATTTAAAAGAAACCCAGTCCATATTCAGTTTCACATCCTTCTGGACCATGTGGGGAATTTTCCTTACAAATGTTTCCTAAACAGATGAAGTCATGCTGGTGTGAGAATAGAGCAGCCACTGTGCACAGAGCTCCATTTTCTCTATTTCCCTAAATATTCACATTAGGGTCAAAGCAGGGCGGCCGGACTGAAGAAATATGGGCTTGCCGTGCAGCGTGATCGCAGACCAATAACTGGAACTCTACCAGAAACAAACCGTCATTAGGAAAAACATTAAACGAAAAGTCTCGAGTAACTGATATTTCCAAGTGGAAACAGGGAGAATAACTAGCTGTTGATAGCCAACAGATGTAGATTCGGTCATGAGACTTTTTTGTCCATCAATAAAGCTTGGCTTCAGCGCTCAATATGGTCATTAGATGTTTGTCACTGGTGTGATAAAGATAAAATAATCCCATCCAGGTGAGAATATTATTCTTGTGACTTTTAGGAAAACAAGTGGTGCCCTTCATATGCGAGCATGGGAAGTGCTCAGACTTGGTGATTTATGAGCGCTGTAAATGGTGCGACATGCAGCTGGATCACGGCATTAACATTAATCAAAGTGTGTTAAAAGCACACACACTTCCTTGTTTGAAAGTTTCCATTAGTCAGCAGTGCGGCACTTGTTCACCGTTCCAAACCAGCAACGGCCCGGCTACCACCATGTGAATCCAAGCAGGAGCTGAGCACGACAGAAAAACCCCAAGGTGCAACAGGAGCGGGAGCCATTCCAAACACTGCGCTCCCAATCAGAACGAGGCATCTGTTTCCTCCGCTGCTCCAGTCTCTCGGTTTTAATATTTGGTGTGTCTGGCATGTGGAATTCCTTCCTGTCTTACTTTTCTTCCTCACAATATCCCTCTGTACTAAAGCTGCTCGTGCACGTCGTCTGCCAAAGTCTGCAGCCAATTTCATGTTTAAGGGAAAGAAAAAACAAAAAGCAGGAATCAGCAGGACCTTTGAAATCTAGATCTCCGTAAGGACAGCCCAGATGTGCAGACTAGGGGAGAAGCCCTGAGTTATCTCCAGACTTGAGTCCATCACGCAGCCCTTTTCTGCCACTGTGGCTGGAGGCACACACCCCATGTCTGAAAGAGGAAACAGCGCCGGGCTAGCGTCTCACCGGTCGTGTTGAACACAGAACGTAGCAGGATGCAAATGTGGTGCTGAAGGAGCAGGCCAGAGATAGGAGCCCACTCTGCCTATCACACGGGACACAGTGGGCTCTTGACACCTCCACATCATCAAGTGTGTGTGCAGACAAAGACGTACATGCATCCATTATTTCATATGAGGCAGACATTCAATCGTCGTGCCAACGGGAGCACGCAAAAGCAGAAGAAAGAGTTATTTTTTTTTAGCGTCTGCTGACATTTATAACTTGCTTGCGAGGGATGTGCAGCCACAGTGGCAGCGACTGCGGTGCCGCCCTGTTGTTAGGACCAGAAAGTGTCTGGCACTAAAGTCAGCTTCAGCTCCTGCTGCGACGTAGGCAGGAGGAGGAAGAGGAGGCTGAAAACCAACCTTGCCTGTTGGTGTCGTGCAGTAAAAGTCTTCCATAATTGAAAAGATCAGAAACATTTTATAAGGTGTGAAGTATCTAGCATAAAATGTCATCTTCTACTGAATCTCCTAACGTAACTGAATGATATTAATTGGGTCTTATTGTCCTGCTCCAATAAACATATTTTTGGAGACCGTCCAATTTGAAAATTCTTAACAACATTTCAAATGAAGAAGCCAACTGCAAAAACGAGGATCTGGCTGTGTTTTGGCAGTGTGGAAATGCTACATGCAATATCTTACTGCGCTCTTTAACAACTGGGCCTGATAAGAAAAATGGGTTCTGTCCACTTTAGAACCCAATTGTTTTGCAATAACTTTATTGAAAGGAAGAATATTCTTGGAATTCTGCCTTTGATGGCCAGATACCGCTTGTTTTGCCAGTGGCTGCAGAGCCAGCTCTAAAAAAAGAAACCACCATGACAGGCCCGGGGAGCAGGACGTGCAAGTTCAAAACCAACCATTTTGTTTTACAGAAACTCGCATATAACATCTGAAGTGAACCATAAACAATTTAGCTGTCGGGGTTAAATTACTGTTCTTGGAGGTGGAAGTTCTTCAAACAATAATCATTACTGCAACAAGAAAATCAGCTAAAATGAGCCCTCACAGTGATATACAGCATTCGGCAATAAAATCCACGTGCCAGTTTGATTTGAAAACAACCATTTGTCAAAACAGATTCGATAAGAATTGTTTCGTTAATTCATAAATACCTGAAATGGTTTGACAAAGTATAATATTTCGAAACACAAACATTACAACAAAAGCCTGCTTTGTTCCAGTGGAGTGCCCATACAGCTGTTAGTGTGCAGACGTAACCATTAACCAAGTCAAGGCTGATGAGGTGGGGACTATTTGTGGAAAGTCTTAGTGTAGCTTTTACATGTAGTCAAAGGATTAACATCCAGTAAGTAAAGTAATGAATTCAACATGATCTAATTAAGTGTGGACTGATATTTTATGTCAGGAAAAAAAACTAAAAACTGGTTAGATTTTCAAAAGGAAAACAAAAAAGCAGCCCAGACGCCCGTTACAATTCTTTACATTCCAGTTCCTGGCCGTTAAGCTGGGGTTCACGCTGGCAGACAAAGGTGTGCTGATGTTACAGCCGTGACCTCCCCTTCCCCCTTTTGTTAGCCATGAATCCAGAGCCCCTGTTGACTTTAATGTAGTCCTGATCTACGCTAACGTGAAACTGGTGAAAGTGGGCTGGAACGAAAGAATAAAGAAACCTTTGTCCAGGAAAAGACAGGTGGTTTAGGAAACGTGCCTCTGCAGACAGACAGTCCCTCACTGGGGGGGCTGGATGACTCGACAGCCTGCAACTTACAGGAAAAAGTCGAGGTGTCCATTCGTGTGCAGACAATTCATACACTGTGGCTCATCTATGATCAGATGTCTGAGATGGTGCTAAACACACACACAAAAAACAGGAACTCTGAATCATTTTCCAGCACCTGCTTATTAGCCGCATCTGACACACCCGCGCATGCCCAGCAATAATGATGGCTTGTGTTATTTCACATTTTTAAATAGGTTATATCCTCCAGCTTTGGCACGCTCTGAACTGGAGGTAAACATTACCACTTCGGGCACATGCACGTTCAGCAGAAGTCATGCAAACCAGCCTCCATGCAAATTTCACACAAAACCTGTTATTGCTGTTGCAAAAAAAGTGCCCAAGTTGCATATCTGCCATTTCTAACAACTGTTTACTGTCAGAATCCTTTGTGTGACATTGTGTTTCATACATAAATCAAAACAGATGCAAACACAGATAAATACAGCTTCAGTGGGGGGAAAAAAATCCCAGTTCGTAATGGAAAAATTCCACAGCCTTCAACAATGACACGTCTAATAAGTCTGATTACATGTTTACAATATTCAAAATACAAAAATACAAATAGGTTCCTGTGTGTCTGGCGTCACAGTACCTGGAAGATCAGTACATTTATCCACCAATGTCGGCATAAAGATCCAGTCAAATGATGGTGTCGGTAATCCAGTGGCTTTATAGTATGATGACCATAAAGTGTGCAACACATGATTTAAGACGAGTGTCTGAAGAAGACCCGCCTTTCTGATGACATGGCTCAGGTGGATCTACCGGAAGCCAAACCTAAATGTTCAAATTTTGAAACATATGAAAACAAACTCTGCCGTTTGTGGTAAAGTTGCCCTGTGTTTGTCTGTCCTGGAGTTTTGTTTTCTAACCAAATCAGAGGCAAAGACACAAGGACGACACGGTGAAGAACAGCCATCTGCATGCAAATGGTTATCTTCAAGGCTGATAAGACGTTGACGAACTCTCTAACTTCTCTCTCAGTCAAATTAGGCGAAGCGGCTCAGCCTCTTTAAACCTTTTTAACAACTCAGACAGAGCATCTTTACCGACACAGTAAACAAATAAAGCAGCAGCACTATGGACTGAAGATCCCAGCAAACCTACAAGCCTGCGCCTGCTCCGTCAGTGAGGCTCCGCTGCTCCCAGATGACTCAGCCTGACTCATGTGGGATGAGTGTGGAGCAGCAAATTAATCATATCTCATAAGTTCTTCCTGTGGCCTGTGCGTGCGCGTCATTGCATAACCCATTACAACTAAAGTATTAGCAATTTCTTTGCTCATTTTTATCACATTGAGTAATCAGGGAGGGAAGGCTGAGCAGAGATGCTTTTACTGGAGCCTGGCGCTGCATATCTTACTTCTATCCTCTCAAGGCAAAACAAAAAAACTCCTTGTTAACATTTGTAGCTTTAGTTATGACAGAATGAGTGCAAAACACAAACTTTTTTAAAAAAATTCAACGGCACTACCTAATGTTATCTGTAACTTTCCATTAAAGCATTTAAAAGAGTGAAAAAAATAATGTTTTACATATCTACCAGGCACAAAGATTACCAAATCAGGCCGCTAATCTGCCAACACTGAGTGTGCTGAACCTGCGTTGTACATCTTAATCAAACCCTTCCACTTCTCAGCATCGTGTCCAATTTCCCCCTTCGACACCCCTTCACAATGTCGGCCCAGGGCCTTTTTGAAGACTGGGAAATTGTCCTGATCCCCTGATCTGATCCCCTGGATAAAAAAAAACCCCACAAAAAAACCCCCCTCTTCCCCACCTGACAACCATGAATGGTTGCGCCTCAGGAAGACAGGAGTTGCCACTAAGGATTAGGCCCCGTGTCCTCAGAGGCCATTATACAACAGCATGAGACTCAACAGGATTTGACCGACTAGACTGATTTCTTATTAGTCGACTGTGCGAAGAATTCAGGACAATTTAGGACAGTTTAGATCTTGTTCAACTTGTGCGTGTTTTGATTTGCAAAACCGGCAGCTTTCGGTGGTGTGTTAATGATTCTCCTGAAGGTCAGTAAATACATTCCATGCAAACATCCAAGGACAGAGAACAGAGTGGATTATCAGTAAATTCTCGTTTCGACTATGAGCTCTGTTTTTATGTTGCAATGCAGGTTTGCGCTCATGATGTTTTGGAAATACAGATCATGAAAGTCAAACCTGCATTTGCTGTTGCTTCCACCTCCGGTGAATCTGCCATGGGAAGCCTGGACAGGCCTGTTTTCCCACTTTAGGGTAAGAAAGCATACAAATCAGCCCACCTCAGCGTGTGCTGCAGCTGCACAAGTGGAAGTTTGTACCAAAAATGTCATAAAAACTGCAACTGGAACAGCATTTTAACTAACGAAAAGATCACCACACCTGCATCTGGGTTTGGATGTTGTGATGTATGAGAATCTAGACCCTTGTAAGGGACATGTTACACATTGTGTAACATTGTGTCTTAAATAATCAAAAGGGAACCATTAATCCTGTTTACTCCCTTTGTGCTCAGAGCTGGACTGTGAAGGATCCAGCTGTGACAGCTAACCTCACTGCACAGGCATGATGCTCTTGGGAAACTCCATCTTTAACAGCCCGCCCCAAAACTCCCCAGTTAACAGCCTTTAGCAGGACCGGTTCAAAACTTGCATTTCCTCTGGTCATCACACCCCGCAGCGGGCCCTAAGGTGTGAGTTCACTGTGAACTTTACCACCAATCTGGAAGTCAGCGGCTATGGCGTTATAGGCTGTTAGCACCTCGGTGCAGAGTCCGGGCTGATGGCGGGGGCAGCGGTGTGAAGTGTGGAGGAGGATACGCTCCATTACCTTTGCATCAAACTTGTAATCACACGCAGCATTAGAAAAGATGACGTGATCGTTGACACGTCTGAGACCACCACTGACGGCTGACTCTCCTTTAGATTGTTGTGTGCATATAAATGCAGCACTGTTTTCACAGCTGCGTGCAGATGTGTGCATGGCTGGACTGTCATGTTGGAGAATGATAAAGGGCTTCACCGAGTCTTCCGAAGTTTGCAGAGATCTATCAGAACCAAACCGAAGCCAAGAGCCTGACTAATGGAGGTTAATCCAGTGGAAGGGGAGTATAGGAGGAATGTCAACACGGGAGGCTACAAAGCCATTTTAAATTCTTTTACAGGCATGACAGGAGTCACAGCCAGACAGCAGCCAGAGTACCTGAAGCTGCCTGTCATTAATTCTACAGGCCACAGAGGAGAGGAGGATTGGTCCTGAGCCTGCTCCACATCTCCATGTGTCTATATCTGCTGATCTGGAAAAGCTGTTGTCAATGGTGATGATCCCCCCCCACCCCTAAACCCCCTTTAAAGCTGTACGTTCTGCACACACAGCTACATTCCAGCCGAGGTTAATTGGGTCAGAGGGAACACTTATCTTTGAAGAAAAAAAAAAAGAAAGATGATTAATAACGCTAAGCTTGGGAGAGCTGCTGTCCCCAGACGGACGGGCTAGCTGAGCTTCGTCGATGTCCGTAATGAGATGTATTACATGTGACGAGAATGGTGACCGCACTGGATAAATTCCTCCCTTTTAAATTATAACTACCAAAAAGGTTACGGCTCTGCAGCGATAGTGTGAAAACTTCATTTCAGTACACAACTAAACAAACCAAAAAGGGGCAGACACGGAAAACTCTCCTACACTTCCTGACCAGAAAAGGAGGCCTTTTTACCCCCCCGTGCATTCCTCCTGTCTGTTAACCACATCCAATCATCGCCATCATTACCAACAGCCTGACCCATTAATTACCAGCCATCCAACCACAAAGGGGAGCCGGAGCAGTCATGCCTTAACTGCAACTGGCGCACAAGGTCAATGAAATCGTCTCGGCTGCATCTGGCTGTTGTGACACACCGCAGAGATTTTACGCCGGACATCTGAGCTGCAAACTGAGCTGTGAGAAGATAAAGGGGACATTTTCGTGAAGGTGGCACACGTCCTTCCAGGCCAACGCCCTCTTTTAGCAAAAACAGAACCAAAGGGACAGGCGCAGAGTCAAGCCAGAACTACTGACACAATGGTATTCTTCAGCAAAAGTGGAAGCCCAGAGCCGACTGTGCTCGGCAGAGAGACAGGAGGCGCGGGGGTGGCGAGGGGGTTGGGGGACAGAGTAGACAAACAGATACAAAGAGGCTCAGTGTCCAAGCTTTAGCTCTGCAACTGAAGATAATCAACGCTAAAATAACATGTAATTTGAGTGCCCCCTCCTTCAACCACACAAGGTCAGCGCCGCTGGCTGCAGACGGTCTTGGCTGCCTGTCATTGGGACACGTTCTGGGTGGATGTGCGTGCGTTCAGGGGTTTCCGCTGTGTGAAAGGTTTTGGCTGAGCTCCACAGCCACACAAAGAGCTTCTCTGCCAGTTCGGACTGTAGGAGGGACGTTCGCAGCGCTCTCCGCTCTGTCGCTCCAAACTGCTGTATTTCCTCTGTTTGCCTGAGTCCAAGTATTTTTCCATTCAACTCTGCAGCCCGTCTGCCTTCTGTCCTGGAGAACCAGATGTACCGCTGAGAATCGTTTATTGAAAAGCCATGTTATAACACCGGACAGTTAGGAAACAGCAATTACTGGGGGATAATAAATGCAGTTGTACAGATCTTTACCTTCCCCCATTGGGCCCTGGTGGAGAGCAGAATGGGACTCCTCTGGCATGGCACTCAGGCCTCAGGATCTGAGAAAACAAAAGGTGGAGCACAAAACCGAGTCAGTGAAGAGAGTCGGAGGCCACTCTGAATTTATATTTCTCTTCATTTCAGCTGTTTTTCTTTCTGTTGTAAAGAGACAAGCGTTGTTTTAGCTGTCAGAGAATCTAGGCCTTGCATGCTAAAAAGGAAATTCTTACCATGTCCTCTGCTCCCTGCTCTGCATTTGCTCATGCCAGCGTGCTAACGTGCAGCAAAGTTAGGGCCATGGTATGCACAGCAGAGCAAACTGATTGGTAGAAAAGGCCGGAGGGATGATGACACAGACCCACCAGGAAAGTATGCTGAATTCACTCTGTGAAATGGCTACGAATTCATCAAACTCTGACGCTTTAATAGATGATGTCATTAGTGAAGCTAGATTACAGGTTTGTCTCTTGTGGAATGGGTTTTTCTGTGGTGGTTATTTTGAGGTATGCAACCAACTGTGATGCCAGTTTCTCACATGGTTGCCTCTCTGGCTCCTTACGGCACGTTAACGATGAGCGCTGTGCATGAGAACCGGTTCCTCTGTGATTCTTGGTGAGCCTCAGGCCTCTTTAACATCGCATTCTTGGGCCAGCTAGATCAGAGGAGCAGGAATTCTTCGGGGATTAGGACGGGCATTGTTCCTAGTGCATTTTCTGGCTACTGTACTGACCTGACAGCCACGCTAGCCTGGGTCAGACCGCTGCCAGGAAGTTCACCAATTAAGATGTGCAGGAATGCAGAGAGGGGGAAGATTTCACAGAGCTGGACCCACACATTAAGATCACTGGCCCCGTGTGGGGTTCACACAGCCGCAGCCACAAGGGTGCAGTTTATAAGGTTGGCAGTAAGGTTGGCAGCCTTTTCTTTTATTTGGATTTCTTCTTTTTTTTTTTTTAAATTGCAGGAGACAGAGCGAGCTACGACAATAGAGCTGCATCTTTGAAAGCAAAGATTACAATTATTGACGTGAGACAAGCAGGCCTGTGCTCAGCCGGAGGACAACTGTTACAAAGACATTCTTAAAGAATAAATCCTGCTTAAATGGCCCTTCCCCAGCTCATTTAATTCATTTTCAAGTGGCAGGTAAGTTTGCAAAAGCTGGATTCATGTTGAAAGAGGGGCTTTGAACTTGTGCTGGTGAAAAGCACCCTAATAAAAAAAGAATTCTCCGGTAAACCCGGCTCCTTTGACCTGTGAGCTAACCCATAATGACCAGGCCTAAATTACAGCCATTTTTTTCTGTCTTTGGTCACTGAGGGGCTGGAATGAACAATAGACCCACAAACTTCAGCGCAGACAAAAGGGTCTCGTTTCAGCATGTAAGGATGTAAATAAAGTAGCCACAGTACCACAGAGTTCCATCACATCTGGTCAGAATTCAACAGTCGGAACTCCCTCGCTCACTCACCTCCCTTTTGCCAACATTTCCATGTTTTACTGAGGATGGAGCGTCGACACATTTCTTAAGAAAACACTAGATGCAAACCAACATGTCTGACCACCTGTGCTGGTGTGTGTGCGCGCAACTAGTCGCCATTTTACACAAATGGAGACCATCTGGTTCCCACAGCTGATGACTGAGTTACCCACAGCATGAACCTCCCTCAAGGGCAACTGCAACATGCCCCTTAATCGAAGACAGATGCGATGAGAGCTAATCGAAGGGCTATTTAAAGAAAAGTTTCGTCTTTGGCGAGACTGATAAACTTTCCTGTTCCTCTAATCACCGGGCTCGACACTGAGCCGGCCAGCACAACCCTGAATTCCTTTCTTTATACCCCAACAAACATCTGGTTAAGAAAAGACAGACGGGAACGAGAAGTGGTCCTCAAAAAGAAGGAATCTGATGGAAAACACCATACATGTTACTTTAGGAGAAAAAATAAATATACTTAAACATTAAACAAAACCCCGAGTCCATCGTCTCCATCTTAAACCATCTGAAGCATCTATTCTACAGCTGGCAGCCTGTCACAGTTGTGAGAGAAGTGAAAGCACGCACGGAGTCTGCAGAGGAAACCAGAGAAAAAACTTTCACTGTCTCCACAGGAGGGGTTACTGGGTGCACAGACATGTCAAAGAAGCTCAAATATTGACCAAATACCAGGATTAGTGGAGTTAAAAGCCTTTGTTCAATTCCGATTGTAGTTCTTTAAAGTATTAAATCGTGACAAATACTGTACTATCTAAAAAAGGGAACAAAAACTAACAGCTGAGCTGAGTTTATGACTTCAGCCCACTGAAGTAGATCGATCATTTCAAGAACTTTTGTGAACAGATGAACATCTCACACCGTTCTTTTGCTCCTGCTAGACAAGCTGAAGGGAGGAGAAGCTAAAAATAGCTTATGGAATTCCTGCTGTACTCCTCCAACCGTCGGGGACCCTACGGCATCGTTCTGCATTGTTTGCCTGAAAAAGGCCCGCGGCAAACTCCGTTTATGACATGCGCCCCCTGAGATGGAGCGAGCCAGACATGGCGGTGCAGGTCTTCTACGCAAGACCATCAGTCAGGATGGATGTTTACACCCAGAATAAATAAGACCCTAACATGAGATGGAAGGCAGAGGTCCACAGTCCTGCAAGGTAACAGAGAGGGGCTTTATTATTTCGGCATTGCTGTTGTTTGTCTTGCGAGAGCCCCTCTCGGCCTCTAACTTATCTGTGGTGGTGGAGAACGACCCCTGACAAACGACCGTTCTGTGAATGCCTTTCTTTCCCACATTACTCCTGCAGAGTTTCCCCTGACAAACGGACCTGAAGAGACTAACAGCTTTTCATTCACGGAGGAAAACAATAAACCCCTCCACGCTTTTTGTGCATCTCCATTAAATCCGCAGCTTGCCTGCAAAGTGCTCCCAGCACAAAACACCAAAACACGTGAAGTTCTTGTCCGAGCTGGCTCTGAGAAGACCAAACCCCGATGTGCAGAGCCGTCCCGGTGAACACCCACAGGGCACTGTGGAACGTTCTGCCCATGTGGTGCCTGTCCAGGGCTGAAATAGCCTCTAATGGGAAAATAATCATTCCCTGCTGTGGTGACAAAAATGGGACAGAACCATTTTCCCCCTCACCCTTTGTTGGCGTTACATTACAGGACGCATAACTGGCGGATGAAGTTTGGGAATGCATTTTTAGTTGGCAATCAATAAGGGAGGAGTTTCCCCTTAAATGCTCTAAATGACATACGGCCGCAGTATGCAGTTGGCTAAAGGATGGAGAGAGACTTCCAACAGAGTACTGCAGCGTTTGGAAGAGCGTCGAACGGCTGCTGGGTTGAATTAGCAGGAGCCCCAAATAGATTCGGACTGTGCTCATTTCAAGGTGCATTGCATCTTTAGAAAAAGCGCCGTCTGCTGCAGTCACCAAGTCTGTCCTCTCCTCTAATGTTTAAACACCCAGAAACACCGAGCTCTCGAGTCCCGTTTGGGCTTGACCTTTAACTTTTAGCGTGTAATCCAAACTGTCACTTGTAAATGCTGGAAGTTGTAGGACATCACAGAAAAGCCAGTGAAACAGATGCTGATGAGAAGCTTGAATTAGGACTTTTTTGGGTAATAACGCCTCCATAGCTGAACCCACACGCCGCCTCCCGCAGCGCTGTTAGTGTCAATCTAGCTGCAGCACGTTAAGACTTAGAAAGAAGCAAATAATGAGCAAATTTCAGAAGATGCACTCGGGCGGTTGCTTGTCTGGACCACCAGGAAGAAAATGCTGCTGATGGCACAAAAGCAACATTTGTCTGAAATTAAGTTGAAAACTCTTTGTGTGAAAGGTCAAGTGAGGTCAAATGAGTAGAAAATGGAACTTTTCCCTGGCAACTGATTAATTTTGTCTCATTCTTTTTCAGCGGCTGGCGGGGAAAGTCATTGACATATGAAGAGGCTGCACTTAAAGGCTGGCTGTGTCTCCCCAGGGTGCTGATTAGGGGGAAAAAGCTATTAGGCCAACACGGCACAGCGGGAGGTGGGAATGGGATGCAGGGAAGAGGAAATGGCAGCACGAAGGTTAGTTTCTCTCACGGGGAAAGAATGACAAACACGTTAAAGTGGGGAATTCTCATCTCCTAAAATACAGCGACTGATCAAAGTTCACCTTCGGCTGAGAGTGTCTTGCTTCATAGGCAAACATTTCTTATCGGACTGAAACTCCCGCACAGTCCGGATCCTGCAGTTCTGAGGTGGCGAGATGATAGAAAGACGCAAAGTCAGAATCTAAAATATGTTTCCCATAGATAGGGTCAGCGGAGATCGACGCAGGATTAATTTAGGCGCACCGACGCAGTTCGTGCCTCAAGTGTGCAAAACTTCGCCGATCAGCTGGGCGACGATAATGTTAAACAACAAATGACACGACTCAGTTTCAACACACTTTAACAGCAAAAGATGCAACTCTCCTTGCACAAGTTGCTTTGTTTGTAGCGAGAGGTAAGCTTAGATTTGGCCAAGTTGTCAAAAGCTGCGCTCTTACCGAATTCGCCAACTTCTTTTTTTTCCCACGATCCCCTAAATCCTGAAAACTGCCGAAGGTTGTTGGGAAAACGTCGCTGCTTCAGCTGGATAACTTTTCACATGGTAAAAGCCGCTCAGACGCCAACACACACACACACACGCTGACTCACTCACTTACTCTGACACACGCAGATCCCAGCGCAGGTCGTCGGCTCTCACAGCGTCCTGCACACACACACACACACACACACACACACACACACACACACACACACACACACACACACACACACACACATTGCGGAGCGGGTGTGAAGAGCCCGTGCTGCGTTCATAACAACCGGAGATATAATCAGGCAGCATTTAACACTCTCAAACAACGCGTAGGTCAGCTGGTCTCATCATAAATGTTACGCAAACATCAACACATTGTTTATCTATACCCACGAAGATTATATCTACCGCTAAAAACCTATATTCCTGTTCACAAATTAAAGGAAACTAAAAGCTCCGTTCCACGGCGCTCCGTCCATGAACGCAGCACCAACCCGCTGGTTTTGACAGCAGCGTCTGTTCGGGTGTCAGGACGTTTGGCGTGGGGTCTAATAATGTCTGACCTAGAAGGGAAACGCAACTTTACTCTTTTTGCATTCAAGTATTTTTAAACCCACTCGGGGTGCGTATATTGAAGCGCGCTTGTAAAAGAAAACCATAAATTGTGAGCCTGTCAGTTGCATTTATGACTGTCAGGTCAGCGGACTCCGGGGCGCACAAAGGACGGCTTCAAAATCAATTGGGTGAGAACTAATTTATGTCTAGCTGATTAAATACAGAGGGGCGCTTCGCACAACCCCCATCTCTGCCTCCACACCATACGGGGTGCCAAGAAAACAATATGCCACGACTTAGCCAGAAGAAAGGGCATCCTGCATGCTGGGAAAGCCGAAACCTGGCTCCCAGTTTCTATAGGCAGACAGCTTAACGTTTGCTACAGCGTGGAAATTGAGCTCTTTAATTTTATTAGCAAAAGATGCGCTTCCTGAAAGACCAGGAACAAAGGCTAAAAATCTGAATAATAAATAGGGAATGCGTAATGACTTTAAGCCACGCAAAAACACCGAGTCCACTATTGAATGAGCAGGGCTGCCCTCTGCTGGTAACACGGAATAATGCACCTAGAGATGATCAATATATAGAAAAAAGCTTGAAGCGGATTCAAGCTTAGTTATTGCGCTAAATATGTACGGAAATGTGCTAATTTATTTTAAATGAATGGCGCTGTTGTACTAATGCACCTGTGTTGGTGTGAGAACTTCACCAACAGTCTGCTCTCTGGGACATTTCTGGTTAAATATGCGAATGCAGATGCAAATGTGTTGGTTCCTTTTTAAACCAATGATAAGAATATTAAAAACAGATAAAAGCTAAATAGGCATTACAATAAAAGAACATGGCACGCACACTCAGGTCTCTAAACATAGATGAACTGGTTTTAATGAGACGCCAGACGCCCGAGAACTGGCTCATAATCAACAAAGTTTCCATTAAACAGATAGTCGTTTGAATGGTTTGGAATTCCGGTTTTTATTTAGTTTAAACATCATGACACATACAGACAGAAAGCTATAAGATTAAAACGTTGACAACTCAACAGGATTACTTTACAAGGCATTGTTTAAATGGATACATAGCTTGTTTTTAATCACATCTTAAAAACTATTGACAAAATACCCTCATCTTCTCAAAACTCTGGGTCTATGTACAATACGGAGCTTTTAGGGAACTACTGACCAGCATGGAGAACCTGGTGAGGCAGGAGTTTTGGAACCTGGACAAAGCACTTGTCACTTGCAAATATGGCATGAAACATCGAAATAACAACACATTTCCAATTTTAACTGAGGATGACTTCCAGATGTCGCCGTCCTCTGAAGCGATGAATACTTCCCTTTTATCCTGAGCACAAACTGACGTTCCACCAGTTTAAAAACAAGCCAAAAACAAAGGATAACATCACATTTCATCCCTAAAGACTGCCTACTGCACGTGTCACTACTGCTGAACGCGTCCACATCAGGACTGACTCAATAAAACACACCGTTCCAGATGTCTGAGACTGTTCAGTGGAATGATGCACCTCTGGATGCCAGTGTTGGTCACAGTGCAGAGGTCAAAGGTGAGGAAGGGAGGGTCAGATGGGCTTGGTGGTGGTGTTATAGACCAGCCGCTCTCGGTCCTCAAAGGTAACCGGGATGGTGTTGGCGGGCACGCGCTGGTGTTGACCCGACTTCCTCCTCCCTTTGACGAGGCAGTACAGCAGGATGGCCAGCAAGATGAAGATGGCCAGACCCAGGAGGGCGGCTATCACTACGACAACTGCGCAAGAGATCAAAACGTCAAAAATTGCAGGTGCACTGGCAGTTGACGCCGGTATCAGAGACACCGCGGTTCCTCCTACCTGTATTGCTCGTTGCTGTTGTGCGCTCAAACTCTTCTATTCTGGCAAATACGTCTTTTTCTGTCGTTAAATGAGAGATTGAATGAGCATCATCAGTTTGCGGTAAATGGAGGTGCGCCCTCCTGAGTGGTGCACCCATCAATACTCACCCGTGATGCCTCGGCAGAATTTGGCGCAGGAATCCTGAGTCTCAAATCTGTTCTCGTTTCCTTGGCAACCCCCGTAGTTGAAGCGCGAGCACTCCTGTTTAACAGGGTTGTAGTACCACTTGGTCAGGCTGTCTCTGCAGCTCCCCGTGTCAGGCAGCTCGGTGCAGCGCACTAAAAATTCAAAGAAAAGAAAAAAAAAAAAAGACAACAAACGAGCGTAAAATGGGAGACTGAAGAGACGACAGCATGAGCTCCCGTTTCCCCGCAAAACGTTTGCTCACTTTTTTGTTCGTTGACTGGGATCTGCAGCAGTCTGTTGAAGGTGTTGTTCACTAAGGGACACCAAGAAAAGGTTGGGTGAACAAGGGAACGGAACGATCCGATAAATCCCTCAGCCTCCTACTGGAGCCGGAAGCCCAAACCAGACTCCAAGCTTACAGTCGTCGCATTTCCGCTCGTCGGAGCCGTCGCTGCACTGCGGGGTGGAGTCGCACTCCAGGCCTGGGTCCAAACAGCAGCCGTTGTCGCAGGTGAACTCCTCCGTGGTGCAGGGAGTGTTGCATTTTTCAACTGTAACGCACACACGGAACCCATCATTTCCCCCGGGAACATAAAGTCCTGCCACAAACCAGCTCTGACAGGAAGCGCGTCGACACGCAGCCTCCTGCACACGCAGCTGATGTTTGGTAGTGAGCCGGAATGGAGCTTGTTCATCAGTGGAAGTGATAAACAAGGCTCGGCTAACCGGCTCCCACACTAACGGTTGCAGTTGCAGAGCGGAGCACCAGTGTGTCCCTCCAAAAGAGGGAAGTCTAGAACACAAACGTCTTTACCAACCTTGATCTCCAGGAAGTGGCAAGGCCCTGCCAGTTTTACTGCTTTTCTCTGAAAAATGGACAAAAATGCTTACATTCTTGTTGACATTTAAACGTCACTGTGCTTCATCAACAACATAAAAACACTGCTGAGCCATATTCAGAAGAACACAGGAAACCTGAACGCAGGCGCAGACATACCTGAGCCAGAGCACGCCTTGTTGCACTCGTCCTCAGAGAGATAGTTGTTCAGATTCTCCCTGCAGCCCCCAAAGGTGAACGCCTCACATTTCTGCGAGGCGGCGTTGTAATGCCAGCGTGGGAAGGAGCCGCGGCACGGCCCCACCTTCATGGGGGCCATACAGTGGTCTACGGACACACAAGAGGACTTTAGCTCTCACTGATGATATATCTGATTCTTAAATCGTAAACTGTCTGCTTGAGGAGACCATTGAAGTCAGCTGATGACGTTCCTAGCAGGCAAGGCTCAGTATCGGCAGGTAAACAACAAAACACAGCGTCCCTGCTGCTGGTTTCAGTCCAAACCCCAGTCTGACTAAGTGCTACCAGTTTGCCCTCATTTCTGACGCCGGAAGTCGTTTTTATAGTCTGAATATTTGTCGTCTTAGCTGGATGAGAGTGGCACGATTGCACAACGCGGAGACCAACGAAAGAGAGGATGCCCCATCTGCATAGCTGCACCAGCAGGGCTGATATGACGCATTCACGTGGAATTTTCCCAACAGACAGAAACATTTGAAAACAAACCCTCAAACCACCCTTCCAGTGCCCAGTTCCCGTTTCTGCCGAGTGTTCCGCTCGTGCAAATGTCTGTCAATATTCACCAGTCGGTAATAATTAACCCCCGCCTTTTTCCCCCCACACAGATCCCAACAAGGATCCCAGAAGGACGGCGGGAGAAAAGCGTCTGAGCAGGCGCTCATAATGGAGGAGCGGGAGGTGTTGCTGCTTGTGTAACCTGGCTGAAACCGGACGGACGGGTTTCCATGAGTCGGGGGTGGAGGTGGTGGCAACGGAGCTGTGGAGGCAGCGCCGAAGGGGCTGCTCATTTCTGCGTCCGAAAGGGGCCTCGGACAGCGGCACCAAGGCCCTTTTCACACCTCCGAGGCTCCGATTACAGCCCGCCAGAGACCAGGGTCCCATCCTTCAGTGAAAGCCAGCTCCGGTATCTCTCCATCTCCCACAGGAATGGTGCGAGCATGCCTCGGCAGGTTTTATCACAATTAAACGAAAGATTTAAAAGATCTTATCAGGAGACGCGAGGACAGTGAGTCATTCGCCACGGATGGAAATGTCAACAATGGTTGAAAAGCGAAACTCGCATGACGCTGGGAAACAGGAAGTGGCACGAGATTTGGGCTCCGTCTGAGGTTTCTGACAGCTTCCTTCCTCCGTCTGCATACTCACGGTCCGACTGCTCCGGCGTGAGAACCATGACCGTGACTTTGACCGAGTCCGACTGGCCGATGGTGTCCGTCACCGTCAGCTGGAACTTGTACACCCCAGACGTCAGGTTGGACACCATGATCTGGTCCTTAAAGTTGGTTTTCTGCACAGCGGGAAACAAAAACTCACGATTAGCGGTGGGAACGGTCTTCCTCGACCAAAGGTAGCGCGTGGGGATCCGGTTGGATCCTCCGCATCACCTCGATAATGGCGTAGGGGTACGAGGTGAGCATCTGCCACTGGTAGGACACGATGGCTTTGTCGTCTTTGCTCTGCACGCCGTTGAGCATCACTATGTCCTGGGGCTGGACCACGCGGTCCTGGCCTCCGTTGGCCACGGGCGGACGGTCCTGGCTGTCTGCAGAGACGGCGGGGTTGGGGTTGGGGTTAGGGTTGGGGGCCACAACAACCGGACGTGTGTGAACACGCCAAGTGGAGGGTTCCAACGAGGGTGGTCGTTCCAAACGACTGAAAACACCGGTTCAACATTTCAAAAGACAAATCTAACGTTGGGTCTAATGTGGCCGAGCCATGAACGAAGGAGGAGTGAAGGTTAAGTGACTGTGTTTATCTACACACAAGAGACCCCCCTGGCTAAAACCCAGAGACCTAACAAAGGCCGCTACCAGCCCCTCAGGAGGCCCCCCAGGAGGCCCCCCAGGCACCAACCCACATCTGGGACTTACGTGGGGCCTGGTCCACGGAGAGGTAGCTCTCATACAGGGTGTCCTGGATGTAACTGCTGAAGCCCTTCTTCTTCACAAAGCGGCACGCGTACTTCATTTTGTACAGGCAGTCAAAGAGAAAGCAGGAGCTGATGGAGCCCTCCTCCTCTCCTCTCTCCATGAAGGCGACGTTGCACTTGGGCTCCTTGCAGCAGGCCCCCACGCAGTCCCGGTACCGGCCCAGGTTGGGCGACGACAGGAAGGTGGCCCCGTCCTTCACCGACTCGTCGGTGTCCAGGATGAAATCGTCCTTGCCCTTCTGGAAATCTGCCAAGCATCCGTCCCCAACCTCTTGGCCGAGGGAGGAGTGGAGGAGCAGCGCCGCGACCAGGAGGCAGCGGGCTCCCAGACGCGCTCCGAGGAGCGACTCCATTCTTCAGATCAAGGTTTGCGCAATCGATGCAGCCAGCGGACCAGCTGTGCCGACTAACAGCTCGGAGATCCGGAAACTACTAATTTATTCACTACTACGACTGAAAAAAAAAGAACAGCAGCGGAGAACTGGTTAGGCCGCAGAAACGAACCCGTTTGATCTGCTCCTCTTAGCGAAGCGAACGTCCCGGAAACGAATCAGTAATCGATCCAAAGGTCAATCGATCCGGCCCCGCTGATCGGTTCCGATCTCAGTCCCGAAAGTCCGGAAAGAAGCGACCCGCCGCACGTCGACGCGAACCTGGGGAAGAGCCGACCTGCGTCACCTGAGAGGTGGGGGGAGCGAAGCTCCTCCCCCCGCGGCCGCTCCCATTCCCAGGTTCGTATTCCTCCTTCTTCAGAGCGACGACGCCAAAATACGTGCTGACGCAACTTTTTTTTGGGTCCAAATTCTGACGGCTTCGTCATCATTTCCCGGTCATCTGTTCAAGTTACTTTTCGTGGGACCAGTTTGTACACGCTGCAACAAGTAGGAGAATAAACCGATTATAAGGAACAACCAGTTTTTTTGGACTATTATGTGGGAAATTATTTTTTTTTTTTTTAAATAAATGATGGATTGGCTTGAAAGATACTTCCAATAAAAATATCCAGTAATATTTCAAATAATCATGGGGTAAAGTGAAAAAACATTTTTTTTATTCGTTTTAAATTTTAAGAGCATTTTACTACAGAATATGACCAAATGTAAAAGTTTAAAAACACATCTGAAAGACAAACCTAAGCAGTTAAAACGACCATTTCACTTCTGATATTAATAAAACAAATAAAAATATTGTAACACGATTCCTGGGAGTGGTGTGAACTTTTTAAATAAGTCCACTAGATGGCAGGATTGCTTTTCCAATTTCAGGTAATAGCTGGAATATTTAAAAAAAAAAACAGACCAAAAAAACCCTTATGGATAGTTCTTTAGCACATTTAAAAGATTATTATATTCTTTAGTTTGGCAGTATTTCCTAGCCTGTCTTTGGCAACATTATATGCATCCTACTGAATCACCCATTTACGGTCACAGATGAGTCACTAAAAATTACCCAGGTGAGGAAGGTCAGGGCGTGGAGGCTGAACCTCGCTGGAAATGCAACACAATCAGGCTAGGGTCCAGAGAAAGAGAGGATTTCAAGCGCATTTGATCTTCTCAGCTAGCTGAACCAGAAGCAGAGAAATTTGCCAAACTTCTTCACCAGTTCATCTCTCATCTGACAGACTGGTGGTGCTGAAACAGACAGCAAGACACCAAATGAACAAATTTGTGTGTGTGTGTGTGTGTGTGTGTGTGTGTGTGTGTGTGTGTGTAAAAGTGAGCCGCTGGAGGCCCTCAATAATTCAGGGATCGTATCAAACGATGCATTGGTGGGTGATGGCGGTCGAACGTGGGTGTTTGATGCTGTCTGTCAAACTTAACACTGAATCTGTTATTATTATCATCACTAGGAACACATTATAATAGAAACAATTGAAACTGCAGCTTTGTCATCAGTGTTTTGACTATTTTTGGCCCGAGAAAATGCACCAATAAAAAGGCCGACTGTTGATACTTGGCTTCACGGCTCAGTGGAAGCTTTGAAGCTGACTTTAAACAGCGATCTGGTCTTCATCTAATATTTACCACCGTGTAACTTGGGAAGCCAATTTGACTTCAAGGCATATTAAACATGCACCTGATAACATCTGTTATGAAAGAAGCGACGGCTATCGCACAGGAGGGAGTGTAACTCTCCTGTCAGGGGGCCCACGATTCTAAAGGCCATTTACTGAGTCGACACTGGGCAACAAAAGTGATACTGTCCCAAAATTAGGAGATAACAGACACCTCCCAACAGATCTTTATCCCTTTTCCTGTAACATTTGCACAAATGCTTATCATATACTGTAGATAAAGTTAAAAGATGAAAACCCCATGAACACTGTGTAAACAACGGATGATATCGATGTTTTAATGACCGGCTGAACGCAAATCTTTTCATGGATCCGTCTAAGTGGGAGCACTTATGATTGGCGCGTCATGATTGGGTGATCTGCCTTGGTTCCAGAATGAAAACATTATGATTACTGTTATATGTTTTCTAATTTTGGTCAGACATGTCAGCAAAGGTGTAGATCCCTGTCATAATTACTGTGCTTTTATTGGCGCAGTTGACCTATGCTCTCCCACTGCAATGATATAAAGAGAGCAAAAAGCAAACACACCTGCTACAAGATGCGTGTGCACACTCACACGCACGCACGCACACACACACACAGAGGCACAAACAAATAGGACTGCACACACTCTTGTACACAGAGGCATATCTCCTGATAGTGCAGCCAGTGGGTGTTGCAGGAGGAGGAGTAAAGGAGAGAGATAGAGAGGAAGGGCAAGCGAGAGAGAGAGAGAGAGAGAGAGAGAGAGACGAAGAAGCAAAGCAGCGTTAGAGTGAGGGGCAGCACGAACACTGCAAAGCAGGCGTGACGAGTGAGGGGCAGCACGCCCACTGGAAAACCTGAGACAACGCAGGGGAGCAGCAGCCCGAACGTGTCAGTGAGGCTTAAGCAGGGGACAGCAAAGTGTACGTGTCAGTGAGGCTGTGTCTGCGTGCGGGTGTGTGTACTCCTGAGACCGAAGCAGCTATGGCGTCAGAGCCAGGCGCCCAGTCCAGAGTGATGTTCCAGACAGTGGAAAAGACGGAGGAACCAGC
>CAAE01015019.1:4975242-5012289 GCA_000180735.1 Tetraodon nigroviridis
ACACACACACACACACACACACACACACATATGCACATATCCTTACTATATTAGTATAGACTAAATGGAATAACTATATCTGTCAGAACTTGGATACAAGGCCACGAACGTGCCTTTATGGTGAGCGTGCTGGCCACAACCGTGTCTATCCTGTCGCAAAAAGGGTTAAAAGTCTTGTCGCTGCGACGCAGCACATCATGTTTGAGCAGGTAGCCGGTTCTTCCATTGAACTCGAACAGAGCCATGTTCAGCTGCATGGGGAAATCTGGAAACAGACACAAACACTTCAGCCATCCAGGGCAACGCCGAATTATTCAGGTGCAAAAAGAGGCGGAACACTGACACCCTGTGGTGAAAGGCAAAGCACGACGCGTCAAATGAAGGAAAACGGTGACTGGCTGCATCGTCTTGTGTCGCGCAGCGTCATTTGTTATATTTTTAGTAACAATTTGCATGACGTCTCTATCTTTACCCATTGTCTGGTAGTTGAGCGCCACCATCTGGCATCCGACGTTCCAGAAAGGCTGTGGGCTGTAATTAGAGGAATCCACTCTTGTTCCTTTGGGGTAAATCCTGCTCATCTGCCTTTTATTATATCTGAGAAAGAGCATTCAGGAAATACAGTTTAGTATTATTTCTTTCCGCATTTTAATGCGAGCAAGGACATTTTTGTCCATTTTAGGCACTTTTTTTAATTTCACTGTTTTTAATCTTGAAGGATACTCGACAAATTCAACAGCATTCTTGGCAATCATTGTCTCCCCTTTAGTCTCCACGAAAGATGAGATGACATAACTCTTGTTTTTCTCTGTGGAGGAGGTGAGGGTGGTGAGTAGAGATGGCATGCTAGCTGTTATTTATCATTTCTTTCTCCCGGAGACACACTTCTGGCGTTGTCAAAAGAGATGAATTTGTTGGGCTGGATGTAGTTGACCAGGGACGACATCGCCTCAAAAGCTGTCACTTCTTGTCCGGCTGTGCCCTGCAGAACGTTCACACAGGGATGTTAAGGATGAAGGATGGTGGACGGATGATGTGAAGCACACTCTACCTCATCTGACGTCTTCATTTTCTCCTCATCCTGCTCCTCCGTGTCCTCCTGCTCCTCTGTGTCCTCCACACGAGCGTCCCCCTCTGGTTCAACACGTAAACATGAACCCGGCATCACATTAAAAGCCGCGGACCGTGACGGGGCCTCACCTGACCCAGCCGGGGTCTCCTGGGTGCTGGTAGTTGTGCTGGCAGGATCCGGGGTTTTCTTAGTAGTGCTCTGGCTATGGGTGCTGCTCTTCTTGTTCTTGATGAGGATCTTGCCCATCAGCTCAGATGGACTGGGAATCTGACAGCCCGGCTTCAGCTGGACAAGAGACATGCAAATGACCATCCCCTGCCAGTGGAGAGCTCTATGATGATGATGAGGATGAGGATGACAAGTGCTGTCTTTTACTGAACTTTATTCCTGCCAAAGCTGCGTCAAATCGTAATGAACTTAAAAAAACATATATTTGGTGGCTAACCAAAGCATGGAGTTTGACTTTAGTTTTTATAGTTAAACACTCTCTCTCTCTCTCTCACACACACACACACACACACACACACACACACACACACACACACACACACATCTACAACAACAACACACACACACACACGTGTTTGCAGGTGATATGATTGAGTTTAGGAGGCGTGTGCAGAGATAAGACACCAGGCCAGAACTTTGCCTCGGACTGACTTTCTGCTAATGCGGCTGGATCCAGAACTCTGCTGAGCCTCACAGAGACAACAAAACAAACTGTTTTGCCAGCAGAGCAGCCATGTACTCACAGGGTATTTGTCCAGCGGCTCTGTCAGCAGGGCCTCACCAAATATGGTTTTGCAGTAGTTGGCCATTTTCTCCTGCTGTTTCACTCTGCAATAAAGCAGAGAAGGCTGTTGAGACGCCATTACGCTCAGTCAATACGGTTACACGGCAGGAGCGGAAAAACCTCACGTGTCAACATGGTTCTCGAACGAGAGGATGACAGGATACTGGGAGGTCTTGAAAGCACTCTCAGCGATGGCCTCAATCACGTCCTGCGGCACATCAAGATAGGACGCACACTTTTGTTCGGCTGTCACAGATGAAGCTTGCAGCCACACCAAAGCGTGACCCGAGCGTGACTTTCACCCGTAAGCCACAAAGGAAGACAGCCTGACAAAGTGCAGAGCCCTCTGGACTCCGCAGAGACCCTAAAACCATTTCCAGACCCATCACATTTAGGAACTGAGGTGTTCTGCTTCAGGGAATGTGCATCTCCATCTGCCCTTAAAAGGAAGCGCTGGATGACGGGTGTGTATATAACACGTGCACGCGTGTTTCTTTGTACTTTAGGGCCACCTCGCATTCTCTCTCTCTCTCTCTCTCTCTCTGTGTGTGTCTCTCTCTCTCTCTCTCCAGATAAAAGTACAAACGTGTTTTTATGGTGATCAGCGAAATTATCGTCACATCTTAAGTCTCTAGGCGGCATGTGCTGAGGAGCGTGCACGTTGAGATGTCACCAAACAATTCCAACCGCGCACACAGGAAACAGGTAGTTAAGCTGTCTCTATAAAAGGAACAAGATTTACCATGGCGAGGAAATACTGACCAGAGGTCAGCAGAGACGTCCGACCAAACCTGCCATCCATCATCTCTAATGCTTCCTGAGCTGCTTTAAATCCTTAATATTGACATATTTTGTTTTTCTTTAAGTTAGACTATAAAACCTTACCTGAGTCAATCATTTGATCCATTACTGAACATTTTATGATTTTTAAGTTCTCTGTTATAAATCGAGCCAAACATTAACGGACAGAACAGAGTTAACTTCCTATCTTTGTTGACCCCATCTGTTTGTTGCATCATTATAAGTGTGTTTTCAGTTGGAGAAGATCTGTTTTTAATGGGACCATGGTGTAACCACCTTGAAGAGGATCTCAGTCGTCATGGTGAAGCCGTGGGTAATGATGGGCTCTTCATCTGGGGGTTTGCCCTTCCAGCAGTCCAGCTCCAGGCAGCGGCACCCGGCCAGCAGACACTGTCGGTACATCTCAGGCGACGACACACCAGAGAACTGACCAGCTGTGGAGAGAAGAAAGAAAGAACACCATCGGTCATCCGGAGTCTGTTTATCAGAGAATCCCCGAGCTGAGCTGAGCTGAGCTGAACCTGTCAGGTACGTGTTGTGAGAGGACTTGATGAAGTAGTGGGGCAGTGGTTGGGTCATGTCCTGCCACTTGGCCAGCCGGTCCAGCATGACCACCGATGTCTCTGGACCCATCAGGAAATTCAAGAGGCCTTCAGGAGAAATGAGACCTAGAAAGAAAGACAGGCTGAAGTCTCCGCCCGGGCCTGCCTGACTGGTCGCCACGGCACCGAGCCTCACTCCTGTGAGTGTTGGAGGAGCAGGGCTCGTATTTGTCGATCAGGGCCTTGATCTGGTCCTGCCGCAGGCGAGGGAACAGCTCCTCGTTCAGTCGGGAGTCCCGCTGTTTCTCGTTGAGGAATTTAGTGAAATTCTCCTTCGTCATGGTCGGTTTGGTGGAGCTGGAGGACACACAGCAAACGTGCAAATCTCTTCAGCGGCGCACGTGATCCCGGCCGCCGCAGCTCCCCATCCCCCCACATGAGTCCCGGGCGAGACAGCGGGTCAAGTAAACATGCTGTTATTTGCTGCAGAGCCTCTGGGAATGTGACTGTAGATGTGTATCCGCCAAACATGACAAATGAAGCATTCAGCTGCGTCATGAGGCGACTGCGTCCGACTCACTAGGAGGTGAAGATCTCTAAGATCTCTGGACGAGGGCAGAGGTTGTTCATAAACACCTTGAAGGCGGCCTCAGTGAAGACATCGGGTTTCATGGTGTCGTACTGGAACAAACGCACACATGCCGTCATCTTGGTTTCATGGCAGTGCGAGTGTGTGCAGCGTGTTTGTATTTTCCAACCTTTCCTTTGGGGAGGTGAGCTGATGCCAACGCACTTTCAACTCTTTTCTTATCTGCGGGGAACATCTTGTAGATGCTGCAAGAAGATGGAGTGAGAACAGAAAATGTGGCATTTTAGTGCAGAAGGGAAAGACACCACCACCCTTCACCCCCAGCTGCTCCCACGGCAACCCTACTTCTTCACCGGGATCTTGCCGTCCTTGTTGGTGTGTAGGGAAATGCGGACGTATCTAAGATCAAACACACGTGGTTTAGCGTGACATCGTCCCATTTGGGTGAACGACTGTGTTCAGTCAGCAACAAAATAAGCTGACAGCTGGATGTTCCCTCACATTTTCTCTAGGAAGACTTGTCTGCACGCGTTGTTTCTGGCAGCATTGTAAGCCAGTGCCAGAATGTCGCTGGCCCAGTTCTGATGTATGTTTGAGCAGAAACACAAACAAGGATGTCAAACATGATTTGTGTTCAAAAGCGTCTAAAGGGCCGCTAACACACCGCTAGAGGGCGGTGATAAAACAGATTTCTGGAGGCAGGAATGGGAATAATTCAAGTGGACCAAAAGATTAAACCAGGAAAAGGTTTCCCGTGTAAAATGCTGAGTGTTTTTTTGTAGTTTCTTACCTGTGCCAATTTTTCCTTACAGGCAAAGAAGTTGTGATAGGTTAAATTCACCGTGTCTGGTCCGGAGACGATGGTCAGAGTCTTGGCGAGATGGTTGCTGTCAGGGAAATCCAGGTTGAACACATTGCGCACTTTAGGTTGCTGCGAAAAGAAAATGAGAGCAAGTGTGTTTTGCTGTCAACTGAGCCATTTGTTGCTTAAATGATGTCAACAAAGGGCAAAAAAGTGCCAATGACAACAGAACGACTTTTGGATAATTCTATATTTATTAGGTTGTCTTGCAAATGTTGACGTTGGCAAATGGTCTGAAAAGCGATTTAACAAATGGATTCAAAGATGAGCCAATGTTCTCTGTCAGCTCCGGCAGACTGGTCATGATATCATTTGCTCAGAGAATAAATGCTGCATCTGCAGGGCTCCGGCAGCTGGGAGGCAAATTTTCCGTCCTAAACATGCAAACGCCCCCACAGACTCAGGGTGTTATTGAAATGTCTCCTGGTAGTCAACACAAATGACATGGCCACTTGGAAAAACTGGAAAGCAGTTTTGCATACTTGTCTGAGACACTTTGTCAAATGAGAACTCAAAACTTCAATGTGAACTAAGTGCTATAATAATAGTGTTTAAATATTGCAGATACTAAGATTTAATCAAAATGTGTTACAAAAACATGGACATAGACAAGCTATGTTTGTGCAGCTATCTGAGCAGGCTTTTTACAAAGATTCCTACTCATTTCTCCACCCTGACCATAAAATAAACCCTCCTGGTGTTGTTTTTTTCCCCTGTACAGAGTTGTTCGGAGCCTGCAGACTGATCCTCAGCTTTGTTCACCACATTTACAAAGAAACACTCCAAAGACAAACACAAATAAACTGAAACAATGTGAGCCCTGATTTAAATGCTGCCTCTCTGTACTTGAACCAGTTAATCATTTTAGTATGTCAGCGGCATCCTTCCCAAAACTCCTTGAAGATCTGTGCTTCCCAAACAGCCGCCACACCACCCACCCCACCCCACTTCACCCAGCTTTCCCCCGGACTTCCTGCCTGATTCCCCCTGCTAGGATGATGCAGACCTCTGCATTCCCTCCAAGGGGAGGGAATTTCAGGCTTCTGCATCGAGCCCTCGGTGACGGCGGCTGCATACTGCAGCTCTCTGCAGATGGCAGTGGGGAAGAAAGCTGCAGCAGCTCTCAGAGTTCCAGCCAAACACCCAGTCTGGGAAGACTCCGGCACAGACTTCAGATCAAGTCTTTGTGCAGATGTGTGTGTACTGGAGCTTCTGTGTGTTTCTGTACTGGGAAAACAGTGTCGGTAGGCACGTCCGGCATTTTTGCATTGGAAATCTGCTGCTCATATTAATGGCTAAACTAGGAGCTTGAGACCTGATTTGCATACCTGCAGAGATTGTTGTGGCGTCTCACTTAGCAAACACTGAAAATGACATTAAATCACAGCAAAAACTCACTTTGGGGAGTTTGGCATATTTTCCTGTTCTGGTATCTCTGATAGTAGCAACATCCAGGAACGTTGTCTCCTAGAAACAAGAAGAGAGAAATTAGATCCAACACTGAATTTAACATGTAGGCGCTAGTCCAAATATGGATTCAGATACAAGTCATCATTTGGCAAAGTAGAGAGGTGTGCAAATTTATTATGTTTGTTCAGAGGGGGAAAAAAACACTGCGAAGGCACCTCAAAGGAAATTTCAGTAATACACATTCACAGCAGCCAGGAGGAAAATGTGTCTTAATAGGGCAGAAAACACAGACTACAAAGATAGATTGTCTTTGTGGAATGAAGTTCAGCAGCACGGTGCAGCAGGATGAGCCTACGCCAGCACAGATCGATAACCTCCACAAGCTGCCGATGTCGGAAGATGCAGCACGGCTCGGGGCTATCCAGCAGCTCCGGCAGATGAAACACACTCTGCATGTGAGTCACCCGAACATGTCGGCCTCCGTCACGTACAGTCAGGCTGTGTTTAAGTGATGCACAGAGAGCCTGTACTGCGTCCACACACGTATCTGTGCCAGACTCAGAGTATCGATCACCTTGCTTTGGTTCATCCAGTACAGGTAGAATCCTTTTGAGTCGATCTTCATGGTGACAGGGGTGGTCTTTGAGGAGTCCTTGATGGACACACGGGCGAAAAGTGCTCAGGTTTAGGTTGGAAATGTTTGTCAGTACCGAGTTAAGCAAATCTTCTTGAAGCTGCAGTTCCTACTCACCTCTGACCATTTGACAAATCGTTCCCCTTTGACCATGTAGGCTTTGACCTCTGGAGCCTCTAAAAAGTACCTTTTCTGGTTCATTTTTGAACAAAGACTGTCCGTCCATTCGCTGTGGCTGCAATCACAGACTAGCTTGTCCCTCGGTTTGTTTTTAGAGGATCCAGTAAAATGTGCAGCGTGCACATGCAGGACACACCCTGGCAGATAATATGCATTGCAAATATGGTTGATTAAACAAACAAAGCAAGATCCTCACTAATGTTAAAACTGTTGCTTTCAAGCTGCCCTGAATGAGATTAAGATGTAAGTTAATCACTATTTTATCAAACACAGCTGAAGATATTCAGGATGAATCTTTTGATATCTGGAAAGTACAGTGGAAAACTACATCTGACGGAGGTATAAGAAATAAATAAAACAGCATAATGATCACCATCAATGTAACAAGCACACATTCACAGCCGCAGCAGCAGCTAAATTTACGGGGTTTTGCCTGTGAATTGATGTCTTATTCTTCTTTCTTTTTTCTTTTTTTTACATGTTACAGTAAAGTCTTTTTTGTGTGGAGTTTTTTCTCTTTGTGCCAAGCGCACTGCCATCTGAACTTCTTGATCAATGGGCTTCAGAGCTAAATAAAGATGAAAATTCCAGCTTTTCTGTTATTTTGGTTTGTGTCCGTGGTGACACTGCCACATTCGCGAAGGCTGCTGTCTGAGCTCCTCCTCATCACCTGTCCCACCTGTCCTGACTGCGCAATAGCGGCTCCGTGGCGCTGTCCGTTGTGCTGAAATGTGGCCCTAGAAAGGGGCAGCCATGGGCACCTTGAGCCAGCAACTGTGTTGGGAACTAAATAACCCTCAAATTGGAGGCACCAATTGCTAATTAGTTGGTTTGTTGCACAAAGGCGCATCTTTTGGTCTTGTCTGGGGTCAGTTTCTCACTTGGCTGCAGCAACATCATCCTGATCTGGATGCGCTGCGCAAGCAGCTGCTGATGGGGAGCTGATCGCTGTTTTGGGGCTGCAGCTGTGTCTTTAAGAGCCACCGCCCGCCCCCAATCCTATATTTTTAGCTGAGCAAGCGTTCGTTTGCTGGATAAGACGGGCAGCTGTGCACCGCGTGATCTCACTCGTTCATAATCTGCTCCGAATCTTGCTCTGCGGATGCGGTTCGGGCCTGCAGCCAGATACCCTCCCGGGAATGTCGCGTCGGGTGGACGTTTGCCTAGCCCCTGTCGGATGCTAAGACGCGCTCTTCAGCTCCGTTGATGCCTGGTGACAATACTGAAACGCAGCGCAGCGATGGGCTCCAAATATTTGGCGCAGCGCTTCTGAGTCGGATGAATTTTAGGGGATCAAATTAGCTGCGAAAGCTTTCTGCTCAGCCCTCTGCTGTCCGTCTTCTTTTGGACTGTGGATAACAAGAAGGCTTCAAGACGGAGGGGGTGGTGGAGCATCGAGGGAAAAAAAGGGGCAATATGAGAGAGCGGGACTTCATGCCCAATATGGAGAGGGGCAAACCTGCGACTTACACGGGGGACAAAAAGGCTAAGATGGCTGCTAAGACTAACAAGAAGTGGGTAAGACTAGCCACTGTTTTTGCTTATGTACTGTCCGTGTCCTTAGCAGCCATTATCCTGGCAATTTACTACAGCCTAATCTGGAAGCCCACCACTGCGTCCTCTCCATCGGGGAAGCCTGGCGCGTTGGACGAGGTGAGCCCCACCGCCAACATCTCAAGCAACCTCTCCACAGGCAGCAACGTCTCGGAGTGGATCTCTACACAGACGCGGCAGGTGACGACCCCGCACCACCAGGCTGCTCTGTGGGCCGACAGAGCCGAGAGGGCGGCCGCGTCCCCGCGCGGTGCCCCTGCAGAAATTGCGCACTCGCAGCAGGAGGAAGGACTGCGCGCTGATACGAGCACGGACAGGTCGGACACTTTACACAGGCAGACGCGCCAGTCTCAACCCGGAGTCAGTCCCCCTATCCCGACGGGCAGCAGGGAACCTGTGGAGGACCTGGAGCAGGAGGAGGAGGAGGAGGAGGAGGAGAAGCCAGAGGCGCACGCACAGGGCACCGAGGTGATGGAGCCCACAGATGCCGCGGCGGTTGTTTCGCCGACCCCTGCGACAGAGCCACCGGGCCTAAGGAGAGCCTGACCGTGACCTGCTCTTTAACTCAACAGGATGGAGTGTTTTACAGACTCAAAGCCGCGGGTCGGATTTTTTTTTTTTTTTTTTTTTTTTTGCAGAGCCTCTTTATGGATGCTGAACTGCACACAGACCTCCCTCCTCCATCACCTCTTTGTTTTTTAGCTCTTAGGCCATCTGTATGCCTTAAATCAGTGTGTCCCTGCACATCTCCCGAGGCCTCTGACCGGGCCTGGACCACACATTCTGTTCACCCAGAGATGCTCCCGTGTTCTCTTTTCGCAGCACACAATAGTCCTCAGAGACAGAAGAGGCTGAAGGGCACTGCCACCGTCGGCTGGTCTACATCAATACTGCACTTACTCGCTTTTTACCTTAGCCTGTTTTTTCCTGTTATGGATCAAATCTGGATTCCAAGTAGAACCTGCTTTATTTATTTATGCTCAGGTATGTGCATATAACCATGTAAATGTGTTGTGTTTTTGCAGGGCAGGCATACAGCTTTTTGGCCAATAGATGAACTTATACTGTAGTTAGGTACTTTTTATTAATGGTACAATATAGCTATCACCCACATCACAAAATAAACGACCTTAGAAAAATGACACATTTTGGGATTTCTATTACATATATGTAAATCATTAATCACCTACTGACATTATCCTGTATGTTGATATTTTATTTATTCAGAGCCAGAAGGGATTATATAAAGTATTTAAATAAAGGTTAGGTTTTTCCTACTGATGTATGTTTTGTGTCCAAACTGAAAGGTTTGAGGCCTTTTACAGAAATATGGTGTGAAGCAGCACAAAGAGGGGACTAGATTATGGTCGTTCGAGGGGTGATGTAATGTCATTTTCAACCGGTGCGCCCGCTCATCACCTGAACTGGCTGCCCGCCGTGTGATCAGAGGGACTGATTGTGCTTTTCATAAGAAAGAGAGGGTTCATGTGTGCAGGAGCTGCTGCCGCCTGCTTCCCGACCACTCCACACAGTCACAAGAGGTGAACTGTGAGGAGGAAATCAGGGCCACCGCCTCGTGCGCCCCACTGGCAAGCATGTGCGGGAGGTGCATCGATTCAAGAGCTCTGTTGTTGCGCCGCACGAGGAAGAGAGCAACACATTACACAATGGTGCTATTTTCATCCACCTGGAGGTGACAGGCTTCGCTCGGCATCACGCTGGAAATGAAAGCGCTCCATTTCCTCCTCTGCATCCCGGACCTCCATGATGTTAACAGTGATAACAGCTTGGGTCACGATAGCAGCCTTCTTAGTAGTAGAGACACCCCCCCGTCCCCCGTCCCCACCACACACACACACACAGAAGCACAAAACATATATGCAGTAACACAGTCTGCAGAACAGAATGCCTTGCATGACAACGGCGCTACGACCTCTGCTCACAGGGTAGCCTTAATAAACGCATGTGCAGCACCTTTTATGGCCTCCGGTGATGCATGAAAGAAGCAACGACTGTCCCATTGATGAAGGAGTTCATCAGTTCTGACAGTTGGAGCTGGAAGCCATGCTGGAGTCAGGAGACAGCATCTGACCTCATGACTCCTGAGACCAGTGGCCAGGCGACTGGATGATCTGGTGTCAACCCAGTTGCATGTGGCATTAGCGTTAGCGTCTGTTTCCCTGACGACCAAGCCTCTTCACTTTACTTGTAACTCACATCCCCTTGGCAAGCTTGTAAAATCTAAAAAAAAAAAAACGAAAGGAGAGGGGGGCCTCGTTGTTCACCATATTTGACAAGTTTGACAGCGACAGAATCAAACAACGTCCCCAAGACAGCCATAATAACAGAACTCGCAAAACAACAATAGCCTGGCATTCTTCCTGTGAGGCGTTGTCATAAAAGCTATGAAATATTCATACGATGTTTCTGCGGCAACTTTCAATTACTGAGAGGGCAAAATACGGTGAAAGGAAAGCACAGCTGCGCGTACAAGCTGGCGCTGCCTTCAGGAACTTCAACACTGTTGCATGACGACGCTTTGAAGATGATGATGTGTTGTTGGTGCGATGCAAAATGACAGGCTGCAATATGTTTACCTTCTGTGTCAGGCATGGGGGACAAAGGTGAGGTAGGAGCATGGCGCTTGTTACAGCGCGTGCGCCACGTGGCAGGGACGTGCTGATTGTGAGCGGGCGTGGGCCTGATCTGTCTGCCTGACAGACTGTTTGTCACAGTCACGTGACCGGGCCAGGTCGGACCCCCGTGTCTGCCTGACCAACCGCCACCCAGAGTAATGAAACACCTCCAGAGCCTTCTGATGTTCCCTGAGTGTCGCTGACGCGAGGTGGGAGGTGGTTCGGTCAGCCAGACATGGATACACAGTACTAGTTCAAAGCGAAAGCTGATCAAAGCATTCATAAGCAAAATAACGATATAAAAGGTTGTTCGGAATTAAAAGCAAGTCTAATTAG
Organism: Tetraodon nigroviridis; assembly: GCA_000180735.1. Classification (NCBI taxonomy): domain Eukaryota; kingdom Metazoa; phylum Chordata; class Actinopteri; order Tetraodontiformes; family Tetraodontidae; genus Tetraodon; species Tetraodon nigroviridis. The sequence goes on from CAAE01015019.1 coordinate 4,986,652, forward strand.
ACTCACTGACCTCATATAGAGAGGTTATTTCTTCAACGCTAAATGGGCCTTTAAATGTATTATCTTCTTAGATTGTTGCTTCCAGAACTCAGCCAAGTACTTTAATACTTTTCACAAATCTTTCCTGCTCTCTAAATAACAACAACTGGGACGGTAGCCATGACGATGCACAGGGACGACGCTCTTGGCTTCAAATTTGCTTGGAGGAAAAACAGTCAGAGTGTTTTATTGGAACCGCTGCCTCAGAAAGGCAAAGGTTGTGCAGCAGAGTGCATAATCCTACACTGCACTTCAATCCGCTAACACAGCCTACAGGACCGATTTCCATAATGCTAACACCCCCAACGAGAGCACGTTATTGCATCACACCCTCTAAAATATGAGATGGCTTTGCAGTCAGGTGACCCCAGGGGTCAAATGCTTTGGGCTCCTGGTAAAAATGATATTCAGTGATGACGGCAACCGTTGAATCCTCAACGGTGGCGCTGCCATGGAGATAACGCCCGGAGAACATAATTAAAATAGTGTCACCTATGGGAGGTCCCACCCGTGAGGCGGAGGCAGCTGAAATGAAGCAGAGCCAACATGGAGATCTGACAAGCTGCCACATTTCTGCTGTTTCTCCCTGCAGACACAAACAAAGGGCAGCCACAGTTTGGGATTCCTCAGCTTTATTGGTGTCCTTTAGAATTTCCTTGACAGAAAGTCCGATTGTGACCGTGAGCATTGAAAATAGCTGAGATCACACTTTGACACTCACACACACACACATACACACACACACACACACATACAGGCACAAATAATAATCCCCCCCTGATGAATTTGTGTGGAGTACAACAAGGAACACCCAGATGGAGGACAAACTAAAACGGTGACATATTCACCAGATTCGGGTGCAAACGAAGGAAGCTGACGGAGGACTAACGTACCATCACTGATCTGAGTCCAGCCTGACGTTAACTATTTTAGAGGGGACCTTCATCACCTGTCGTTCTGATTCCATAGCTCTGAAAGAATAAAGCCCCGATGCAAACCCGCTCCTTCCTTCTTGCGTGAAAACTGAAACAGTGCGACTGTCTTCTCTCTTTTTTTTTTCCAGTGTGCTTCCACTCGTTTTCTGATGATGTGAAGTTTATGTAACCACAGTTAGTTGACAGGGCCCCGCAGCTCAGAGAATAGCCACTGTGTTCTCTCCTCACTGGTTACATAACTGCTTACTACTGTAACACAGATACCCCCCCCACCCCACCCCCACCCAAAAAAAATCATTTGTAGACAGAGATTTGTGGAGCTACTTGTTCTAGATGCCACCTAATACCAGAACTACAACAAAGACAGCTGACTACAAAACTACTTTTCACAGAAGAGTGCAGCTAATTGTGTTGGCCGCATGTTGTTTGACTTTCCCACATCATTTTTTCTTAAATAGTTGTAACATCAGTGCTTAAAAACACACAGAATGCCTGAGAAAAAACTGGGATTCAGTCTTAAATAACATTTTTAGTCGCGTCAAGTTGTCGTCTTTTGGACTTAAGTTCAAGTTGTTCTTTTACAATAATCAAACGAATGTGTTGAACTTAGATTTTACAACTATTGTATCAAGCTGGGTTGCATGAACCATGTGGAGTGAGCTTGAAATGGACGGATGACTATTGCTCAACTAAAGACTAATGTGTCCTTCACTAAGGCTCTAAAAGGCCACTGAAACTGGTAAATCTCTAAACAGCTGAAACAAGTGAGCAGTAAACCACTTTACGTCTTCATTCTGTATCACCCAGAGTTTGCAGCTAAGGCAAAAATCAGGCACTAAACAACATGTGGCTGATGTTTATTTTGGCGGGCTGGCTGCATCTAACTAGCGAGCCTCCATTATCAAGTTAGTTTAATACAAATGTAAACATTCAATGATATTGCACTCAGGCCGCTCACTAACATACCGCGCAGCGCGTCAGCACACCGATCCTGGTACTGACTCATAAAGTGCTTGGATGTAAAACCATTTCAGCAGGGGAAACCTTGTTTCCGTTGAACATCCACGGAGTGGGACCACGCTGCCGCGAAACTGAACCGCGATCTTCAAACCGGAAACCTCAGAAGTGCGTTCGGGTGCCAGGAGGCAGAACTCCACCTTTCTGCGACTCTCTTTCGCTCTGTCAGACGATCTTGCCTTGCTCTCTCGCCTGCGGAGAAGGAGAACATTGTGAGCTCGGGTTCAAGGTAACAGGTGGTTTGTCTCGGCTGTCGACTCACCCATCCCGTCACCCCATCACACTCACCTTGTCGCTACTGGTGGGGTGTGCCGGGTGCGTGTCCCCTGACTCCAGACTGAGGACAGACAGACCGGTCTCCTCTTTGGACAAAGGAAGCACCCGTTTATTCCAACCTGCAGTGTCAGCAGGGCGTACCTACACGAGCTTCCTCTCACCTGGGTTTGTGCTGTTGATGTTACTCTTGGAGAGCTCTGCAGGATGGACCGAGCTCTCCGCCGCAGAGCTCGGTGCTCTGTCAGCAGAGGGGGTGCTGGGAGAGGGGCCGCTGTCTGGTTCACTACATTCATTTTCCGAGGGCTGCAGCTCGGCGACAGGAGGAGCAGGAGGACAATCCTCCAGGTCCTCGAGGACGCTTTCGAGAGCTTTTATCTGAGGCAAAGAGGCGTTCAAGGAGCTGAGACGTGTTGATTCCGAGTCGGCAGAGTCCCGGGAAGCTGCAGTTTGCCTGGTTTCGGCTGGCCAAAGGACTTTTTCTGAGAAGCGCACTTTCTTCTCTGAAGTAGAAACAGACGAGTCGTCTTTGTAGGGAGCAGGCAACACCAGGCCTGCTGGGGCGGCGGCGTCCTCAGGCGTGCTCGGCGAAAGCCGGCTGGTCGAGGCGTTCGCTGTCGAATCCCGCTCTTTGCCCTCCTCTGCCACAGCATCCGTGAGGGCGTCGAGCTCCTCCAGGAAGTCCTCCAGCGTTGTGTCAGAAGTCTGGAGGATGAGGTAAAAACACATCAGGTGCATCTGCCTGTAAATCCACCTTTTAGCAGGTTTGACGTCTCACCTGGAGGTTCTCTCCTGCGTCATTGGCCTCCCATCTAGAAACAAAGGAATTTTCAAACTCTGCGATGATGTAAACTTACAGATCATGTCCATACGATAAATAGGTGAGGAACGCGTACAATAAAACAGTTTCTTGTTTGTATTTTAAAAAACTGCAGGCAGTCATTTGTAGTGCAGCCATTATGCAGCGCTAATGCTCCTTGTCATAGTGTTCCCTGGCCTCAAATGGCTTCTTGAGTACTGGAAGCTTTTAGCACCGCGGCGTGGGTCTAATGTTCGGGTCAAAACATGGGAGCGCAGGGAAGCGTTCGGTGCAGCTGCCGCAGCTAATCTGACTGATGGGTGAACCTGCGGGGTCGCTAAATTTCCCGCAACATCCCCACATTCAGCCACTTCAAACGATTTTGTTCCAAGCTGGAGATGGAAAGCTCAAGCCTGCAGAAAGCACTGCCAAGCCTGGAGGAAAACAGATTTACTCTTTCAATACTGCCTGGAGGATTATTGGGCTGCATATCTAAGAAAACGAGAAGAAAAGAAGAAAAACGGTAATGCGGATATTTTCAACTTTGTAGAATTCAGAGGAAAAAAAAAACACTCTGGGACCCCCTGCTGTGGTGAAACACTAAGGAGAGAGAGAGAGAGAGAGAGAGAGTGCAGGGCTTTACTGCTTCACTTCTGGTTGCTCTGGCCTGCTTCACACCCAGAGCAACAAACAGCTGGGAGCTGTGCATGCAGCGAGTACACCATCGCAGCCAGCAGGGGAAATATACAAATACCCACATTTGTTTTCTATATTTAATTTTCCAGTTGTTTTTTTTTTCCCATGCAGAGCTCAGCGGACGCAACAGGGACAAACATGGGTCCGCTCTGGTGCTGTGTTCCCTCGGTACTGACCTCCTGGCTCTCCCAGTCAGGCGGTCGATGCCTTTGGCTTTGCTGCTCATGGCAGGGACGTTTTTAGCCTTTTTGTCTTTGCCTCGTTTCTCCTGGCCTACGACAGAAGGGCATGGACAGAAGTGGTCACAACCTCCTGGTAAATATCTACAGTCATTAAATAAATCAAGAAAAAAGGTCACTCATTCTAAATGCACTAGACTGTCTTAGGTTTAGAGTGTGTGTGAACACAAAAGTGAGAGGCGGAGACTCGTCAGTGAGTGTTTGTGTTTGCTTTCTACAAGATGAGATAAGCTACAGTTGTTGTTCCTCTCTGTAGTTTACAAGGCAGCGTAACAGGGCTGGGCAGAGGGCAGAGAGATGGATCAGATACTGCACTCTGGGACATGTCATCATGTGTGTGTCTGTGTGTGTACATGATCATTATCAGACAATAGGAATGTTTTACCTCTTGAATCAGCTCTAGATTGTCCTCTTCTAGAATTTCGCCCTCCTGGAGAAAATGCAATAATCCATAATCGGGGGGGAAGAAAAGTAGATTTTTTTCTGATTTTCCGGCTCGCTCACCTCGGCTGGAGGATCCCCAGTCCCTGTCTAGGGGGGCCCTGTCGGAAAACCTAGAAGTGGAGTTGATCAGCTTAGACCACTGGGATAAGACGTGATGTCATCAGATAGTTCAACTTTTACTTCGGTGACAAAAGTGAGTTAAATATTTCTGTCATAAATTCTTGAATCATTTCGAATCCATCAGGATGTTTCTCACGGTGACGAGTTTCTTTTGCATTTCACGTTTCACATCAACTGACAGCCTCTAAATCACTGAATCAGAGCTGTTTCCTCCTCCATTCTTCCTGAGAAGGCCCGTTTAAGCCTCACCAAATAAGGCAAAGCATTCCTTCCCTTATCCCTGCCTAAAAATAGCTGTTCCTCCCTTGTTTCTTTACATTTTGATGCTTCCTTTAACAGCACAAACATTTATCCTGCAGTTTGATCCCCTAAAAACAGAAGCTTCTATTCCAGTGTGTTTTCTGAGCTGTGTCATGATGCCCTGTTACACTGAATACTGATGAGACGCTCATGTAATCGTTTAGCGGCGTCTTGCGACTTGATGATGTGTGTTTCTGCCACCTCAGCAAATGGATTTTGACTTAAGGGAATGTCAGTTTCATATCAAGTCTGGTACCTTCCTTTCTGTGTTATGAGAGTACAGAATGTACAGTCCCAGATGATACGAGCTGCATGTCCAACACAGTGACGAAGGTATACTCGTCGGCGTGTACTAAAAGTGCATTACAAAACCATGTCATACACCAAAAAGCCCCCAAATATGTGTAGGCCTTAAATCTACACAAAATATGAGTTATTCTTCCTTCCCGAACAGCACTGGTGAAAAGAGCATTTTCCCATTATGTTGCTGACTTTATAATTAATGATTCAGTTGACCACTTAGTCAACAGAGGTCACTCGTGTACATGTTCTACAGGCCCAAATGATAAAACTCCTTGCATTCGATTCAGATCATTTATGATGTTTTTGGACATTTAAACAGCTTTAAAAACTGTATGCATTTCATTGTTTGGTGGCAAAAGAAGCAAATCAATCTGGACGTCCCTGAAGGGGGACATCAACAGCATTGCTAGTGGTTTATTTGGATATATGTAATATCTATGGAGATCTGACTGAATTTCAATACCAATGATGAGAAAATAGTTAAAAGTCTCACATGTTCTCTGTTTTGTCCATGTCCCACGCTCGCCTCCACTGACCCTTGGCATTTTTGTGGCGTGCCACTCTCTCTCGGTCGATCTGCTCGCGCTCTTTCTTCCAGCGTATGTACTCCTCCTGCTCCTCTTTGGATGTGGGGATGTTGAGGTCTGTGCTGGCCTGTGGACTCGCAGGGTCCTTGGCAGACAGAAAACAGTTCCCACCATCTTACTGCGTGACTACGAGCTCTTTTATGGTGATTTATGGCAAAACTGCGTCTGCTGAGCAGCAATAAAGGTGCTCTGAAACACGACTGACTTAAACACACAATCTTTACACACTGAACAGAGCAGCAAAGGGCACAAGATCAACAGCCGCACATTAAGCAAGAATATTATGAAGAATCACAGGTATCGCTCTCTATATAGATAGGTTATCCAATAATACCAATATTAAGAAAAATCCCAACCTCTAAGTTAACACCAATTAGGTTTCATGGCCAGAAAGAGCTGAGTTTTGCTTGTTTTGATTGTTTTGCCAGAGAAAAACACAGACGAGTGTCACTGCGAACATGTGATTGGCCACATCCCCCAGGTATGGACCAGCGCAGCCAGGTAAACATGTTGCCTTCCTGTCCACATTTACCAGCGTACGTCCCTGTGTTTTCCACCCTCGCCCGGCTGGCCATCCTCCGGGGGATGCCCGGGAGCATTTTTCTCACATGTTCCAACAGGCCGTGTTCTTCTGCCGCCCCAGACGTGCCAATTAGTGCTTTTTAATTTCTCTGCTTCAAGAGAGCTCGCTAGTGGGTGATCACAGGCCATGGTAGCCAGGTCAGAAAGGCTGCTAATTAGATCAGATTTATAAGAGTGTTGATGCTCTGGGGAGCTCACCTTCATCCCCTAAAGTGCAAAATGTTACTCCTCAAAGCTTAATTCGACACAGCGTTTTCTTGAGCACCCTTGGCTCATAGTAGAGGGCGGGATATGAGGTGGGATGAAGAGCGCTATTGTGATGCGGTGTATTTAGGGCAGATTCCTAGGAGCCCATCCTCCTCCTCGCCACCACAGTTGGGACTGTTTATCACACGGCTGGACTGTGAGACAGCTCTGAGCTACTCCAGCCACATTCATGCATGAGGCAGCGCCAGGCAGATGGGGACAAGGGAAGAGGGCCGTCTGCACGGAAACCCTTTGTGTCTGTCTTTATGCAAATATTTGCCATCCTTCTGGCTAATTACCAGATCCTTGCTCGAGATAAATGCTCCACCGACCGGTTGCAACTCTGTCGTGTCTGTAGACGTACAACGGCGTCCTGGTACCTGGGTTTGCGGGGAAAGCCTCTGGTTCTCGTCATTGCGCTTCGGCCCTTGTTGATCCTGATCCTGTCAGAGAGGCGAGACGAGCAAAAACCAAGATGAGCACCACAACAATAGAGATGACACAGCCACTGACGCACACTCACGTTCCTGTTATAGGGTATTAAGGTCTTAATGGTATTAAAGGGTCTACAGCGCCTCCACGCGGACGTGTGCTGATATGGCAGATGGAATGAAACAAGCAGCAGCTGAAGAAGTGTTGATTATTCTACCAACAAAGAAGACGCGCTTCGGCGAACACAGTGAATGAGTCACGTTGTCAATCACATCAACACTTCCACATCTCGCTGATGCTGGAGTGGGGTGGGGGGGTGGCGGTGCACGCTGGACCACGGAAGGGAATTCAAATGCACAACTCCTCCAGAAGCAGCCCAAATGCAGTCTGACTAACACACAAACACAAAAGACTCTTGACTACCTAAAGTTTTTTTTCCCGTTTTATTCCCCTCTCAGGGCTTCCTCCACTCCCTCCCTGACCCTGGCACGTCGCCTGGCCCATCTCTTCACCCGAATAATGAGCCTTTTCATGAGCGAGAAGGCAGACGCATGTTAATTAGATCAAACCGGTCCTTTCAGGGTGGTGGGAATGGGCAAACAGAGGAGAGCAGACCACTTATAGATCTAGACAGGAGAAACGGTGGCTGGAAACAGATGTGTGGGCTGCCAGGAGGGCCCCCCCCACCCCCCATCCTCCCTTCACCTCTTACTACATTTCTCCTGTTTTTCTTTACCTTTTATGAATGTGAACTGACAGTCTGGCCATGGGAGACTCAGGCTTGATAGTCTGCCTGGGACACAGCCAAATAACCACAACCCTTCCTCTGGACCATTTCTCATTTCCTCATTTTACAGCACACACTCGCACAAAATATGAAGTAACAGCAAAGTTTTACTATGTTAAATCCATGCACTGGTGTAATACCACTCCAAAAACTCCAAAGAACATTTACTACAAGCACTGTGCCTAAGTCAACTTATGAAAGTACCACCACTCACATATAGATACATAACCCTGCTCTCTGCAGCCCCTCGTGCAGTGTTCCCTCCGCTCCTCCCGTCTACTCAGTGACACCGGTTATGTAAACAGCGTCCACGTGTGAAGCAGCTCTCCTGGAAACACAGATGACTCTTGTCCTGGCGAGCATTCAAGTGATTCAGGTCACATACACAATTAAGGGGACACGGAGGGAGCAGAGCACCAGAACAGCCTGTTCAGCTGTAGATTCTGTGCACGTCAAATCAGACGGCAAATGGCGCTCGACACCTCAACCAATCAGAAGCAGGCGAGGCATAGGATGACCACGGACGCATGTGTGTGTGTCACGCTGAGGCAGAGCAGCTGCTTCGGAGTTTCTGCATACCTGCAGAGGCTAAAGTCCGTGTCAGTTTGGTATTCCACAGCCCAGCTGGGGGCCTGTGTGTGTGTGTGTGTGTGTGTGTGTGTGTGTGTGTGTGTGTGTGTGTGTGTGTGTTTCCACAGCCCCCAAAGCTCTTGAAGCTTATCAAATCTGATATTACTAATAACACCAGCATTTTTCTACCATCCCAAAGCACCAGTCCTAAAATGATGAACCTATTTTCCATCGGCTGATAGTGACACAAAAGAGCAGACCTGAAGTAGTTCCAGAAACACAATCATGTCTATCTTTCAGAAAGCCCACGGAGCACACGCTGCTCTGTCGCCTGGCCTGTGTCTCAATCCCACAGCTCCCCTCCTCCTACTGTCTGAAGGCCTTTGTGCTCCATCCCACCATGGGCGTGTCCAGCCGACATGTCTGACATCTATTTTTGAAAAACATCAGCGCGCAGTAGAATGAACAGACAGCGGGTGGGAGAGGAGGGTGCACGCTGATCGTGTCTGGAGCGTTCGGAGGCCCCGATCCAAACCTGCGCCACTGGCTCTCTCCTGCTGACGTGAGGCGGCTGCTTGCCCCTCCCTGGCGACTCCACGCTCTTTGCCTGGCCATCATCAGTAGGGCACTTGATGTCCGCAGAAACGGGCTTCTTCTCTGGTTTCTCACTCACCACCCTCTTACCCTGGAGAGGCAGATTAGCATCCCCAGTGTAGCTGCATGTAGCATCGATACACAGCGTGCGCGGCTTTTGTCGCATTGCTTCAGTGCGTTTGTGTTGACTGACTTTACTTTAGTGTAGAATGAGCAGAAATAAGGCACCTTTTTTCCCGCCATTGTGACCGTTAGCTGCTTCCTGTGGCCTCGGCTGGAGCCCTGCACAGGGCTCTCCTTTGGCCCTGTCGGACCCGGCCTCCTGCTGTCCCTCCGCGGTGGTTGAAGAGACGCCAGTTGGCTTTGTGACCACGACACGACTGTCCTGCTAACAAAAAAAATGTTTCGGGTAAAGGCCAACTGCAAACGGGGTATTACAGATGGGTTTTGTTACAGATGGGAAGACTTACGCTGGTGGACTTGCTGATGGTGATTGTAAGATCATCAGCTTTGCCTTTGCGGCTCTGCAGTGCCATTCCTTCCTCCTCTGCCCTTTTTTTATCCTCCTCTACCTCCTATATGCCCCAAACAGATTACAGAGTTTTCACCAAACATTACTATTAAAATACTGACAGCGTTGTACTGTAGCTTGTATGCTGCCCTACTTCAGCACAGGAGGAGTGAAAGTAAACATTTCACTCTCGGATGCTCGTTCTTATCCCTCTGATTGTGAGCTCTTGTCCTCACCTTATACCTTTTCATCAGGGCTTCGTTCTTCCTGCGGAGAGCCTCGATCTTTTTGTCCAGCTCTGCATCCCTCTCGTGGTCCCTCTTGGATGTCATCTCAGCAGGGGTCTTGCAAGAGATTCGACACAGAAATGTTAGCGACCAACGATTGGAGCCCCAGCGGAGCCATCCTCTTCTGCAGCCCAGTCCAAAAATGGTTAAGCCCCTGTGAGCTGAGCCTAAACAAACCCCAGTAACAAAGACCCGGTCATACACCGCTGCGCCCTCTCTGAATGCCTGGCTCCCAGAGGCGGGGCCCTACAGCCTTCGGGGCTGATCGACTCTGATCCCTGTCCCCTCTTTTTTATTTAACTGCTCTCTTCACCTTAAATGGACCAAACTAAGTTTTACTGTACTGTACTATCCACTGTGTGTGCAGTGTGTGTGTGCCCTCACACACACTGCACACATGGATTGTTCATTATGAGGCTCAGTTACTCTGGGAGCATCTGAAACATCCCAGCAGTCAGCGGCCAGCTCCTCCTCACATGACAGGAGGCACCAACGGACGGAGCAGAAACATGGCTGGTAACACTCCAGGAAACGCTGTTTGTAGTTTAGTTCAGTTCAGTGTATCCCATAATGCACTGTGAAACCTAGTGTACCCTAACCAAGCAATACATCCCATCATCTTCTGCTGTCGTACGCCAGAAGTCAGACATGAGGTTCATTATTATTGAATAATTAAGCTCATTTTTCAGGGCACAGTGTTACATCCACATGACCACAGAGTGGGTGGGTGTTTTTTTTAATGTGTTAAAACAATTAAAACTGCTCAAATGGCTCCAACATGGAGCCAAACGGGTATATTTTCCTTTTGTGACGATGATGTCATTTAAAAAACGCCAGCTTTTCAGCTCTCCAGCGAGGGACTGTGTAATCCACTTAACCCTGCTCCTTAATGAGCAGAGGACAGAGAACGAGCGTGTGATTTAGGAGACAGCAAAGATTACTGCTGAGTAACACAGGAACTATATTCACCCAACAGTATTAGCTCAAATAAAAACAGCAGGTAAACACTTGTGCTGTGTAATGTGAGAGCCGTTTCCATTCTTCGGGCTAAGCTTAGACAAGTTAACCTGCAAAAAACAAAACAAAAAAAGGCAAAAATGCATCCTTTGTTCAAAAGCGCACCGTAAACACCATCACTGAGCTCCAAACCAAACTCAGGAGCTCATTAAGCAGCAGTTCTTCAGACAGGGATCTGAAGGAGGCGTGTCATCCTCTGCTGTTGTCAAAATCACACCACTATGGTGCTGCTAGCACCGATCCAGAAGAACAAAGACAATGAGAGGTTTGCCTGAGTTTAAACGAAAAAAAAAACCAAAAAAACAAGCCTTGGTAAAATTTAAGACCAAACTTTTTGTCCAAAACAATCCAGCCCATTCTGAGAGGACAAAGCAAGTGTTTGAAAAGTTCGGACTCACTGAGGGAGGCAGCAGCCTGGAGACCAGTTACCTCACAGCTTCCAGTTGTCAGGGGATCCAAACACAACACATCATGAGGACATACCACCGAGAATAGGTTCAAGGGAGAGGCGAGCGCAGGATGGCCTCCGCCGACCGGGAGAGCCGTCAGTGGCTCTGCTTGGCTGGTTCTGCTGCAGCGCTAATGCAACAAAATCACAAAGCGCGGCCGATCTGCAACTGGACGGCACCCATGCTGAGACAGGAGAGAGAGCTGCTGGGGCTTCCTCCACAGCCGACGTCCCTGCCACCTCCAGGAGCTGCAGACGCAACAGAAGCACGCGGCCATAGCCCAAACTGCGTCAGAGTTGGGTGGGGGGGGGCTAAAAACGGCAGGGAGAGAGAGAGAGAGAGAGAGAGAGAGGAGACGAGAGGAGAGAGGAGGCACTCACGGGTTGTTCCATGTCAGCGGAGAGGGCTGCTGGGCTGGGTCCAGGCGCGAGGCAGCGGCGGCGGCGGACAGGGCTGCTGGAGTCTCAGATCATGCCTCGATCACAACCAGCCAAGTCGGGCACGCTGCCAGGGCGTCTGAGGAACACAACAGAGCTCCCCTGTTCACAGATCTCACTGCACCCATCCGCTCGTCCTCTCCCTCCCACGTGCTTTCACTCCCACCCTCCCATCCTGCCGCACATATGCTCCCTCCCACTCTAAAGCACTTGCTCTTTCCCCTCCCTCCATATGCATGCTCAGAATATTTAAGTTAGGCAACGTCATTTCTAAAGTGCCATTGGGCCCAGCGGTTTCCTGGGTGACCACAGCCTGTCCGTTAGCTTGTTACTGCTTGTGGCTCTTTATTTAATATATAATTCCTCCATGACTCCACTGATCTCTATCTGCAGTCCCTTTTAGAGCAGCAGTAGGAACAGGTGGTGCTGATGTGACAGCCAGCAATGGTTTATCTATCTCACTTTTAGCCAATTAACTTGGAAATTTATGAAGAGATTTTAATAAACATTTACAGAAATATTTATATTGGGAAAGGAGAGGGATTCCAGAGGGACTTTAACATTTAATCTTTTAAACGTCAAAGGCCAAAAGCATTGACTGTAAAGCAACCTAATATGTTACATAACTTTGTATTACCACAGCTTAAATATAAAATGATTAAAAAAAAAAAAAAAGAGCTACTTGGTGCAGGTCTGGGTGCTCCCAGGGCTTTTCTATTTTCTCAATATTAACATTTAAAAACCAGCATGGGGGCTTTGGTTATCTGACTGGTGTGAGAGCAAAAACAACTGAAAATAAAAATACAACTTGACTACAACTTGATTTCTTGAAGTTGAAATGAGAAGAGCCCCTCATTCTCGCTTGAACCCATCTGGGTTGGGAAAGCAGCCATCATTGTTGCAGCACCTGCGCCTCCTCGCAGCTCCTTGTGCGTTTGGAGCACCAGAGAGGGGTGGAGGCCGGTCTGCCAGAGTTGCCATCATCCTTTCTGCACGCCGGCTTTGCCAAAACGCGAGTGTGAAAGTGGATGTCATGCAGGCGGCTTCACAGAGCATTGAGGAAATAAAGGCATCTTTCAAAGTCGCCAATCATGGCTGCACTTTCACCCACACAGGCCCAAATAGCTGACATTCTACATGGATCAACAGCTTGGTGAGCAAGGGAAAGACTTTTTTTTTTGGAATAAATGTTTTTTTCTTACCTAGGCATTTTCAGAGGAGGATTTTTCAGAAACAAAATAGCTTTTTTCTAAAATGGAATGTTAATCCTGGTCTCCAAAGGGATCCTCCTATCTTCTCATCTATCTGACCTTGGCAAGGAGTCTGAGACCTGCAGAACTGTGACGCTAGAAAACTAGTTCTGCGCGAGCAAACCTGTTAAAACTGAAACATTATTTATACAGTTTCTCCTACCTGCATCTGTTTGAATTGTGGGACCTGAGCAGAAAACAAAAACAGCGCAAAACGTTGAGACTTAGATCTTTGGTTTTTGCCCCAACATGTTACAGACTGTGTGAGCCCTGGCGGCCAGAACTGGTACTGCAACCACATTTACCTAGAGAGAGCGGTTATTTGTATAGGTATTTAAAATTAACACGATTCCTTAATATTTGGCACCATATCGGAGCCATTAGGTATGGGACATCTAGTGTTAAAGATATCAAGTTAGTCCTTTTTAAGGATTTTGTATGTACTTTCAATCGTGACCACAAGATGGAGCCAATGATGATGATAGTGATGCGATGGTGATGATGATAACGTCACTGACCTAATACCTCACATCTGTGCTGAAAAAGGGAGTCAGCCCTTGTCACTTATTGTTGAAAGTAAAGAAAAGCAACAGAAGACAGCAAAGTATGTGGGAAAAGTTGCAAGTACAGAGGGTATGGCTGAATCGACACCTGACAACTCTGGATTACTTTAATAGAACAGAAAAACGTTTTTTCTTTTTTTTCTTTTTTCTTTTTTCTTTTGTAAAGACTGTGCGGTCACACTTAAGGCAATTTTCCATTAAAAGAAGTTAGAAAAAGAGCATGTTTCTTAGCTTCACCCTTCTAGCTTAGACTCCTATTGTCTAAATAATTTTACCTCATACCTGCTTATAAATATTGGGACATGCACAAAATATAAAGACATAAAGAATGCACATGAGCAGAAAATAAACCACAAAAGCTTTTAAACTGTCAAATCCAAATTTGTTTGTTTGCTATTTAAAAAAACACCAAAGTATCACATTGATGTGGAGCAAAAAGGAATAAAGTTTTGTTTGGTTTGATTAAAACCTGACATCATCACGTGGTTAATCCACCCATCAAGCCCTGTCAGTCCTCCCCCCGTAAAGAACACCACAGCTGTCAGAACGTTTGCTTCTCCTGCTCTGGCAATGAGAGGTCGTTTCAGGTGGAGCCTCCTCCACCCATCAGGCACCAACACACCAGAAAACGCCCACATCCAGTTTTTCCTGAGTTCTATCTACGACTACTGAGAAATTTGAGAAGAATTGCTGTTTACTGCCTTTGGCATCCATTGATCTGAGAGGTGAATCACCCTTGGAGGCAAACAATGCTGACAGACTGACCACACCTTTGTCTTTTCTCTGTTGGCAATTACCACATATTTTTGCATTTCTAACACACCTTGATTCGTCATCGACCTGCAACCTTATAAATACAGACAAAACAAAATCCTGAGCCAGAGTTCAGCTGAACACCTGACACAGGTATGTTTTGTTTGTTGGTGGTGCGAGTCTGCAACAAAGCCTTTCATGATTTGACGTTTCTTTCCTTTTCTTTTTTTTTTTTTGTTATAGGAAGATTTTATTGCTCGGATAAAAAAAAAAGCAACATGTCTGACGGTATGTTAGAACTTTTTTTGTTGTTGTTATATTTATTTAACGCCAGTTTTTGGCTGAAGATTTTCAATACTTAATTAATTCCAGGAAAAATTTAAAGTAAAGAAAAAAGTATGTAGATGATTTGCACAAGGTATAATTTAATAAAAAAGATCGATTTTATTGACATGTTTATTTTTGCCTGGTATTGCTAAATGTACTAATATTATAACCAACTATGTTCAACTTTAATTCAGGTTGTGGAGCAAGATTATTGACAATAAATGATTCTTGTTAGCTGGTATTAACTGCTGTATGAGTGCGGATCTGTGCTAGATTGCTGTAAACCAATTTTTTCTTTTCCTTATTGCAGAAGAAAAAGAAAAGAAGGTGAGTCGTCTGCACAAATGCATCGCTTTACATTCTAACAAAAAAGATTACAAGTGAAATTTTCTGTCTTAGTGTGGAAAGGACAAGCACAAGCATGAAAAGGGGAGTGGCGGTGAGCAATTTGAGGTACCAGCTTTCTGCAACATTTTTAACGACGCATTTCAGCAGAAATAAGGGGATAAAAGCAGTGTGATCAAGTGTCTCAATTCTTCTTCTTATGGTTGTTTTTGAAAGGCGGGAGAAATGAGAGAAGGCGGAGGCAGATCTGAACAACACCGTGGTCGTGGCGGTGCCGGCGGCCGTGGCCGTGGAGGTGACCGTGGAGGGCATGGCCATAGCCATGAGGGTCGCGGTGGCGGCAAACACTGATTAAATGAATGGAACTAAAGCAATAATTGGTCATGTCAATAAAAATGTTCCCATTTCCCTAATAAAAAAATAAATATAATCACTTGGTAACTGAGACTGAGCAATTTATTTATTTGTATTCGTTTAACTGGGCGTGTTATCAAAAAAGGTCTTATTTGTGGTAAGTTTGTGCAAGGACCTGTCCCCACCTCCTAAATATTGAGCTATAGACAGCAGTTACTTTGCTATACAAAGTAACTGCTGTCTACAGCTACACAAACCAACTATACAAACCAACTATCAAACCAGAAAAACAGATAGTTTTGTTTGGTCTCAAACGTCATTTATTTCTTTGGTTGTGTCTGCGCAAGTCAAAAAAATGTGCTTTTACATGTTGCAGCTCCGCCTTAACACGCCACCCTGGCACCTCTCACATGGCTTTGGATCAAATAAACGTGTCCCAGCTGTGGATCAGTGATGATAACTGCAGCTTCAAGTCCAAAATATTATCTAAATGGCAATAAGATTTAAATTTTGCCAAATCCATCTATATTATTGACCAGTCTTTATTAAATACATCACGAAAAACTGGTTGTAGATGTGCTGTACTCATGCAGGATGATTAATTAATAGATTACCGTATTTGCACTAGGGTATCTGTGAATGTTACAGCCAGTAAATATTGGCTGCAGAGAGCAAACATGCATACGATAAAAACAGTAAAAACTACACCTGAAGACACTTTATTCAATCGTTCAGAATAACAGCAGTAGTTTAGAATTACATTCTAACTGTAAGACTAAAACAAAGAAACTAATGAAAAGTATCGAGCATTATTTTGTGTTAGATGTTAGTTCATGATCAGTCCTTGTTAATAAAATCTTTAAAAAATGAAGAGGAGAAAGCAAAGTCTGTTGGTGTGAACACATCATTCATAAACCACCAGAAATGTCAGCTGACATACGAGCTAATCTGGTTCCACAAGTTGACTCAACTGAAAGAACCTTTCTTGTCCTTGTCTTCCACAATATGAACCAATATGAACCAATTCAGTATGCTGAGACCCATTTGCAACTTTGGGTCAAACACCTTGCAAATGTGGAGAAAAACAACCCTAAACGGAAGACCAGGGTCAAGATGGTGTCTGTCCGTAGCTAATCCCAGTTCTTTAAGGCTCAGGAGGAGCCGGGTCTACCACGTCTGCAAAGAGCAGGAAGACAAGAACAATCGGAACAAGGTATGAAGCAGCTGGTGTCTGGACTTGGTGCAACCGCCTTTCTCACCACTGTGAAGGGCAGAGCTCCGCTTCAGAAGAGCCCGTTAACCTGCTCGGTCTCAGGGTCCAGATCGATGTCATAGAAACAAGGCCTGGTGGGCAGACCAGGGATTGTGGGCATCTACGAGCAACAAGAGAGCACTGAAAGGGTGTTTTCACTGCTGAAGCCTAACCTTTAAAAAAAGGTGTGTGATGCAAAGCACGGCGTACTATAAGTGTTTTGTCTTCTATCAAAGAGTTCACGGGTGTGTCTCTTGTGCGGTAGAGTATAGGCATTTGCTTCGAGCCAATTCTTACTGCTATTCAAAAGTAAACCTGTTTGCAAAGCAAACAAAACAGAAAAAACATTGTTCACTTCGAGTATTTACTCACGGTGCCAACCAGTGGGAAGAGGAATCCGGCTCCAGCGCTGGCTCGGATGTCTCTGATTGGTAGGACAAAACCTGTAGGCACACCTTTCCTGTCTGCCTCATGAGAGAGAGACAGGTGAGTCTTGGCCATGCAGACAGGAAGGCTCCCAAAACCCTGAGGGAGAACGACAGGGCTGAGAAAAAAAGGAACGGACTGTAGTGTCAAGCCCTAGGTAATCCATCCGTCTGGTTGTACCTGTTTATTTGGCGGCATCAAACTGAGACATTGTAAAGACTGAAATACAGAGTTTCCAACCTGCATCAGAGCTGCGCCAAAAACGGATTCTACGATGACAGATTCACTCTAAGAGGGGCTGACCTGTTTGCTGTAGCGCTCCACCTTCTGTTGAGCCTCCGGAAGAAGCTCGATGTCGTCTGCCCCGTAGATTTTCTGAGCAATTGTCCGAATTTTATCAGTAATGGGAAGCTAGAAAGAAACAGACACAGTTTAACAGTTGTCAGTATTGCAAAAATGACACCAGAGTAGAACGGTAGTAGTGAAATCTCTAGGCTGCACCTCCAGGTCATAGAGGAATCTGAAGTTGCTGGGGGCCTCGGAGGCCCTCTGGACAGCCTGGCCCAGGGCCACAGCGCCGGCTCCCCCTTCGGCCCAGTGTGTGCAGCGTACCGCGTCAAAGGCGCCTGCGGCTTTGGCTATGCTGCACACTAACGCTAACTCGGCCTCCGTGTCGGTCCTGGAGGAGGGGACAGCGAGCAGTGCCAAGCAGAGGAAAGAGAGCATCAGAAACCTCAGAAGGCAAATCTGTCCTCCATCGGAGTTAAACTTTAACAGCCACAGACGGAAGGGACGCTCACTTAAAAGCGTTCACAGCCACCACCACCGGTACGCCAAAGTGCTGCGCATTCTGGATCTGCTTCTTCATGTTGCTGCACCCTTTCTCCAGCAGCTGCAGGTTCTGCATGGACAAGCAGAAACGGCTTTGAAGAAATGCTGGAATAGTTAGTCACTGAGGGTTTTTGATAAGCTTGGACACGTGTAAGACATGCAGTGACAGGGTTAGGGCTAGGGTTGTTGTGCATGACCTCATCGATGTACTCCTTTGGCAGCGGCATTCCTGCAGTGACCTGAGCAAATAATTTAAAAAAAGAAACAGTGATTGGCAAACATGGTGTCAAGTCATTGGCGATTGCCTGTGTTTGTTTACTGTCGTCACGCTAGAAGAAAATCACCGTTGGTCCTCCCCCGTGCATCTTTAGGGCTCGGACTGTGGCCACCAGCACCACCACGTGGGGTCTCAGGCCTGAGTATCGGCACTTGATGTTGAAGAACTTTTCCATGCCGATGTCTGCACCAAAGCCCGCCTCAGTCACTGGGGGTTTCAGGCAAACCGGGGACAGGGTCATGCTCACTTTTCAGCCACCACCACCACCGGTGCTGCAGCTCCAGCGCTAACGTAAACGCTGGCATCTGGAGCTCCACTTACCTACGTAACCCTCTGGGCCCACCAGCTTCAAGGCAATTTTGTCAGCCAGGATGGAGGAGTTGCCGTGGGCGATGTTGGCAAATGGGCCGGCATGAACAAACACAGGGTTTCCCTGAGGACACAAAGTAATAACTCGATTTTTGCAGCTGATGCAGAGTGATATCAGGACAGAGACTTAGAAACAGTGCTGACAAACATCCGTCACCTGTGTCAGAGACAACCCTCTGACCATATAGAAAAATAGGTGACACATGCTGGAATTAAATCCCACCGCCTGACGGTTGTCGGGGAATAGTTAATACACATAAACCCTTTGATAAAATGATTCGGGACATGGACTAAGCTGAAAATATAAAGTGATGTGTGGGGTTCAGGGCTCGAATCTGGGCTCCGGCCCCTCTGTGGAGAGATTGCATGTGCTCCCTGTGTGAACGTGGGTTTTCTCCAGGCTCTCTGGCTGGCTGGGTGTGAGGGGTTGTCTGTGTTAGTCCTGTATGACACCCATCTATCTGGGCATGCACAGCCTCCAGCAGACATAAGGCAGGTGCAGAAGATGGATGGTGTGTCACACCCACCTCCAAAGTCTGCATCAGGTTTGGCTTGATGGCATCTTTCATCAGCACAGTTAGGGCGCCGCTCACACCCTGCGAGAAGAGACAGAACACTTGGGCCAACCAGGCTGGTAAACACTCTGGTTTGAAGGAGCTCCAGAGCACCCACCAGGTCCTCGGTGGTGATGGGTTGTCCACTGCGGCTGGTGGCTACGACCATCCTAGCCAGACGCTGACGCATGTCCTCCAGGCTGGTGGTCAGGGCCAGGACAGCCATAATCTCACTGGCCACTGTGATGTCAAACTGGGCCTGTTGGACGAAGAGAGTGAGCGCACATCTGCTTCATACGGATGAGTAGAACCTTAAACCAACCCCACCTCTCGAGTGTAACCCTTTTCAGTCGGAGACTGGCCGATAGTGATCTTCCTCAGGAATCGGTCGTTAGTGTCCAACACTGAGATGACAAACGAGCCCGTGTGAGAAGAGCCAGGTTAGGTTCTTGGGGACTGAAAGACGTTGGGAATGTTCACCTCTTTGCCAGGTAACGGTGCTGGGATCTATGTCCAGACGGGAAAACCGAGTGACCTCTTCCTCAGTCAGGGAGGAGGGGTCAGTCTTTTCTATACCCAGTTTCTATATAAAGACCATTATTTATTAAACAGATAAGTGTTTTTATAGTCTGTCACAGGTCTTTTATTGTACCCTCAGTCTGTTGATCTGAATAGGGGAGAACTTCCTCTCTCCTCCACTGAGCGGGACCAGGCGATTATACAGAGCCTAGAGTCAGAAAGACGGTTAGCTACCTGTTGATACATCCAAATATAGTTTTACCAAACAAACCAAGCCCGCACCTTGTCAGACTGTGTAGACTCGTGGAACATGCGGGCATCGACGGCAGCTGCCACCAAATTGTTGGCAGCTGTGATGGCGTGAATGTCGCCGGTGAGATGAAGGTTGAACTAAAACCAACCAGGACATCAAGTAAGCTGTGAAAGCAGCAGAGTTCTTAACCTAATGCAGCAGTGTAGTACCTCTTCCATAGGAATGACTTGAGAATATCCACCGCCTGCAGCGCCGCCTGCAGGCAGAATACAAAACTACACATTCAATTCGAACACTGGTTAAAAATGAAAATACAGCAGCTATAAAACCCCGAAAGCTTCAGGTGACACTCAATTAAGCCATAATTCACCTTTAATGCCAAAGGTGGGGCCCTGAGATGGCTGCCGTACACACGCAAAGACGTTAAGCTTCATGTGGGCTCCCATAGCCTGCACCAGACCGACGGTGGTGGTGCTCTTTCCTTCCCCCAGAGGTGTGGGTGTAATGCTGTAAGCACACAGTTCTTTTCAGGACAGCAGAAAACTTACATATATATATATATATATATATATACTTTTTTTTTTTTTTTTTTTAATTCTCTGTACATGTGTCATTTAGCGTTTAAACCTCGTCATATTTCTAAAGTTGCCTTGCTCACAGATTTACACTGACCCTGTGACCACCACATATTTGCCGTCCGGCTGGGCCTGCAGGCGCTGTATGATATTCAGCCGGACTTTGGCCTTTGTGGTGCCAAAGAGCTCCACTTCATCCGACAGCAGCCCCACCTCAGTCGCGAAGTGGTCGATGGGCTTGGGCACACAGGAGCGAGAAATCACGATGTCACTAGTTAAGGAAAATCAGGAAAAAAAATAAAAAACTCTCCTGATCTATCAGGGCAAAGGTGCAATGTAGCAGAGCCAATAACATACTTTAGTGTAATACACAAGCTTAGGCACGAAAATCAAGACAACACAGATAAGGAAGAGCACCGGGGAAAGCACTAACCTGGGCACGGGTTTCTGGAGGTTAAGTTTGGTGTAAGAAATGTTCCATTTGCCCGCCTGATGGCTCTCCAGGAAGCGCTTTGCACTCAACACTGTGTTCTACATGCATGTGCAGACAGCAAATAAATTCATTTTTCCACCTTATACTGCATGCTTCACGTGATAATAATGGCAGACAACTCAGCGGCAGCTCCTAAATCCATGTCTGCACTGATGGAGGCTTTAAGCTTTGGTTTAATGGAGTCTTACCGCCATCAGCATGGCCACGGTCATGGGGCCCACACCGCCAGGTACAGGAGTAATGAAGCCAGCCTGCTCCTTGGCCGAGGCATAGTGGACATCACCCACCACCCGCTTCCCGCTGGGTCTGCTGTCATCTGAGAGAAACCATGATGTCCCAAACGCCCTGTGGGTCCACAGCTGAAATGGAAACAATAAAAACCTTACCTGGAACATGGTTGATCCCACAATCAATGACCACAGCTCCCTTCTTGATCCACTCTCCTTTCACCATCTCGGCTTTCCCGATGCCAACAACCAGGATGTCTGCTCTCCCCACCTGGAGATTTAGGAGTCAGCAGAATATTTGGCAAATTAAACATTTCTGTTCCTCATT
The DNA here is from genome assembly GCA_000180735.1 of Tetraodon nigroviridis. NCBI lineage: Eukaryota > Metazoa > Chordata > Actinopteri > Tetraodontiformes > Tetraodontidae > Tetraodon > Tetraodon nigroviridis. The sequence continues at coordinate 5,008,012 of CAAE01015019.1, forward strand.
CAGGTTCAGACCAAACGATACAATGGCCTCTTCGTTCAAGAGCAATATGATGTTAAATCAAGGGGTTATAAAGTAAAGTTTATGAGGACGGTATCTGCAACAAAAGGTTGCATGAATGGTGCAGCTGTAAAATGCAGGCTTGTGTCAATTTTATATTACAAGCAAATTGTAACCTAAGGTTAACAGAGTGTTCAAATCTGAAACTTATCACCATGAAGGAGTTGTAAAATCACATTTTAAGAGTGAATGTTATCACCTGTTTAACCATGATAAAACCAGGTGGATGGCATCTCTGCTTATTGTTGAAAATATACTGCGAGTATCTCTACTGTACCTCTCCCGCCAGATCAGCTGTTTTGGAGTGGCAAGTGGTGACGGTGGCGTGGCTCCACAGCAGCAGATCATGCATCGGAGCGCCTACAATCTTACTGCGGCCAATCACCACAGCTCTCTTCCCCGCCACAGACACACCTGTAGAGAACGCGTAAACGTATCGGTCAACTCTGACTAAATAAGTTCGGACGCGTCTTTACGGTGTTTCTAGGACAGCTATGGTCGTTTACCAGTCTGTTTGATCAGCTCCATGCAGCCATTCGGTGTGCAGGGAATGAAACAGTCACCCAAGTCACCACGAGACAGCTTCCCCGCATTAATGCTGGTCAGTCTGAGTGGACAAAAAATAAGCATGATAATAAATAAGTCTTTAAATAATGAGTTTTAAACAAACACACTGTGTATTAATCAGCTCTTCATCACCCATCCACATCTTTCTCCGGGGCCACAGCATTGGTGACTCTCTCCGTGTCTATCTTGTGGATGGAGTCTAAAGGCAGCTGCACGATGAGACCGTGGACAGACGAATTCTCATTCACTTCCTTTATACTGTGGAGAACCTGCAGTGACACAGCCGACCTTTAGAGGGTCTTTGCATCTGTCCAAAGTCATGTTCACTCTTTCTCTCGTACCTCATCCTCTGTGGCAGTCTTGGGAAGTCTCATATGTGTGGCAGTTATTCCAATCTGCAGAGGAGCAAAATCAGATTAAAACACAAGCATCTATAACTATCCAGTCAGCATGCAATCAATGCATTTATGTAAAAACATGTATAAATAATTTCACCTCTGCAGCTGCCTTTAACTTCATACTGATGTACAGGTTGGAGTCATCGCGGTCTCCAACCTGCAAAGAAACTATACTTAAACTTCTACAAAATAGATGTGACAATATGGAGAAATGGACCACATGCTCACCTGTAGGACCACTAGACCAGGACTGAAGCTGGGGTTCTTCACCTTCATCTGCTCCACATCCTTCTTCAGACGTTCCCTCACCTGTCTGAGAACAAAATAACGATGGTAGATGTTTGTTACCATCTAGGACAATGTTAGAGGAAGATGATGCACAAGCCAGAGGCCTGTTGTTTCACTCTGAAATGGTCATTTGGCTATCACCTTATAAAGTACTGTGTTTTCTAGATCCACCTGCATCAAAACCGTAACACGAAACTCCAACAAACAGGGAATTTATGAACTTTTATTTAGGGCCGCAACATTTTTTTAAGGTGCATAGTGCACGTCTGTGCAAAGCTTAGCTCAACTGATCAATTTCCTGGACAAAAATCAAGCTGGAATCACTATTTTTTGAAGAAAGAGTATACTACACATGGAGTGCATACAAATGCTGTTTAACTTTTAATTGCATCAGCTGTTTTAATAAGGACAAGCAGAGATAAGCTCATCAAAGATCTTCTGTCCATAAGGGTCACCTGGTTGGATCAATGGCAAACTGGAACTTTTCAATGATTAAAGACACAGGATGCAAAGATTCCGATTGAAGCCAGTACAGAAAAGCTCTTTGCTACAGGCTGTCAGTGCTGAATAAGTTCATTTAATTAACCATTTCTGTGAGACTTTTAACAGGCAGCAGGATGTCAGGTCTTGTGACTAGCACATGCAACTAAGCATGCACTTTTATGCTCATTATCAAATACCTCAAGCCCACGATTAGAAACAATAATAGTACTTCATTTAAATGTTAAAAACCATTGTACAGTTGCGAAATGCAGCGTGACAGTTTCTGAGGCATTACATGTAAGTCAGTGGAACAACAGGGCAAAGGTCGCGTCACACCGCCCCTGAATTCTTACATAATAGCTAAACGTTCAGCATTTGAAACATTTGACCAAAAAAATGATCATGCAACTCAAGTCAACTGTGTTTTCTCGGGTGAAAGTCTAAAACCTAAAACACATTTTGCAATCGATGGTTACATTTTAACGTAGACAGTATAACCAGAGATCTCCACTGCATGCAAAATCCTGGAGCGTTTGCACAAACTTTTTCTGGGATAAGTTAAACAGGATTTTACCACCATGAAAAGAACACATGGCTAGCTGACTTGTTAGCAAAAAAACACTGAGTCACGTGTTTACCAGCCATGCACATCAAGCAACCTGTGTATAACAAAGTGGTTGGATGAAATCTTAAACTTACGCTGACACTTCTTTACCGCTGATGATTTGCGCCGACATGATTTGGTCCTGATTATCTGCGCTCCAGTGAGTTCCCCGCACGCTCGCTGTCCGACAAGTGCAGAAGTCCTAAGTTTGGGGGGAGAGTAAAAATCAGATTTCTGCGTAGGCTCGGCCCAGAAGACCGGACGGACGCTGAAAATCTAACTTATCAATTTTCAAGAATACAGTCGAACGTGCTGGAGCGTGGGGTTTACAGTGGGTGACGTCACTGGAAGGCGGGCCTACGAGCAAACGTTCAACACCAACAGCCAATCATATTACGTTTCACAACACGCTTAGCAGACACGAAGGCCAATAGAAAATCTGGTCTGTAGGCCAGGGAACGCGGCAGCACCGTGGTGGGCGTTCTCAAGCGAACGTGACTATCTGGCTTCAGCAGAGGGCAGCACTGTTTACGTGTTTCCAATCCACCAAAGATTTGGTAAGCAAACTGGGACGTGTTTTCGCTTCTCTCCGTTTATGTCGCGTTTTTTTCTGACACAAAGGTGTCCCGAATTGTTTAGATAAACGGGCCTAAAAGAACTGCAGGCGACATGAAGAACTACAAAGAGATATGGAAAGTAGATTCTGTGTTTTGAGCGACACCGAAGATCTCCAAATGCTAATTTCCAATACTTCGGCCAATCTTCACAACGAAAGGTAGGTTGCTAGCAGATGCTGGGTTAGCGTGATATTGCTGGAAAGCTTTTACGCTCCGACTTGTTACTGCAACGTATCTCGTTGGCGCTTGTTATTGTGAGCATTGTGCATTTTAGCCCCATTTTCGTTAACCTAAGCCTCAAAACGACCTAAACCCCGCCCACTGTCTGTGTCCAACGCCGTCTCTTTAGGTCTAAGACACTCTTTGACGAAATTCGGGCTTCAATAAACAGCAATGACGAGGAGGATCGCTCATTTTGGAGGCCTGTCCTCCCATGGGGAGGCTTCTTTACCATTAAGGCAGGACGAAAGGCCATATCGAGCATCCCTATGTACGTCAAAATCAACCTAAAGAACACCTGCACCATTGACGGCTTCCTTATGATCCTGTACGTGATTCTGCGGGACAACCAGAGCTTTCCCAGGGAGCTGGCTGTCTTTCTGGGGAAGCGCTTTGTGGAGCATTTCCTCTACCTGATGGACTCCTGTGACTACACCACCGTGAAGATGCTGTGGATCCTGGACAGGATGTCTCAGCAGCAGTACCGCTCTGAGATCCACCATGCAGCGCTGGAGATAGACCTCTTTGGCAATGAGCACGAGAACTTCACCAAGAACCTGGAGAACCTCATGTCAACCATGCAGGAGAGCCTGTGCACCAACTGGAGCTGCTCTTCCCGCTTCCAGGAGTACATAAATACCACAATCAACATCAGGTAGAATGCACAATCAAGTCTACGGGTTGACCTTTAGTGTCTGGAGTTTTTACCTCCGTGTCATAATTTCGCTGCTCTTTTTCCCTCAGCCCTCCTCATGAGCTTCCCCACAGAGACCCAATCCAGTCGGCGGTGGATGAATTCTTCTGCCCCAAACTCCTCCTCTGCTCAGAGCTTGGGTCAGATATGAAAAGTCCTGCCGTTTTTTTAATTACAGCCAGTTCTTTTTTTCCCATCAACCTTTTTTTTTTTTATTATTTGCAGGTGTAATGGTCTGAGGGAGTTCTCTCAGAGGGTTTTCTGCCACGGACCACCACCCTTTGTGATTCTCAACATGCAGCAGTGGAAGTCAAAGGAGCTGTCCTATGTCCCGTACCATCTGGGGCTCTG
>CAAE01015019.1:5012581-5080908 GCA_000180735.1 Tetraodon nigroviridis
CCAGAACCCTAGGCTGGTGCCACCTTCGCACTTATTTCACACAAGCAACTGCTAATTCAGCACATTTAAACAAATTGTAACCCCTTTTTTCTGGCCACTGGTTAATACTGCAATCACACAGTGCCTCTGCCTGGAGAATTTTCTGAACAATATGTTTAAAAAAAAGTAAATATCTTTGAAATACAAATGTCTTCTATGATTTGTTCTGTCCCATTCCATGTACACAGACACACACTCTTGTAAGGCAGGCATTTATTTTTAATCTGGGCACAACTGCACCACACAAAGTGACAAACGTATGCAAAATATCTCAGATGAAACTAAGGTGTGAGATGCTACTGCTACGGTTTTACACAAAAAGGTTTTTTTTGTTTGTTTGTTTTGTTTTTTGTTTTTTTTAATTCAGCATTATTTCACAAGATGGGAAAAAAAAAATCAAGATTCTCCCCTGACCTTATAGATACAACAGGAAATGTAAAAGAAGCAGAGCGGTCATTTGGCTAACTTGTTTTTTTTTTTTTTTTCTTTTAACCTTTCAAACGCAATCCAAGTCAGACTAGGCTTTAGTCGCCACTCTGCTTTCTCTGAACAAGCACTTTGGTGAGAGTGGTGGCAAGAATATGACATTATGTCGCAACGAAGATGCCCACAAACTTGACTTAACATCCCTTCTTTTTGCAGATTGACGTTTGCAGATTTTTCTGTCGGCGTTGCTCCGAAATGTATCCGAGTAGTAGTTGGTGTCGCAAATGTATGAACAGTACAGATTAGGGACCACAAATGAATCATGGCAGCAGCACATAATTACGCCTGCGTGATTTGTGCTGTAGGTGGAGAGTGACAAAAATCCAAGGATGATGGGCGAAAAAAGAGAATCGGCAAAGAAAAGGATAGAAAATACAAACAGTACATACAATGCCAGATATAAAAACATGACTTGCATCTTTCTAAAATAACATGACGGTCGCAGATACACCATTGGATTGCTAATGCATAAGTCTTTTAAAGAAGCCAGAAAGTGATAGCGAAGCACTTAGCTGGATGCAAACGGTTTGCACCACAATACAGAGTGTCTCACATGGAACGAAGAAGGAAAAAGAAAAAAAGTGGCCTGCGTTACAACACAATGACAGGAAATGTCTGGTGGAATGAACAAAATCAATGATAACATTTGGGTGTTTCGTTGGACATTGACATTACCAGCTAACAGTGAATCAATAGACATGCCACATGGGGTTGTTACAGCAATTGGAAACGCCTTGGCTTTTTAAAGATACAAACACTACACATATTCACCCACAGAAAGAAAGAGAAGTGTTATTATTGCATCATCTAAATGCCAAAAGTCCTAAATTAAAACATATATACAAATTACAATACGTATCAAAGAGTTTGGTAAGTGCAATGCAGAGGTTGGTTTAAGTCTTCACTCGTGTGCAAACAAACAAAAAGTGCACAAAGCAACTAGATTCAGACGGTAACAGTGACTTAGACACACCGCAGTTATCCTTTCCTGGTCTAGAGCCCCCTCTGCTCATCCTGTCGGCCCGGCTTTGAGCAACACCTTCAGCCAGAGCCGGCCACAACCAGGAGAGCACGATTTATGCCGGACACAAGGACTGGTGGACAAACGTGGCTCAAGTTGACCAGTACAGCCCTTAACGCTTTACCATCCACCTAGGTACCATGTGACATGGAAGAGAGCCGTGCTGGAGCATCAGCCGTTAAGAATGGAGGGAATAGGTTGGAATTTTGTCAGGTGGGGGCAGTAGTGCCCTCAACGGCAGCCGGGACTGATGCAAATCATGTCTACATATGGCACCAAACGCAAAGCTGCATACAGACTGCTTGAAACCTGAGCCTATTTAGCAAGATCTGGGCCACACGGGTCACTCTGAGGACGAGTTGGCAAGAGGAGGTATCAGACCCGATCACAGCCAGAGTGAGTCCTGTTCACAGCCTGGAGCGGCGGCATGCTGAGGAAGGGCATGGGAACAACCAAGGAAGAGGAAAAAAAACTACAAAGAATTGATAGAAACTAGTGTTTAAAGCATAGTTCTGAAAGGCTAATTTACAGACAGGAGTTTGTGGCTGTACATGCACAAAATTCCCTTTCACTACTTTTATTGCATGGCTGGGGACCAATCAGCTGAACACACTGAAATAAACGGGGGAACAACTAAAATAGCACATCGAAAAAAAGAGGTTGACAAAACTGTTAATCACACACACACACACAAACACCTGAATCCTAAATATAGCACCAGTTGTGTATGGACAAAGGGGTGAAAAAGAGGACCTAAACCGATTTTAGCTACTGTATAAAGTAGTAAGAAAGACAAGAGCTGACACTGATGTGACAAAATGTCTTTTTTCTTTAAATGGCTCTGAGGATGAAGCAAAGACCAGTGGCAAACATTCATCATTCACTGCTATTCTGACCCTTGGAACCAACAGCACACGCACGACCACACACACACACACACACCCGCATTCTCCAGTGCAGAAAAACATTTACAGGCAATGCACTAGAGGACCTAGATATATCTATATTTCATCTGGACTATATACAGGAGAAAAAGGCAGCCCTTTTTGAGAAAATATAAAGATTAGAACTTTGTTGTGAAGCACTGGTTTTGGTGCAGAACTCCTGCTTTGCGCCGTTCTGCAAACAAACATGTTAAAAAAAAACAAAAAAAAAAACCAGCCAATTTGACATGCACGTACGCCTCCACGACCCAGCTCAAACGCAAATATCCAAACGAATCACGGAAACGACTGCGTCCTGCAAAATCTGACCCCTGGGTTCCAGTCGCAGCAGGGAAATTAAACATTTAAATGTTAAATATAATTCACGGTGTGTGTCTGGGGCGGCTACAAACGATAACGAAGTGAAAAGTCTTCTCCCACAATCCTCTGGGAAATGGCTCAGAGTCCTTACTGGTCCAGCAGCCGGACCAGTCCTCTTCAGCGCTCATCAGCCTGAACCCACCCAGCAGACTCCTCTTCTGGAGCCCATGTTGCCATGCAGCACGTCTCCACAGCTGGAGGACTGACTGTGGGGAAGGAGGAGGAGGAGGAGATAACAGAAAAACAACAGAAACAACTCTGTGTCTAAAGGTCTCTCATGGGGTCCTGGCGGGCCGGGCCATAGGTCAAAGAGCGGTCAGACCAAAGTTGCAGCGGCAGTACATCATGCCGCTGGAGTCCGACCAGCTGTCTGAGATGGGGTCGTATCGCTGAACGGTGTTCAAGTAAGATGACCCAGAGTGACCTCCCACCACATAGAGGTAGTTGTCCACGATGGCGGAGCCCACACCTGGAACACAACACGCGTCAGGACAAACAAAAAGTAGTGCCAGCGTTGTAGCGTTGTAGTGTACGTTTGGGTTTTCTGGACTCACCGGTGCGTGGCTCGTTCATCGGCCGACACGTGGTCCACTGGTTCTGGTGGGGGTCGAACCTTTCGATGCTGGACAGGTGTGACACTCCGTTGTGGCCGCCCACTACGAAAATGAAGCCGAGCATGACGCCAACGCCGAAGTTGATCCTCTTATCTGCCATGGGGGCTACCATTTCCCAGGCATCCTTGCTGGGATCGTATCGTTCCACGCTGGGGACACAGCAGAATGAAAGAGCTCCAGTGGGTGCAATTACACCCTTCATTTTTGAACATCCAGATGAATTCTGTGACGTTCTAAGCACATCACCGTTTACAACTGAATCAAAAAACACGGAAAAACCGATATATCACAAGACCAGCACCCATCATTCTGATACAGTATTCCTGTTCAAAATGCACATAAATGTATTTCTTTTAAAAAAAATGTGCATTACAGATCATATATCTACTTCATCTGTGATGCTTATTTAATTGTAATTTATTCACTTAATTGTAATTTAATTGTAAGGTAATAACTACCTGAATTGCAGGCAAGGATTGTTTTGAAGTGTGTATGAGGTCTAAGCCTTGGGGGAGAGAAGGGAAACTAATCCCTAAAGGTTCTCACTATAAACACATTTTCCTGAGGGGCTCTGGGAGTCAGGGAAACATCTAACGGAGAGATCGCTCCCCTGATATCCAGAGGTTTCTTAAAGCAACACCCATCCTCACAAGCAAACTTGTTTTGAATCCTCCTCTATGAATCGGGGAGGGGAGAACACTCCAAAGCACTTGGGATAAATGGCAAACTGGCAACCAGCAAATCATTTATTTCCCCTTTTATTACTATTTCTCTGAAAAAGGTACCTGTTCATGTGCGCCGGGCCGTAACCTCCAATGGCGTACACCATGCCGTCCAGCACAGCAGTGGCAAAGCAGCTTCTGGATTTGGTCATAGGTGCTACAGGCTGCCATTCCTTCAGCTTGGGGACATATTTTTCCACCGACTGCAGGTAGTACTGGCCGTCGTAACCGCCGAGGGCGTAAAGCTCCCCGGTGAGGACCACGACCCCCAGTGTGCTGCGGCACTCGGCCATGCGCTCCACCGAGGTCCAGGTGTTGCTCTCTGGATCCCAGCGTTCCACCGTGCTCTCGTGTCTCCGGTAGCTGATGCCCTGACGCAGGTGTGTGGCGATACCACCCACCACGTACACCTTCTGGTCCAGCACCGCCACACCAAACTCATATCGAGGTACGCTTAGGGGCGCCAGCCCGATCCACGAGTCAGTCTGAGGGAAATACATTTCCATGCTGAAGGGAAAAAACAGCACAAACACACACAGTTACACAAAAACCATAAGCCCCCTGTCGAACACGCCTCAAGATTCTTTTTTCATCATTACCTTTCCAGCGTTGCAAACAGCCCAGCTTTGCCTCCTATTGCGAGCAGCACCTTGGGAGCACACCTGGGCCGAGCTGACAACACAGTCTGGTAGGAAAGCCGGTGCTCGGGCATAAAGTGATATTTAAGGGCCTCGTTGAGCAGATGCTTGCACGCGTGGTCATCTCGTATAAGGTGGTTGGCTTCGTATAGGCGGGTGAGAAATTTGACGCTGAGGAGCGGAAGGCGGACGCAGTGCAGCAGCTGAGCCAGATGCTGCTGTCTCTCGGTTACGTCGTACTTGATCCAGGATTCCAGGGCGTAAAAGACGGTCTCCTCTGTAACCACCTTAAGGCAGTCGTTGGACACAATCTCATCCAGCTCAGTCCTTGTCAGTTCAAAAAAGTCTTCTGTCTGACAAACCTCCTCAAAGTTCTCACAGATGAATTTAGTTGCAGCCAGGCACAAGTCGTGACAGCCATAGGTCTCAGCAAAGCGAGAGATGCCGATACAGTTTCCAGCATCCAGCTGGCTCTCTAAAAAGGAGCAACACTCCTTAAGTACCAGCTTAACCTGGAGTAAGTTGGCAGCTGGTAGCAAAGATTCCACGGTTTCCTGTGTGATCAGCACTGTTCCAGTGTAGGCATATTCAATGATGGCCTAAAATAAAACACGACACCCCATTAACAACTACAGTATCGCGGGTGGGTAATGAAGCGAGCGCCAGTTCCAAGCATACCTGCAAAGCGGTCTCGTCGATGCACTGGAATTCCACCTCCGACGTCTCCTTTTCTGACATGTTACCAGTGAACATGGCCTTGAAGTAAGGACTGATGCTGGCCAGCACGACTTTATGGGCATGTATCTTGGCATCCCCCACACGCAGGACAATGTCACATAGTTCGTGGTCCTGCCGCAGGAGCTGGAGACCTTGCAGCAGCTGTTCTGAATGAGGCCGTTTCAGACTAGCAAACATATAGGACTGGTCTGGCTGGTCCATCTGGGAACACAAAGTCAAACATGTGTGCACGGTTCACATTGACCCAGACCAAAAACTTTAGTGATATAAATGATATAAAACAGAAAAACAGAAACTTTGTGCACTGACAAAACCTTTTTGCACACATTTAAGGCAAGATCTTTTTTTTTTTTTTTTGGTTTTAGCATTGACACTGCTCGAACTTAGCAAATAACCATAACGAGATAATAACACACTCGAACCTATTCGTTTTTTCTGCTGACTTACTGCAAATGGCTATGACACAAGTCATAATCGCAGGGACTGCTTGTCGTCTGGGGACTGGAAATGATTACTGAATGCAGGACACTGTCATTTAACAGAAGTCGGTAGCTCCACATTTAGCTTTGAAGCAGCAACGGCTCTTAGCCGAGCTAACCCACTGAAATCCTCCACAGACTGGATCGAACATGTTCGAGCACATCGACGATACTAATGCAATCATTGTATTGTTAGTAATGGTTGACTCCAGGAAACGCACGGTGCCTAAATCGCTTACATTACGCTGCAGTCAGCGAAGGTTAGCTGCTAAAAATAAACACGGTAACCGTGGCTAGCTGCATCATTGATTGATGTACAGTAACATGGCTGACGTGAAGATGGAACTGGCTATCAGATACGTTTTCTATGAAATCGAAATACGAAAAACCAACCTGTAACCTCTTTTTTGCCTTGGCTGCCGCGTAATGACAGATTTTTGCTGTGGCGGAGTCCAGCACTGATAGGTGAGAACCCCTGGCGGCTCTCAGGAAAACAACGTAGTGCCAGGCTAGCCGCAGGTCTGCTAAGGCTAAGCAGAGGCCACGCCCACTTCAGATATTTTCAAAATAAAATCGAAGGCAATAGTCAGCATTCGGGAAAAAAAAGGAATACTGACAACAAATTGCTCAAAAAAATGGTTGGAAATCTCATTAATCGGAGTGTAGGTAAACGACTATACATTTAAATAATCACGAACGCTGTAAAATGACGGTAATATATATTTTTTTCATCCAATTTAGGGAAAAGTCATTTAAAATGTTTTGGGATTGCGCCTTCTACCTGATGCCACTCGTCTGCATCTGGCATTTTAAAACAATGCATTCATTTTAGAATAACTACCAGTTTCTCTGATTTGAAAAGATGACAGAGCTGCAACTTTTATTTTGATGTTTCAGCCTTTTCTATTTAAGAATCTTTTATATCACAAAATAAACTACTAAAGCCACAATGTCACGTTATCGTTCTCCCAAGAGATATTTTGAAATAATTAAAGAAACTACAGCCCAGTTTTTAAGACACCTTAATCCGCTTCAGACCTTTTGTATTTCCATTGTATTTTCCTGTGCGTAAAAGTGTGGCAACTATCCGCATTTATCCAATGGTATCTCCAGGATGTTTAGAGATTCGTATGAAGCGCTGACATGTAACTAAACCAGTGTTTTATCCTCTGTTATCCTCCGCTGCGCCTCCTACTCGGGGATAAGAGGGCTGGCGTCGCCATGGAAGCGCTGGGTTTGCGACATGTATTCGCCATTTTGCTTCTTGGGAGAGTGGGTTCCAATGTGTGTGCTGGGGGCTCATCGCCTCTCTGGCTCTAAAACATCCTACTCTCCAGTCTCCGGCTCCTGAAGTGAGAAACCCAAATGCTGGCCGTCCTTGGCGCGTAGCTGCGGCGCTGCGCCGTGGACACTGAATCCACGCAGGGCCGCGGAGATCCGTCGAGCGTCAGGATGCGAGGTCCGTTCTCTTGGCTGTTTTTAGAACTTTGCTAGCCTTCCTCAGGCAGCAGCTGTTTAGCTTAGCAACCTTAGCTCCGAACACGCACACTCTTCCTGGATAGCCTGGTAATGTTTCCCCCCGGAATGTCACGGAGGAGCCAAGCGCTGGTTGGAATGAGCGGCTTTTTGCTCTCTCGCCCGGCATAGTTGTGGGTGATGTTCCAGTAAGAGGAGGTAGGACGGTAATTTAAAGCTGGAAATGTAATCTTAACCCTTCTGCAGACTCCGTGCGCGACAGCCACAAGTGGTCGTGTCCGCTAGTCCTAATTTAGCCATTAATGGGTGTTTTCAGAAGACTCAACTAGGATAAAGGCTGTTGCGTTGCACTGTGATAACATAATTGCTCACAGATTTTCCAGGTTTCTCATTGCTGCCTTGCATTGCCTTATTTATTATTCATATTATTCTTTTACCAGTTGATCTTTGCTCATGTGTGTTTTCTGTGTTGCATGGACAGGGTGATGAACAAGTGAGGAAATCCCAGTGACAGCATGAAGTAAAAGGAGGGAACATCTTCCTGGTGTTGGATCTTTGGATTCTCTCTATTGGCCTGGCAGAGAAGACCGTTGATAATGATACCAGGGTTGATCCCCCTGGGTTTATATGAGCAACTGCTGGACCTCAAGAGTTACCAGAATCGCATAGCGGGGGTGGAGGAGCTGAAGCGTTTCCTCACAGAAGTGGACATGAGAGCCGTGCCACCCGGCAGCATTGAGAAATTCGTCAACCTTCTCCCACGGCTTCTGGATGACATTAATTTCAAAGTGCTGTGTGGCACCTTACAAGTGCTAAACCTTCTCATCCAGAAGCTTGGGCCGAATGTGGAGAGCTATTTTAAACAGTTGGTGTCAGTGGGTCTGAAGACGCTGGGGGACGCTCGAAATGTCGTCAGGAGTGAAAACATGAACGTGTTTCAACAGCTGATGAAGGCTGTTGCACCGCAGCAAATCCTGGATCTCATCACGGGCAGCTTACAGAACAAAAACTCCAGGGTTCGAGAGGATGTGCTCAACATCATCATGGCGGCTATGCTCGCTCACCCCAAGAGGCAGTTTGACGTCCACAAGCTGTGTTTTGAGGTTGCGCCCTGTCTCGCAGACAGCAAAAGAAGGGTCCGTCATGCGGCGCTGGAGCTGTTTGCCATCTTCGACTATTGCTTGGACACGGGGAAAAAGCAGCCTCTGATGAAAGCTGTAGACATGGTTGAACTGAACGAGGACGCGGACGGTCTCATGGCGGCTGTTCAGACCAGGAGGTCCAGGCGCCTCCTCCCTAGGCTGTCATCAGAAGGGACGCTCGAGTATGGCCTGGTGTGCCCAAACCCGGAGAATGGAGCTGTTTGCATCACGATTCCGGGGCCGATCTGGACTGGGTGATGAACGGAGGACGGATAAGCAGCGCCAAAAGCAACAGGACTGAACCGGACTGCACGCGACTGCACGGCTATGGCAGCTTGGGTTCCCTCACCAGCGATCTCCCTCTTCAGAGGAGGATCGTCAGCGCGGGGAAAGGGAAGAACAAGCTCCCGTGGGAGATGTCCATCTTCTCGGCCGCTGGTGACGATCAGCGGTGCGGCCTTGGGAGGTGTTCTGAACAGGTGGGGCCTTTCAGCTCTCTTTGTTCATGTTGTCATTAGTGATAATCACTCTGCGTCTTCTGGCCGGAGACGTCCGCTCGCCCGGGCCCTGATTAAAGGGTCGGTCCATTGATTGGCTGTAAAGTCACTAGCTGCTTCATTAGTCTGAGTGTCCACCTTCTTGTCTTCTTCTAAAAATATTCCAGAGCAATTAGGTTCCCTTATTTTTAAGAGCCTGACGAAGGCTGAACCTTTTTAGGACCGAGAGTATTTGGACTGATTGTAATTACAGTGAATATCTACAGAATGATTTGACTGTTGTTGTTTTTGTATAAAATGGGTTAGCCGTTTATTTTCAACCCTTGCAAATACACAGACAGTTGAACTAATCTTCTTAATAAAAGAACCAAGTGAAACTCATCATTAGCAGCATCAGCAGCAGTCTGAAAGGATGCACTACTCATTACTCAGAATGCAGCCTGGGACTTACTATTTTGATTTCTAATTCTCTGTAAATTGCCAAAGCAACTAAAAACACAACCACAAAGGCTTTGTGTATGACGCACACTACAATTGTACATAGTCATACATGTTACTTATGTAATGTCAAGTAGCATCAGGATTGATAAAATGATGATAACACCGGAGCTTGGAGGTAATAAAAGACCTATTTTGTTTTGGATACTGTTATTCTGCTTAGAGACTTCTCTTAGAAAGCCATCTGTTTATAGCAGTGTCTGTTTCCCAGCAACTTGTTACCACCGAGCACCCTCACTGAAGCAGCATACCACATAATTGGTGATATCGCAGGATTGTGCTTGTAAAATGTGGCGTATTTGCAGCTCCGCTGTTGATTGCAGTCACACCGGCCGCTCCGAGTGGAGTGTTGATTGGACTGTAGGGGATTCCATTGGCTGAAGCTCTGCTTCTGCGTTGTTTAAATCTCGACATTGCGTTCATGTGAAAACATTCTCGTTCGCTCGGGGCCCTACAGTGGCAGCAGGAAAGCTACACGTTTGTCACCATGTGAATGTACCTCTTTGTCACCTTTGGTAGGTTTAGGATTTTTGATTTTGCTGGTTTGGTTAGTTAATCTTTCAGGAGAAATGAAACTGTGAGCGCTGTTCAGTTACCTGACTGAGATGACAGATTATCCGTCTCATCCCTTTTGTTATGGTCACAGGATGGAATTACACTTTATCCTCTGTGTTCTTCTGTTGAATAGGTGGCTGATGAGGATTTCCTTTCCTTGCTGGGGAAGCTGAATTCAGAGACCAACAGTTTTTGTAAGTCTTCTTCAGTCGTGCGTCTTCCTTCACGTTAACAGGGCGCGAGGTGGAGTTTGGGTGGTGGTTGTGATAAACTTAGCTGGACTGGGGAAGCCTTCAACAGGATTAGCATGTGGAGTCGGAGAAGTCACTGTGTCATACGTCACCAGAGTGGAGCACGTTGGACGAGGTCATTGAAAACACACACAGAACACATGTGAACGTGAGGCCTGGTTTGAGACTGGATTTGCTCTTTATATGCATGTTTGAAGCAGGGCCCCAGTGAAAGGTTGACAGAAAGGAAAAACTCTTTAATACAATGTTCTACCTGACTTCTAACATGGCGATATGTTCTGTCCATCTGTCTATTTAGATTCAACAGAATTTCCGAAGTCCTCCAGAAATGCAGCAACCCCTGTACACCTCAGGAGAAGTGGAAGCCTAAACTTGGATCGCAGCAGCTTCAACGGGATCGACTCTCTGCGTACAGGTATTGGCGTGAATTAGGTCTGAGTGACTGCTGCCCGCCTGTTTTAAATGTGTTAACCTTAAAAGTGAACATTTTCATTTGTGACGTTTAACCTGTTGGTGTTGGATTCATAGATTCTAGGACACACGACTCCTCCAGGACTCCGGCAACCTCTGCACGTCTCAGAAGAAGCGGAAGCCTCAATTTAGACCCTGACAATTTCCAAGGTACCAACTACACTCATAAAGGTACTGGTAAGCTTTAACTCGGAGGTACTTGCCTATTTTTGGGACATTTCCCAGAGTTCCACGCTTTTAAAATCCTTTGCAGGTAAAACTGCCACTGTCTTTGTAGGTTTACCGGGATCTCAGAAGCCAGAATCCTCCGGAAGTCCGACCGCCCCGGTGCACCTCCGGAGGAGCGGAAGCCTCAGTCTGGACCCTGACAGCTTTAAAACTACCACCTGCACTGACACAGAGAGTGGTAATCATCAACTCCAGATGATTTGCTCGTCTAATGAACACTTAAAATGTCCTTTCGGAACATGTAATCATTCAGCAAAAACTAGAGTTAAATGCCCAAAATATATTTCAGTCTGTTTTTTTTTCCTATGCTCCTAACATAGTGTGCCTTTTGTACAGTGACACCCAAGGGACACACGCACTCAAGGAACCTCACTGTTACTCCCCGCTCCTTCCTCTTGCCCTCCTACCCGCTATCCACACTTCCAGGAAAAAATCTTACCCCAACCTTGCCCCGCCGTCAGGCAGACTCGGCCCCCTCTATGTCCAACACCTGGCCAAATAAAAAAGAGAACAGCCTGCCCCAGCCGGATCCAGCAGGGCCAACGAAAGGTACTCCTGGAACAACGGCCCAGGTCTCAGCTGGGTGCTTTAAAATCAGCCTGTCTTTACCATTGCTTTTATTACCTCCCCCAGGGGCCCACGTCTCGAGCAGATGCTCTCCCCAGCCTCTCCGTGCCTCCCTGATGAGTCCGTCCACCTCGTCTTTTCGCCGGGCTCTCAGCAGTAACAGGACCAGCCTCTCTGTTTCCCCAGTGGTCCCTAAAGCAGAGCAGGGCCAGTCCTGTAGTGGTCAGCGGTCCGCTGCCCCAGGCAGCCCCGACAGTAACCTTCTGGACCACCTCGCACTGGACCCCGATGATGGCATCGGCATGATGCCGGATCCACAAGATGAGGATCCTCCAGACATACAGGAGGTGAACAGACTGATTTCATCTTCTCATTAAAATACGGTGTGAATATCCGCAGTAAAGTCAAAAGGACATTGTTGTCTTCTGAAAAAACAGATCTAATTTAGGGGCAGTAGCTGCGTTTCAACAAATGGATAATGTGTGTTGTTATAAAGTTTGGTTCTGGTACTAGTGTGACTGTGTGTGTGTGGCTGGCAGATGCACAACTCCCTCCGTTCAGTGCGCAACAGTGCTGCCAAAAAGAAGGCCAAGTTGAGGAACAACAGCTCGGACCCGGACAGCCCTGACTCCGCCGTGAAGCTGGATCTCGGTCTGGATACAACGTCGCATGCCTCTCCGGTCAGCGAGAGCGGTCTGTCCAGTTTGAGCTCAGTCCTCAACGACAACTTCAACGGCATCAAAACAAGGTGAGGTTCAATCAGATTCACTCAGAAATACTGTTTGACATGATTTCACAAGTTCCCCATTTCTTGTTTTGGTAATAAATGGTTAATTGTGTCTGTAGTGACCTCTCTGAGCAAGTACTGAGAGTTTTTGGTCTGTCTTCTCACATTTGTCAACAGCCCTAGAAGCTCTCCTTCTGGAACCAAGGGTCACATCTCCAGAGTGCCTTCTGCAAAACTGAGGACGTCTCTGTCTGCAGATTTTAGCATTTTTCAAAGGTAAAAACTGGAAATCCTTTTTTCCTCCGTGCTCTTTGTCTGGCTTACGTGTTTATTCACATCTTTGCATTTCAAGGACTGAATGAGAAGAACGAGTTGTCCTCTGAGGTGGGTATAGTTGGACACAGAGTTACTTACTCCAATGGAGTCGAACCTCATGAACAGATGACAAGACCGCCCGCTTCCTCTGTCAAACTGCCCGTTCCTGAATCAGTCAGAGCTCTGAAGACTGGCAAAGGTTAGTTGGCAGCGACCATTTTTGACGGAACAAAGTTTCTCATGACACCGCCGGCAGGCTTGGGTGGTATTACAGTGTGTGAATAAACGCAAGCGTCTTCATTGGTTCTCAGAAGGTCGAAGCCTCAGCAGCAGAAGCTCTCCAGCCACGGTCGTGCCTGAAGGAGTCTTTGGAAGAGGTCCGCGTCCGTCCAAATAAAACAAATAAAAAAGTCTTTGCAGTTGATAAGATGGTTATTTCTGTTTTACTACCAACAAAGTGGCTTCAAAAGTGCTGACTCGCTGTCCAACATTACCAGGCGTGTTTAGCACCACAGCGCCCAGCGCTCCAGGAGAGGACTTGCCACCTGAGCCGTGTGCTGCTGGGACTGATCCCCGGACCTACCGTGACAAACACGATAGCCCTCAGCTAGAGGAGGTTAAGGTCAGTTGCACGTTATCCAGTTGTAAATCCCACCAGTGTCATTCAACATGTTTCCCCAGACACCAAAACCCATCTGACCCTGTTTGATTTTGCAACCCTTCTTTTCAGCAGTGGGTAAAATGTGGGAGGTTTGACCAGGATCGAAGGGGACCGTGTGATCGGCAGGAGCTCCCTTCAGGTCAGGGGGACCACACACGGGACAAGAATCACCACCACATCAGGACGATGCCGTCTGAGTCAACCACCGAGGGAATGAGTGAATCCATCCAAAAAGGTACGGTGGAGATTTGTGAACTCTTCATTGTACTTTAAAAAAAACAATTCTTTAGGGACTTGAGTTGAAATGTTGTCTGTCCTTTAACCCAGACATCCATCTGAATGGCACCACGCTAATGTGCGCTAAAAGAGATCCTCTCTGTGATGGGCCACCCCCAACTCTAATCCGCCAGTACCCACAGCTCCAGCAAGTGCGTCAGCCGCCCCACCAACCCAAGCCCCCCTCGATGCCTCGAAACGCCAAAACCGTGGCCCACCTACGGAGGGCTCCGTACCTCAGCAGAACCCAGCCTTCGATGTCCCACAGCTCAGGTCCGGAACCCAGTTCTTCTGCCTGCTCCAAACCTGGAATTGTACCACTGTGCATCTTTGTGTTGTTGCTAGGTGTCATGTTCCATTGCTGCTGTTTAGCTGTATAATGGCTGTCTGAGCTTTGTAACTGTTACTTTATTGTAGGTAAGGTTAGAACATTTATTAGCGTTGGAGCCATCGGGACGTGTGCTCTGTGGATAATGCTCCACAGCGCTCCATTTTCACAGCCTGCTGTTTGCTTTGACACCCACACACACCACTTATTTTGTCAAATTAACAGATGTAAAGTGAAACTCTTGGCGTTTGTGTGCAACCTGGTTAGCCGCTTACAGGAGCTGTCGTTTGGGGTTACAGATGAGAAGAAAGACCTTTCTCAACCGGGAGAGTTCTTTCAAGATCCTTACCTGGCGCTGGCTGAAACCTTCAGCTGTCTGCATTCAGACGACTGGTGAGAAACCCGGAGTTGTTGTTAAAACACAGGACACCCTCACAGGCATGACAGTGGTTACACACGCCTGGGTTCTAACACGGATGGCATTGTCATCACTAAGCAAGGAAATAATGTTTTCAAGGTACAGTTTTCATACTATATATGGTAACCTCTTGTCTTTTTTTAATAAAGGGAGAAGAAGATGGAGGGAATGAGGCTTCTGCGGAGATTGGCTCTTTACCACTCAGACACACTACAGGGCAAGCTTCCTGAAGTCTGCCTGTGTCTTATTCAGGAGGTATTACAATTAGTTGATTTTAGTTCCGTATATTCACATTAAAACAACCTGCTTTAACTCCTGATGTGTGTTGATGAGTCAGGTCAGACCAGGTTGGCGTTGGTGTAGTTGTTCATCACGTCTGTCTCATTTAGGTCAACAACCTGAGGTCAGTTGTGTCCAGCTTTGCTGTCGATACCCTTGGATATCTGTACAGCCACTTACAAAAAGGGATGGACCAGGAGCTGGAGGCGACGGTGAAGGTTTTACTGCAAAAGGCCGGTCAGACTAACAACTTCATCAGGCAGGCTGTGGATGCAGCTCTGAACTGCATGGTGCAACATTGCACGGCCACCCGTAGCATCGGTGCTTTACTCTCTGTCGGAGTCAGGTCAGTATTTAAAGTGCTTCCGGGCCAAATTGGTTCATCTGCCATTTCTGCCAGCAGATTCGTGATCGGGAATATTTCAATTTGTCGTCCCTCCTCTTACAGTCACCCCAACACTCTTGTGAGGCAATGCACTGCGCGCCATTTGGTGAATCTGGTGGAGAAAGTTGGTGCAACACGCCTTCTTTCTGGTGTCAAAGATCTCACAGAGAGAATCTTACACGCAGTCACCAAATTTGTACAAGACGTCTCACCCAACACCAGGTATGTCCGTTTGATGGGATTTATGTTTTGAGCACATCCCAGCACTCTATCCGCTTGTTTTAGTCATTTATGCCATCACCAGTTCCAAGCACTTTCCTGGATGAATGTTTCTGGGCGTGTCAGAGTGGACGAGTGAAAGACGTTTGGCCTGAATCTTTATAAACGGCTTTAACCTGCAGGTACTTTGGGCGTCAGATGCTCCTCTCCCTGTCCTCCAACTCCAACTTTGACAAGATATTGGAGAAACACATCTCAGGCCAAGACCTGCTGACTATCAAAAACGTCTTCATTCATCTCAACAAAGAGGTAAGTTGCTGAGTGAGGACCCTGATCCTGTTTACCGCTGTTCTAGCTGCTCTCCTGTGCTTTGGAGAGGTTCGATTTTGCATTTGCTTGTTTGTTTATCAGGGTAATAAAATGCCTCAGGACACTCAGTCAGCCAGAGGAAAACGCGTCGTCCCTGTCAGGGGTGTCGGAAACAAAAC
This sequence comes from Tetraodon nigroviridis, assembly GCA_000180735.1. Lineage (NCBI taxonomy): Eukaryota > Metazoa > Chordata > Actinopteri > Tetraodontiformes > Tetraodontidae > Tetraodon > Tetraodon nigroviridis. Next base: position 5,028,404 of record CAAE01015019.1, read on the forward strand.
CGAGTACAGCGAACAGCTCACAAGTCTGTTGGCTTCAAATGACTTTCGAGATCGGATTAGAGGAATTGAGCAGCTGGTGGCCGACTGTCAGCACAACCCCAACATGGTCATCAGCACCATCTTCCCAGTGAGTCCAGGCTTTGTCTCTGCCGCGCTTCCGAACGAATTCAGTTCAGACTGATCACTTTTTTTTACCTGCTCTGTGTTTTTTTCATTCAGGTGTTTGATGCCTTTAAGGACAGGCTGCTGGAGTCCAACAGCAAGGTCAACCTGCACGCTCTGGAATCTCTGCCGAAAATCATCAGCGTGTTGAAAAACGACATGTCTCGAGTGGTCAACATCCTCTTCCCAGCAATTGTCGACAGCCACCTTAATTCCAAGAACAATGCCATCTACTCTGCTGCAGTTGGAGCTATTAATGCACTTATTTTGCACCTCGGTATTTATTTACACGCTCCTGTTTCAGTACAGCTAATAAGTCTGCTTGCTAATTGAAAATTTCCAAACTAAATGACTTCCTCTGCTCTACCAGACAGACAAATCCTTGTCCAGCCATTCTGTACCAAGGCTCAGTTTCTGAAAGGCAAAGCAAAGGTGGATCTGATTGAAAAGGTTGCAGGTACGTTGTTTTTTTTAAAAAAGACTGATATTAGCGGTTTCTCGCTTTGCTGTTTGCATATCTCACTGCGTCTTGTTTTCTGATTAGAACTCGTGACAGAGGTCTACCCTTGCAAGCCTCAGATTGTGGAGCACAAAGTGCTGCCCTTGCTCTGGCACCTCCTCAGCACCTCGACCCACAAGGGCTCCGCTCCCTGCAGGAGCGGCAGTTTGTCGTCCGCCACCACCAAACTGTGCCAAGCCCTCCACGCCCAGATGGGGCCCAGCCTGACGGACTTGTCTGCCTCGCAGTCTGCCGCTGTCCACCTCCTCCTGAATGATATTTTGAGGACCATAACCTAAAGGTAAAAGAATTCATACGAAAATAATAACTGACTTTAGTCAAAGACGCAATTATTGAATATTTCTGATGGTGCCTGCAGTTTTTAATCAGTTAAATTCTTCATTAGGGCAACAAAAACAGGCATGGACCCGCTTCCCATTGTCATGGCACTACGCCTTCATGTCTTCATGGATCGGAAAACGATGTTTTGTGTTTTTCTTAGCGCTTGAAAGAAAATTGTACAGAACAATCAAATAAGGTTTCAGACATACTTACACTAAGGCCTTACGTCAAATTACAAAGAATAATCGCTTCTTTTCTAATCCGTCTTTGAGAGAGTCGGTTTACGAGGATATGACTCAGACATTAGGATTGGTGGTTAAACAGTTTTGCTGCCATGAGAGGTTTGATTCTAAAGAGAATGTCATCACTCGTTGGTCATTTCTCCTCAGACAGCAGCCATCAAACTGCGTACGGCCGAGCCAGCGGCTCCTCCGGGTGGGAGTGTGTTCTGGGGATCCACACACGCTTGACCCAGTCCGTCCATGACCCACAACAGAGGTTGTCATCTAATTTTAGGGCATTTTCAGGTGATCTGGTTTGGTACCAGCCTTAGAAAGTCTGATTCCACATCAAAAACACTTTTTTGAAATTACAAATAATCATATAATATTGTTTAGGTCTGAATTATTATCTAACTGTGAAGCTCTTAAATGCTCAACCTGCTCACTTTGCACTTTTAAAGCACATCTTCACAAGGTTGTAATTGCTTATTTTCTACCAAGCATGGACTGCAGACAAATCAGACACGTACTGTCATGGAATGTAACAATGAACCGATGACAAGGGACCCAAAAAGTGTGTATTTTTTCTCTTTAGAAAAGGATATTTTCAAAATGTCTGTGCTGTACAAAAAAAAATTGGTTGTTTTGTAGATGTGTGAATTGCTGAACAAAAAATAGTCTATTTGTACAGGTCAGTTGTGTATTTGCACAGTATTATGTGAATCTGTTATCGTATGCTGTATGAGGGCGGTTCCCTTGACGTTTTACATGTGATTGAAGTGCAGACTTTTAGCTTCAGTTAGAGTTTCACCAAAGTCATATTTCTTGTTCAGGGTTGCATCAGCTTTATGCAAAGACCCATTTTCTACCTAGACTACAGGCAGTGGAAGAGGACGATGAACAGGGGGAAAGAAACAATGCAGCGTTGTGACGCTGACCTGTGTGTTCATCGATGATGAGGCGACTGCAGCCGGATGAATGAATCTGTGCTGAAAACACGGTAAAGCTTCATGAAATATTGTCGTCTTATTGGTAGAATTTTACTAGCGAAGGTCTGCACTTGAATCACATCACAAATCATTTGATTTCATTGTGTTGGTGTATAGAGACAAAGTGATTTTAAGTGTGTGATGTCCACTTACAGAGGTGGCTGTATATTTTTGTAAAGGTGTGTGTGTGTGTGTGTGCACGTATATGTCTACGTTGATGCCTTGATCCAGGTGAGGTTTGCACAGTCTCCTGGTTGAAGACAGCAGTTTTACGCCCATGGTTGCCTGAGGAGCGGCAGAGAGCCAGAGCTGGTTCTTTCTCCGTACTGCGCCAGTCTTCAGGCCTTTTAACTCAACCGTTTTTAAATTATGTTGGAACTTTGTTTGTGAGCAAGAGCAAAGAAAGATTCACTATATAAAAAAAGCGTTTATATTTCTGTAAAACAAACCTCAGTGTGCCTCATTCTTATGTGCTTTGGAGTGACGATTTATTGCATATAGTTCAGTGACAATAATTTTATAAAATGTGAAATTATCAAAGGTAAAGCAGTCAGTGTATGTGTTCTTTAATTTCAAATCTAGACTTTAAAAAAAAAAATACAGTACATCCATTTTTGAAATGTACTTCTTTTATTGTATACATTTATCTAGAGTATAAACATGAATGATGCAAAGCCTATAAATGTTATCCAACTTAACAATCAATTCATTAGGATAAATAGTTCCTGAATTCCATCCTTGACTATAAGGTATGTAAAACTAAAGGTAACTAATCCAACAGTAGATGTAAAAAGGGAAAGAAAAACAGAATATAATAGCTGACAAAGTGTAAGTTAATGGAAATTTGTATTTTTAGTTGGAAAAGGCAACATGCAAGAAGTTATGATGTCATGGTAATATTAATTTATTTTAAGATAAAATAGTGAATTAAGAAGATGCATATTTGATTGAAATTCCAGCCTGGCTGTGTCACTGCAGGTGACTGAATATTTTGCTGTCCTTTTAAACTGCAAAACACCCAGTTTAACACGTGGAATGGAAATCCATCCAACCTTCATAGCAAAGACTTTTAAAAGGTCAAATTCATTTTTCGGTAATAAAATCAAGTCAAATTGAGCTACAGAGGGCAGTTTTAAATGTTTCCAAAGCCGGCAGCACTGAGGGATACGAAACTGAAACTTAAGAAATGTGCTTTTCACGAATAACTGATGCTGGAACTTAAGGGGCGATCTGACAGGTTGCGATGGACCCGCGTGGTTTCTTGAGCTGTGAACAAGGCGTTCCCTGAAGGTGTCCCTTTGAGCATCAGAAACCAACCAGAAAAAGGCCCCTCCTCCTGTGGATCTCTGCATCTAAGGCAGTTGGATCGGCGTCATAGCAACCGAGACCGGTCGGGCGTGGTGATGAGGGGGTGGGAGCATGGTGGTCGTCATGGTCCAGATGTTTTGGGCAGGTCCTGGTTCTCAGCCAAGTGGAGCTTTTGTCTGAGTGCAGGCGTGTTGAGGACTCACACACCAAACCCAAACGAGCGTAAAAACCGGACGCTTTCACCCCGAGAGTGAAGAACCACCAGAGCAGCAAAGGATACATGGACGTGCTGAGCTCCTCCAGCTGTGGGGAGAGGAGAACAGCTGGATGAGAGGGCATCGCTCGACACAGAGCCAGCTGAAAACACAGATTTCTCCGGCTGCCGCTTACATTACAGAGCAGGTGTTCCAGGTTGTGGTCGGAGGCGCACTTGCGCTGGTCCTCCGAGAGCTCCTCCACGTGGCTGTCCAGGCTGAAGTGCAGCCGCGCCAGCTTCTCCTGCATCTCGCGCACGTGCTCCAGCTGCTCGAAGGAGCACACCTTACCTGGACCGCAGAAAGGACCAGTCAGGATGCAGCCTTGCTGCAGAATCAAGTGTTCCTGAGGCATCAGAGGTGTAAAAATAGCACCGAGGTTATTTGATCCCTGAACCCGGAGGAGCAGACGTCGAATGGAACCTCTTTGCTGCTGGTAACGGAATATTCCCCCGGCGGGTTCGGCTCTGGGCGCGTCTTACCAAAAGCCTGCAGTTTGCCTGAGTGGAAGTCGTTGAGGAGGTTGAGGAGGGCCTCCCTCCATCTCTCGGACATCTGACACATCTGTCAGGAAGGAGTGCTGCAGCGGGGAGGACTGGACCACCTTGCTGGGCCCTGCTGGCTGCGGGGCCCGAGGTTTCTCCTTGTGGGCTCTGGGCGACAAACAGACAACAGGAATGGGAAAAAAAACACCTCTGTGGGTAAACAAAACAGCATCTTGGAGTTGTTAGAAGTACATTTACATGTAGGACTAAAATGGAACAAACACACACAAACACACACACACCTGGTGGTCTTTGGTGGAGCTATGACGGCCGCAAAGACCTCCTTGGGCTGTCCCGCCTGTCCCACGGACCTCTTGTACTTGCCTCTGTTCTTGGGCGAGGGCGGCTGCGGCAGGCCCAGAGAGAAGGTGGCGCTTTTGCTGGCCGGCAGGGCGGGCAGTTTACGGGGGTTGATGGGCGGAGGGGGGGGCTGGGGCAGAGACACCTTGGGGCTGCGCTTCTTGCGCTTGTCTTCCATCATGAGGCTCTTGGGCGAGGCTCTCTGGGGCCAGACGTCGGGTGAGGACGCACAAACGCTCCTGAAATGACAAAGGTGGTAGCTTGAAATCGACCAGCTTCCACTGATCCCTGGAGGTTCCGACTGATCCACCTAAAGGAGGCGGAATTTACTCAGAAACTGGAGGATTTTAAACCACAGTTATAAAAGATGGTCTTAAATTCAGGTTACCTAGTAAAAATGACTACAATATACCTACAAATTCAATAAAAGATTGAGTAGCTCACAAATACGTGATGCAAACGCCTTTGATGAACTTTAAATTGCTTTAAAAAGTAAAAGGGGGGGGGGGTGGATTTATTATTTCTGATGATCAAAAGTGTTATCGGTACAGACGCAGGAAGTCGGTACATTTTCCTTTAATCTTAAACTTCTTAAGGTTTTTGGTATATTCAATTATTATTTCATTAACCTTCCAAGTGCACTAGAGCTTTTAGAATGAGTTTCAGGTAAGGCTGGATCTCTTCCCATCACCGATGGAGGATGGGAGCCCCCAGCATCACCGCAGCGGCGGACACGGTGCCTTCATTTCAACAGACGCTCCTTCTCTCCACTCCATCATCCCTTAACAGGGGTATTTGCAAAGAGTGTGGCAACAACGTCGCTAAAAACAACGCGCACAAGTCAATCGGCTCCACCATGTTGTTAAATTCATCGAGAGAAGCGACGCGTAACCGGATTTACCGTCGGCGATAAGGACTCACCGAATCACCGAGGCACACGCGGCTACACGCGTTTTTCTGACATGTGGGAGCAACCTGGACAGAAACACCCCCCTGGAAAGACCAAACCTTCGGCTTCTCCAGCAGCACCGACCCGAAATCCCGGTGAAACGAAGCGCGCAGCCACGGATGCGCTCGGCTCGGACAAAGCGGTCTTTATGCGTCTTAAAGGGCCAGTCACCGCATCAGCCGCGGGGGGGCTGGGCTGGGGGCTGAATCAGGACGGGGCAGGTCTTTAACGTAATACAAAAATATTTCTTTTTTATTATGGCAGATCAGAACAAAAACATGACACAAAATGCACTTTGTAGAAAAGAATACAGAGCAGGCATGTTTGTGTTGTTCCAAACCCAAAGCAACCTAGAATAATTTAAGTGGAGCTTCTTCCCCCCCCCTGCTCAGACCAGGGGGGAGTAGGAATACGCCTTTCCCAGGACGATCCTGTCTCGGAGGAGCTTGAAGAAAGCGTAGTAGTTGCTGAAGAGGATCAGAGCCAGCGATATGGTCTGATGCCACTTCTCCGAACAGATCAGGGAGTAGAGCTGGTAGAAGATCATGGCGCCTTCCAGGATGACCAGTATGTTCAGTATCCGCAGGGGCTGGTTGAAAAAGAACTGGGGGGGAGGAAGCACAGCATCAGGACCTGGAAAACCAACTTCTCCTCACACTCTTCTCCTTGGGCAGATGAAGATGAGGCCAAGCGAGTTGGTCCCCTCCTCCACATCCTCCTCTTTTTCTCCCAGGATAAACTTTGGAGATACTCACGTAGAAGCGGTAATGAGACACATCAGAGGGGACAGCGACGTTACAGTGACCCATGGCCTTGTAGACGTTCTTGTTGTGTTTGACCAGGACCCCCTGGGGCCACATGTACTCCTCTGTCCAGCTGCACAAAGAGGCCAAGCAGAGGCGGACTCAGGAGCGGCCCGACAGCAAAAGCGGGCCGGTGAACGCGCGGATGGGTACGCACGTGTGCTGGAGGACGTTGGAGCAGAGCGAGGGGTCCACCTTCTGCCAGCAGCCCAGGTGAGCCGCGGCTTTGTGGAGCAGGTCGCAATATCGGGGCGGCAGCAGGTGTCGCATGAGTATGATGGACGTGCTGACCGAGACCAGGATGAAGAGCTCGCAGGACCAGCGCTTGTCCACGTACTGTGTACTCTGAAGGAGGAGTGGAGGTACAGGAAATGGTTAAAGGGGGAAAGACAAAAAAAGAAAAGAAAGCCAATTCAGAGGGTCCAGGTGGCTCTCACCTTGACAAACCACACGGGAACAAAGGCCACGTAGTAGGCGCTGAGCATGGAGCTGACCAGCACCTCCTTCATCCTCCAGTTGAAGTCCATCTTCAGGTACTCCACCTCCTTGCGGATGAGGTCCGGGGAGAGGCAGCAGGCGTGCGTGGGCATGGGCTGGACGCCGTACAGCTGGCTGGTGTGCTGCTTCCACGTCTCCTTCAGCACCGCCAGGTAGTCCCGGCCACGGCCCACGCCGCCCACCTCCCTGGCGCCGATGCTGGCGAGAGGGGAGAGGAGGCCCGCTCGCCGGAAGTCGCAGCTCAGCCGGAAGAAGGGAATGTACATTCCGAAGCTGGGTGGGAACAGACACCAGCGTCAGCGCGCGTCGCTGCTGTGGATGGAAAGCCTGCGTTTTTTTCCCGGTGCGTGTATTTACGGGTAACAGAGGAAGAGGAGGCTGAGCACAGAGTAGGTCCTGAAGAGATAAATGAGGGAGCGACAAAGGCTCCAGCCGGTCAGCGTCAGCACCGCGAACCGGGCCATCACCAGGAAGATGGAGTGAGGAAACGACAGCTTCCCACTCTGTGATGCCTGGAAAGGAGGGTCAGGGAGGTTAAAAAGGGAAAATCGGACACTTTTCCTGGGTAGTTCTGTACAAGGGAGCGTACCTCTTTAACAATGGCTGCTATCAGCCTCCTGGCCAGGATGATGACTGTGAACACCAGCATGTTGTAATCAATAAGGTGAAAGTTCTGTGGACAGAAGGGCTGACTCAGGTTTGTGGATTCAAACGATGCTTCACCGAGATACGCAAGTCTCAACACACACGCACACACAAACACAGTGATGTCTGATCTGACATGGCCAGTCAACAGCCAACCAGCAGCGTGCTCACCAGAGATGTGTGTGAGGGAGGGTGTGACAGCGGGTACCACCACACCGTCTTGTAAATGTTGACATAGTGGACAAAGAGGGCGACCAGGTGGCAGAAGAAAAGGTGGAGCTCGAACAGCACGTTTTGGTCCACGGACAGCTCCGGGATCTTGCAGTGCTTGGGCGGAACCACCGTCTGGGCGGCCAGAGGAGGGCTGGACATGTATGTTCCTGAGCCGTTCCTGCAGACCAGCACAGGCCTCTTATTCTCAAAGATGGACGGATGTCGCGCTGCTGGCCAGGTGGGGTGTCGCCTACCTTGTCCGAGATCTCACCCCTGTGACCGGGGAGCTGGTGGAGTGGTTGCTGTTGCTGACCGAACCCGGTTCGCCGCTCAGAGGAGGCCTGCAGTATGTGGTCCGGTTTGCCCCTCTTCTCCCACCAGCCATGGCTCAGCTCACCTCTCTCTGCTTTTTCTTGACTCTTATGATCTGCTACAAAGTCAAAGGAGACCAGGTCAAACAACAGTGGGAAAGAATGGCTCTTCAGGTAACACATGCAAAAGTACATGCAAAAGTATGAGCATAAACACAAATATGAGTATGTGATGTAGGACTGTCAGATAAACCAGGTGCTGTGGCGACTGTAGCTTGGAAAGTGATGCACCATTACGCACCGCTCCTGCTGGGTTAGTTGTGCCCTATCTTAACGAGATTTTACGGAAGCTGGGGCGAAAAACTAGCTTAGCGGCTAGATCAGCAAGTCTCTGCCCGAATACAGGCCCCACAAGAACCGCCTCGGTTCTGGGAACCAGGCGGAGGGCGACGGCAACGTGGACGGACACAATGAGGGAAGCTGGCTGCCAAGACCATGCTTGAATAAAATACAAAAGATCGAGGCCTAGGCTAACAGCGGCCATCACCAGCTAGCTAGTGCCCAAACAATATATCCAAACAGGCGCGACAAAGGCGTAAAATCCTACCAGCGACAGCACTGGAAGCTGCTTGTCGTCAATACATGAGCAAGTCAATACATCTTCGGATAAAGTTTTGAAAAAGAAACGCGCGTTTGTGAAAAACTAACTAAGATAGTCATTGTTGATATGATACTAGCTACTGGTAAACGGGGCGCGGGTGTGTTAGCAACCAGTGGGCGGAGCTTGTTTAAAGGGCCATTCCGCAGAAACAGAGCCGTCGCTGTCCCTCGCTAAAGGACACCGACTCTCAGAGTAAATTAGTAGATACTGGCCAACTTTTGCATGGCCTCATCTAATATTAAATTCACTATGCCGGGACAGTCTTCAAGTGTTAGGATGTTCGGATGGGACCCATCATCAGTCAGCCCAAAGTCACTCACTGTCCGCCAGTTTAGCAGACTTCATTGCCAACACTGAAGACCAAGCGGGCCTGTGGTTAGATGCACCAGGAAGACTACAAGTCCATTTCATAAAAACTTTATTTCTGTGTAAAAAAAAAAAAAACTGTTTGCCTCAAAAGGCACATTCATTACATACTAAAATAGAGTGATACTTTGCTGTTTAAAAGATAAGACCTTTTGCACTTGAAACCCAAGAAACCTGGATTAAAAACAGTCTTACGCGGCACCGTTGACCTCTGATCCCTCCGTGGACCTTCAGACCTGCGCAGCAGGAACGAGGATATAAAACCGGCGTCACATTTAAACTCAGTATTCATCCAAATTCTACTCAACCAACCTTAAATATTTGGCGAGCCGGAGGTCACGATCCCGACTTGCAGCTCCACAGCTGACACCCTGAGACAAGAGAAGAAATGAGACGCTGCCGTGCACCGTGCACACACACACAGCACAAACACACGTACACATGCCATGCTAACCTATTAGGCATCATGCAACTCCAGAGGACTGGTTTTGGTCCAAAAGGATGTTTAAGTGCAACTACATTTTATGGACTAACATTGTACATCATCTAAACAGTAATTATTTGGTAAAATAAACCGGGACATTATTGGTTTTGTTGGAAGTTTCAGTATTTTCAGTACCTTTTGGATAAATTACATTACGTTTTCGTTTGGTTTTTTTTTTTTTTTTTTTGCACAGAAGACAATACAAAGATCTAAAAAGATAAGTGTTGGGGTTAGTTTTACCTTCGTGTGGCGATCTTTTGGCTTTTAGAATCCTCTCCTCTGCGATTTTTGTCTTTTATAAAAAGCTTCCATTTTGACTTTGCATCAAAGTCAAGTAAGATCCCTGCAAGCTTGATTTGAAATACTGTTGAGATCGAGTTATTTCAGACGGCTGAATAGACACTGCTGCAGAGCCAGACATTGGTTTGTTGGGGGGTTTTTTAACGGACAATTTCAGCTGCAAATTCAAACACTATTTGCATTTTTCAGTCAAGTTTAAAAGCACATTTCCTCGACGAGGAGCTTTGTTTTAGAAGATACTGCAGGCGGCATTTAAAACGTATCTAGATGCAAGCTAAGGTTTATACATACAGCTCTTTCAGTGGTGGCGAGAACCCGCGAGGACCACTTTGAGAAACTGAAGGCTTTCCTTTGGTGAACAAAGGCAAAATACCATGTTTAGGTGGGTTAAAAAGAAACTAGAAGCTTTATTGAAACACGCCACGCACTACAGAAACATTTTGGAAATATTTAGTAGCCTATTTAGTCAAAAGTACACAAGCATTAGACGACACGGCTTAAAAAGTGTACACAGGTGTGCTAAAGCTATGTACAAAATAGAGTTGGCTGCAGCCGTCCTTACTGAAAAGAGGATTATTAGTCCTGATCTTTTTACAAGAATTAGCTGAGCGGAGCCATGATTTCACAGCACTATCACTACATATGTTCCAATTGTAAGGAGTGACAAAAATAGCATTTCTGATTAATTTTAGTAGTATTTTGGGAAATTCTTGAAACTTTACAACACTAAATTTGAAACGCAACAGGAACTTAGACTTGTTTTTTTTATATTTACCCAAAAATACAGTTAACGGTGGAGGTATGTATAGTTGTAGTAAGTGTGTTAACACTGGCGTATTAATTTTTGTTGCTGAAAAGGGACATTTTTTTAAAAATGCAGCCTACGCGAGAGGACTTCATCGCCACATTGACATTTTGTTCAGAAGCAATTACCTTAAATGATAACCAAAGTCTCACTAAAAATCACTTTTTTGGATGGGTTTAGTAAACTGCCAACTACGCAGCTTAAAACATCTAATGGAGAATAGATATTAACATAAAAAATGTTTTTTTCCCTTATCTGGCACGCCGATATAGCCGACAATACACCACTTTTGAGTTTTTTTTTTTTTTTTTAAACAAAACATAAAAAAATGGAGCAAAAGCACGGGAAATTACTTTTGAAAAGTTCAGAGTGTTACAATCTGATACAGTTGCCGAGGCAACGCTCTACCAGCAGACGATCAGTATCTTCCGTATGGGTGTTCTCTGTAGCCTCCCTTCGTCTGCCTGGCGGGTGCGGCTTTACCGCCAGCGCCGGCGCTGGACCACGAGTTGTCCCACTCATCTTGAGCTGCAGAGACGAGGACAAAGACACGAGCGGTGCCGTCAGCCAGCAGGTGGTGGAGGACAACCAAACTTACAATGTTACTTACTGTAACTTTCATACGTCGTCTCCTGGGCCTCCCCGTGGCCGTAGTCGTAATACTCTGTGTCCCTGCGGGCAAGCATGTGGATGTCAGCGCCATTCTGAATCAATTGCACTGAATCTCACACACACACACAGAAAAACTCACGCGGCTGCTGGCTGCTGTGTGTAGTAGGTCTCATATCCCTCATAACCAGTTTCTGGATAAGACTCTTCATAGGACTGAAAGTAAAGAAACCGGGAGCACTGTCAGACACTCGATTCAGGGTCTTCACGGGGACATCTGAAACCGTGACAGTGGAGGCTGTAAAACCTACGTAGTCTTCGTAGCCCTCCGTTTTGGGCTGTGATGCTGCAGGACCCGGCTGGTGCGACATGGCTGGAGTGGGCAGCATCCTGGGAGCCCCTGCTGTGGGGGGTCTGGAGCGGGGAGCCGTGCCCCCTCTGTTAGATGCAGGAGCCGGGCCGCCCCTGCCCGCCGGAGCACCTCTCGGAGCACTACCTCGCCCTAATCCTCCACGTGGAGCTCCCCCGCGCATCGCGCCTCGAGGGCCCCCACGTGGCATTCCTCGACCCCTGTGTAAATCAGCCAGGTTGTGAGAGAGTTCCAAAAAAATCTGTCATGGCAGCCGTTTTAAAAGGGCTACCATAAAACTTTCAACACAATTTCCCGCCCAAGTGCTGCGCCTACCGTGGGCCTGGGGGCCCCCCTCGGCCCCTCCCCATCAGACCGCCACGTCCTCTGACGGAACCATCCTGGGATCCGTTTAGGAAGTGGGGATCCATGTATGGGTCAGCCTCACACGGCTCCTACAAACGCGGCATCAACACCTCAGCAACACAAGCAAACGTGAAGGTGGGGGTTCTGGCAGAGGGCGGATCTGAACCGTACCGGAATGAGGAACTTCTTGACCTCGTCCATGGCGTGAGCCATCCGCAGATAAGCTTCAGGTATAGGTGCTGTCACCTCAATGAACACATGCAGTTCCATGGCCAGGTGAGCATATTTGGCTTCTCCGCCCTTCCGCAGCTCCTCCTCCTGACGAGTACTATGAAAGGCAGCGGTTGATACGAACTTGAAAACACGGGGCTTCTGACCCCCAGTGGTGCAGAAGGAGCCAGCTCGTCACACACCTTGTTCTTGTCTCTCATGGAACCTTTGCCCAGTACTGAGATCTTGGCACCAGTTTCCTCCTGCAGTCTTTTTATCGTGCTGCCCCCGGGTCCTAACAGCTTACCCACAAAGTTGACCTGAGGGGAAAGCGGAGTCGTGAGTGACCGATTCAGTCCCAGGAAGGAAGAGAAGAGCAGGCATGGCTGCATGAACGTCTCTCGCCGTAAAATCATTCAACGAGAAAGGGCCTTGAGCAGAATTAGGGCAGCAAAGTTCGGCTTCAGTTCACATGACTTCACTCATCGTCCAACACTGACTGAAGTAGAGGATGTTACACTGACAAACACGACTACTCACACACAAATGCATGTGAAGTATGCTGACAAGAAGCACTAACTACATTTTAAAAATGCATCTCACTTTAGCAAGACAGACAACAATAAACATGGCTTACAAGTGTTACCATGACTAAATAAAACCACCTGTGTAAGTGAGCCGTCTACTAGTGAGTGTGAATTCATCTTGACATGCTCACCTTTGGGTATTGTTTGGTAGGAATAAGTACCCGCTCCTTGAGTTTAAGATTCTTGGTGGCAAATAGATCCAAATATGTCTCTTTCTCTGGCTCCTTCTTAGTTTCACCCTTTTGGATCCTCTCAATCTCTGCAAAAACCAAAGAACAAAACACACTAAGAGAGGAAACGTCATCCACAACAACCCTGAACACACTGGTAGTCTACAGAAAACATCACAGACATCTGTTATATGCAATTTAACAGTGTCCAACCGCCATGTAAGACGTATATTACATATCGAATCAAAAATATCAATGATGTAGTGTTGAATGCTCCAGAATCTACATTCTGCTTCCATCCCGATGTCACCCATCATATGCATCCTCTATTCCCAGGAGGAAATTTCAATGGCATGAAATGATAAAGTGTGCAAGATGCACGAAGCTATAAAAGAAGGCTACTAGCACTTAAGTCCGAAAGTCATCCTAGCCTTGGCAGCGTGTTTGCACATCCCACCGGGCAGCTTTAAGCAAAGGAAAACGCCAGGGCTCCGAATTCCCCCAGTAACGGCCAACAGCCACGTTGTGGCCGCCAGGCCTCGGTCCGCGCTGCGGAGCTAGCCCCGGCCAGCCTCGGCGGGCTGACAGGCCACCGAATTCACGCTTACCGGCAGAAATGAGTTTCATGGCGTGAGTGAACGATGAGTCCAAACTATCTTTCTCAGCCAGGAGCTCTGGAAGGTACTTCGTGTCTTCCATTTTGATTGAGTTCAGACTTGACTCGATGGCGGCCTCCGACGAGCTTCCAATAATTTTATTTGCTAAGCTAATTTTTTGCTGGGCTCGTCGGGTGGGAAAACAGTGGTGAATTATCCGTATTGCAAAGATCGCGACCCCAGGGCAGCTGCTTGTTTAATGCATACGTATCCCCCTGAAAACCTGCGGCTGGAGCCGTCCCCGTTGGACAAAAGAAGAATGGCGCAGCTACATTTGAGTCTGATGGGCGACAGGAGGAGGAGGAGGAGGAGGGGGCGTGACGTCACAGCCGGTCCACCACGGAAAACAGTCGGACCAAAACATTCTCGTTAAAATCTTCTTTCGTTAAAAATTGACAACAATATCCATTAAATTTTTATAAAATGGTAGAATAAAGTAAAAAAGAATTTTCCACAAATTCACTATCAGTTGTTAAATTTTAGGCCATTTCAAATAGATCCCATTACTATGACAATTTGCCAAATAGTGACCTGGGCTTAGATATTTAAACATAAACTGAGAACGAAACAGAAACACCAAACATTAGAAAATACAGGCCTCTTTATACAACCCCCAATTTTCACCCAATGTTTTATTTACATTTGATATTTATTTCATTAATGAGCACACAAACAAGACTAAAGTCTCAAAAACAAAGCACTTACAGTATCAAATTTAGTATTTTCTCTTGAAACAAGCTCCTAAAAAATTGTTGTGATTCTATACAATAGTCAAAAGTAGGATTAGGTATGTTTGTTTGCTTATGCAAACGAAAACATAATAAAATCAGCTGTTCAGTTTTTTTCTGTCAGAGAAAAAGCACTTTAATCCATTGTTTTGTTTGCCCCTTATTTCTAGATCTGATTAAACAATCCATGTCTTGGACAAAAATGCACAAATCTTGTCCAAACCTATTTCAGTTCCACAGAACCAAGACGGCTCATTCATCATCATCAGATATCAATGATGGCAAATATCTCTGGCTTTTCATCATCATGGACCTGCATTGCGGAGTACGTGATGGCTTTCACCTCAGTCCCCTACAATAACAATGCAGAACATTCCAGTTATCTGCCCAGCAGCCATGCGCACTGTGATTGACCTGACTTGTGTAAATATACCTACCTGTGGATGCTTTGCCAAGGAGAATTCTTCACCCCAACTTAAAAAAAAAAAAAAAAAGGTTCAGGATCATTTTCAGTTAAACTGCAACACTTAGAAAATGACTCTGTTCTGTTAGATATGATACAGCAGAACCTAAAATTGTGATATGAATGTAATTTGTATATTTTACATGAATGCAATTCAAACTGGAAGGTGGCATATAACACAATAGATTCCTATTTTGACATCAGAGTTAGAAGGGCTCTAACTTACCCAATGGAGCGGATCTTGAAGTGCATTCTGTCAATGTGCAAAACCTTGATTTCCTAGTGCAGAAATAAGGAGAATAAAAGAGAAAATTACCCACTTTACTAATTTACCCAAATAACCCTCCTGATTACCCACGCCTTTTAGGGTCACCATGCTGCAAGCGATGATCAGTGTGGGCAAAACATCCACAGTTTAACCGATAAACTTGGCGCAATATCATTTAAAAACAACTTTAAACGGTTTTAATAATGAACTCACTCTTGGAACAAAGAAGAGGTCAGCGCTAAACTTGTACAACCAATCATTTAGGAAGTGGAAAAGAAGAGACTCCATGTCTTCACCTATGAAGAGAAAAAAAGAATATCCATGGAGGAGACTATACTTATGCTTGTTACTAATGACAACCGTGTGTCTCCTGACCTTCTGAATTCACGTCAACAGTATCAAGAGGTTCCACTGTCTCTGTGTCTGTCATGTAGCCAAACATGCCCATTGCACACTGCTCGAAGGCTTCCTCCAAAGAGTCTCCCCAGGAGTGAATCCTTAAAAAAAGAGAGAACTTTTAAAAGTGGATTAGGTTGACCACTGATAAATATGAGACATCACCTATAAACCTTACTGTACATCTGCTGTGTGGTCCAGATCTGTGACAGAAAACTCAATAATCAGTAAGCCTCGTCACACCGACTGTTCAGTTTTCCCACCAACCCTAACTTATATTTTGAAAAAATATACACATAACTTTTGACTGGTATCATTTTAGAACACACTGATTTGGGGGAAAGACACATAACATGCAATACCTATTTATTGCGCTTATGTTTACAAAAGCAAATAAGCTAGTTAGGCTAGTTAGCGAAGTACAAGACTTACATTCGTATTTCTTGTTGATTGGGGGATATTTAGCCTTGGTGGCCTTTTGTTCCTCTGTCAGGTCTAACAAACGATCATCCATTATGCGCGCTAGATCTACGATGTACTTTTAAACAGAATAAAAGGTGTAAATCTCTTGTTTAGCATGCCTGTGCGCCACCTCTAGGACTCAAACCACGGGACGGACCGGTGTTGTCGGACACACTCCGTGACGGACCTTCCTGTCAGCGGCGCTGTAAGCTGATTGGCCAGCGGCGTTCTCCGGTGTTGGCGCCATTGCCGAGCCACGGCGTTGTCTCTACGCGTTTTTCCGTCAACGATTTCTGCTTCTTCTTGAAGACTAGTTAGCTCCCTCCGACATCATGACCGATAAAGACGGTATGTTCACTTATGTCTGCGAATTGGTTGCTAATTTTTGTACGATTTCCACTATTAGAGTCAGGATATGGTGATGGTTCTTGGCGCGCCGGCCAGCTTCTCTCATTGTTACACACCAGCCAGCTAGTTGTTAGCAAGAGTTAGCTGATCGCCTTTTGGTTTTACGGTATTTAGCTCAAGATTGTGTATTAGTTCGCAGCTTCGCACGGAATGGTGTGTTGCTTGTGATTGTCCCCAAGTTTCTTTTAGTTCATTGCACATTTGTAGCATATGGCTGCTAATCGTAAGCAAGCGTATGCTAGCATTAGCACGCCATCAAATAAACTAACATCGCAGCAACAGCGGTTGAGTTAACATGTGTTAAAGCCAATAAAACACGTAACAGGATTTTATAAGACGGTGTATTGTAATGAAATGTGGCTTTTTGTAGCCGCATTTGATGATGCTGTGGAGGAAAGAGTTATCAATGAAGAGTACAAGATCTGGAAGAAGAACACCCCTTTTCTGTACGACCTGGTGATGACCCACGCCCTGGAGTGGCCCAGCCTCACTGCCCAGTGGCTGCCTGATGTCACAAGGTGAGCTTGTGCAAGCATCATAACCAGGATCATTTCTTTTCCTTGAATTTGTAGCAGTTCATTATTTGCATGCCTTTTTCCAGGCCTGAAGGCAAAGACTACAGTGTGCACCGGCTAGTGCTTGGGACACACACCTCAGATGAGCAAAATCATCTTGTAATTGCAAGCGTTCAGCTCCCAAATGACGACGCCCAGTTTGATGCCTCGCACTATGACAGCGAAAAAGGAGGTGAGAGATCTATCATTCTAAGAAAAATAATTTAGGTTCACATGTCTTTATGCATCTGTTGTTGGTTGATTATCGATCGTATGGTTCTTCTTAAAATTATTGTTTTTGATGCAGATTTATATATATTTTAGTGTGGGTGCTGCTATTAATTGTTTTTATTATTATCTATTATCACATAAAGTTGATGAAAACATTTTCATGTGCACACACTCAGCATATTTAAGAATTCTGGCTTTCAAAATGTTCTTTTTTTAATAATTATTCCACTAATCATTGCAGACTTAACTGTTTCTTTGTTACTCTCATTAAATGTGTGAATTTAAATCTTGCCGAAACACTTTAATGCTGCAGAAAATATTGGTATGTATTTGTTTAAAATTACATCCAAAGTGCTGTCACTGTCTTTTGTAGAGTAGAATTACATTCCATACAGTCGTGTGCAATAACTATTTTATATATCTGGTCCTGTTTTATTTCAGAGTTTGGAGGCTTTGGGTCTGTAAGTGGGAAGATTGAAATTGAGATCAAAATCAACCATGAGGGAGAAGTGAACAGAGCCCGTTACATGCCCCAGAACCCCTGCATCATTGCCACCAAGACTCCTACCAGTGATGTGCTGGTCTTTGATTATACAAAACACCCCTCCAAACCTGGTTTGTATTACAGCACAGACTCTCCTCATCTCTGCTGAGAGTAGAGGTTTATCATGGTTGTTTTTCTTCTTCTTCTTCTCTCCTCTCTGACATAGATCCATCCGGAGAGTGCACCCCTGATCTGCGTTTGCGAGGCCACCAGAAAGAGGGCTATGGTCTGTCCTGGAACCCAAACCTCAGTGGCTGTTTGCTCAGTGCTTCTGATGACCATGTAAGAAACTGTTGACCTAATTAGGCTTATTTCATTGTCTTGTTGAACTGAACAGTTTCTCACCAGTTTTGCTTCTTGGTGCAGACCATCTGTCTTTGGGACATTAGCACAGTTCCCAAGGAGGGGAAGATCGTGGATGCCAAGACCATCTTCACAGGCCATACTGCTGTTGTGGAGGATGTTTCCTGGCATCTTCTGCACGAGTCCCTGTTTGGATCAGTAGCCGATGACCAGAAACTCATGATGTGAGCGGCTCAGCAGCACAAAAACCGTTTGCGTGTTTTGTTTCTGTGTTTGGTCCTCCATCCTGACACTTTCTCTCTGCTGTATGTAAAGCTGGGACACGCGGTCCAATAACACCTCCAAGCCCAGCCACGCAGTGGACGCTCACACCGCAGAGGTCAACTGTCTGTCCTTCAACCCCTACAGCGAGTTCATCCTGGCCACTGGCTCTGCAGACAAGGTGGGGCTGCTCTTGTTCTTGTAAATTTTTTGCTTGGTTTTTTTTGGGTTTTTTTTTTTTTAATTCTCTTTGTTTTGTTTGTTTTTTTTTATGTAGACGGTGGCTCTTTGGGATTTGAGGAACCTCAAACTGAAGCTGCACTCGTTTGAGTCTCACAAGGATGAAATCTTCCAGGTAACGTGTGTATGTTTTAGGTGATTGTTGCAT
The DNA here is from genome assembly GCA_000180735.1 of Tetraodon nigroviridis. NCBI lineage: Eukaryota > Metazoa > Chordata > Actinopteri > Tetraodontiformes > Tetraodontidae > Tetraodon > Tetraodon nigroviridis. The sequence continues at coordinate 5,047,012 of CAAE01015019.1, forward strand.
TAAAAACACTGAGTAAGTCATCTGTGTAGGAAAAATAAACCCAGAAACGGATGACTGGGCACATGCCAGACAGCTGTTTTCAGTTTAGTCGTGTGGAGAACTGTGGCACCATGGTCTTCTTCACCCAACAGGTTCAGTGGTCTCCCCATAACGAAACCATCCTGGCCTCCAGCGGCACTGACAGGAGGCTCAACGTGTGGGACCTCAGCAAGATCGGAGAGGAGCAGTCCCCTGAGGATGCTGAGGACGGACCTCCTGAGCTCCTGGTGAGTGGCAACTAAGGCAGCCAGTTCCCTGGGAGATCCTTCTCTGCCCCAGGCTCATTTCTCCCATCATGCCTTCCCTCAGTTCATCCACGGTGGGCACACAGCCAAGATCTCAGATTTCTCCTGGAACCCCAATGAACCGTGGGTCATCTGCTCTGTATCAGAGGACAACATCATGCAAGTGTGGCAGATGGTAAGTCTGAAATATGAGCGCGCTGCAGAGAAGTCAGGTGTGTGTTTAGGCCAGCCACTACACCTTTGGACTTGTTCCGTTCCAGGCTGAAAACATCTATAACGACGAGGACCCAGAAGGTGCCGCCGACTCCGAGGTCCAGGCTTAAGTCTGCACGTCTTTTTATTCTTCAAAACGGATTCATTTTCCAGTGTTGGGTGCATCAGCAGTAGTGTCTTTTTAAAGGTCATAATTGGCAGCTCTGATTTTTTGTAGAAAATTTGGAAGAAAAAAAAACAACGCTGCATTGTCACCAAATTATTTAAATTATATCATTTTGGATGCAATTTCTACACGCTAAAGTTTCCTTCTCCGAAAACCAACACCTGTACATCAGCCAACATTTTGCTTTTTCTCCTTGATGGTTTTATTTCTCGTCCTTTTCAGTTGTGCTGACATCTTTCTGCGGTGATCCATTTTTAATAAAACGTGTACATAGTGAAGGTCTGTCTTTGCTTTATATTTGTAGTAGGACTTTTCCGGACGCTGTTTTTCTCTTGTGTTTCCTGAGTTTTTCTCTGTGCTGCATCTGATCTTTTGTGTACTTAAGTATATTCATAATAAAATATTCACTCTAAACCCTTCTGTATGTTGCACCTGGTTTTAAAGGTTGGATGGTGATCTGGTAAATGGGCCACTCACGAGTTTGTTCTGTATTTATTTGGGCAATTACTTTTTTCCACCTTTCCTCTCAAAAGTAGGTTTGGAATGAAGCAGCCAAGATGCAACAAAGTGTAGGCTTGTTTTATTTTGAGGATGATAGAGCAGATTACTGAGTAATCCTAGAACCTATCCAGTAATTCCCAACTGAATTTTTTTTTGTTTATTTGGGTGAAATGAATTTTTCCGGACCACCTTGGGGACCCTCTTGTGTGGGGTGATCATCGCGGCTCCTAAAATCAAACGTAATACTTCAGTGTTCTCTGACTTTGCAGGCGGTGCAGCGGCATCAGGGCGGACCTACCTCAGAGAGGTCACTTCTGAAAGGCAGTTCTTCTGATTCTCCAGGTCACTCTTTAATTTTTTCTGCACTTCAACCTCCAACCTGCAGCTCCCTCAGAGTCTCCTCTAAGACCTTCACGGTCTCCTGCGCAAAGCAGCAGCGTCTCAGTTGGCCTAGATTTCTGTCACCCTCAGCATCTTTGTCACTCTTCCCCTGTATCATTGTACCTTTTGCTGTGTGACGCTCTCCTCCCTCTCTCTTTCCATCAGCGCCAGCCTCTGCTCCAGACAGGACCTCTGGAGCTCCAGTTTCTGTAAATCCTCTTTGAGGGGCCCCAGGCTGGCCCTCAGCCCCGTCACCTGCTCCCTGCTCTTTCTCAAGGCTTCCTCTCCTATCTGCTTCCTCCGGAGCAGGGCCATGAGCAGAGGCTCGTACCAGCCCTCCAGCATCCTCATGCGGCCGCTGAGACACCGCTGCAGCCTGACAGAAGCCCTGCGACACAGGCCAACGTCACTTACTGCTCTGGGTCTGGAAAATCTGGTGGCCTCTTCCCTCAAGGTGTTTAGCTGGATCTGATGGTCCTCCTGGAGGTGGGACAGCTGCTCCACCAGAGTTTGGATGCTGGCCTCGAGCTCCTCCTTCAGGCAAATGGATACAGGATACTGCAATTTCTTGCAGCTTTTTAAACCTAATCTATTTTTTTTTTTTCCTGCTTTGCAAACAGGGTGCATCCTCAGTAAACCGGTTACCTGCATGAGGGGGGCTTGGGCCACCTCGTACTTGTGTGCAGCCAGCTCCATTTGACTTTGGATGCAGCCTCTTGCTGTGGCGAACAGTTTCCTTTTCACTTTCTTCACCTCTCCAGAAACGGTGAAGTACCCCAGCTGAGCCAGCGAGAGCAGCTTCTGCGCCTCCCTCAGCCTCCACCGCAGCTCCTCCAGCGCTCTCAGCAGGGGCTCGTGCAGGCTCAGGAGCTCCTGTATCAGCTGCTCTCGCTGCAGCTCCAGGTGGGACACTTGCCGGACGCAGAGGTCAAACTGTTGCTCCAGCTGGTTCACGACTTCCTGCTCCGTTGGAATGAATTCACATTGCGAGCAATCATCCAGAAGGGTGTAAGTTTCTGTGTTATCATCATCAAGAGTGTTGTCTGTAACATGCTCAGCACCCTTTTCCATGGCTGACACCTCGGTAGATACTGTTTATCTTCTAGGCTGATCTTTGCTTGATTATGTTATCCTCAATTGAAAGCTGGGAGAGGAAAATATCTTCATTAATCAGCAATAATTGATGGGATTGTTGTGATAAGGCCCCCAAATGGTTCCTTTCAGGTTCATTTGCATAACAACAATCTGTTTAAATGCACTTGAAATGGAGTTAGCCAAAAACCAAATGCGAATTCACAATCCCTGACCTTAGATAACTCTGTCTATGGTCATCAATATTGGTTTATATTTTTACTTACTGTTGAAGTTGAAAGTCGAAAAAGTTTGAATTTGACTATGAGGATCACACTGCCTTCAGCAGCTGCAGTCGGAGTTTATTAATAACGCCGGAGACACAGGGAGAAACTCTATCTACGACTTTCTCATGCCTCCACATAGGCCTTACTGGTCCCGACTGTGTCAGTTCCAACACGCCTGGCCCAGCCTTGCTGCCAGAGAGCTATATTTAATGCTACCTGTGTTTAATGTGCATATACAAGAGAATGACATCAGAAGTGGAAAGGGTCTAAGAAACAGCTGTTCCCAGGCCCCTCTGATTGTATTTAGCCTGCAGCTGCTGCAGGAAGATGCAGTTTTGTCAGCAGGCATGTGAAGGCTACTCTCTTCAGAGCTAGTTTTAAGACAACATTTTTCATGACAAAAACAATACAAACAAGATGCAGCAAGGTTTTTGAATACTTGATAAATATACTGACATATCTAAAGCAGGATTGAATCCAGTGGGGTGGAAGGTAAGGTGCACTTTCTCAGGTATCATGTTTTTAAAACCTGCATTTGAACCAAATGGCAATGCGGCTGTTGTTCCACTGTCTCGCCGCTAGATGTCGCCCTCGCGCCAGCCGCGTGGCCGTGACTCACCTGTGCCCGCAGCTTCCTCCAGGTGGGAGCTACAGGTCGACGGGCGACGCGACTTCTGCTCACTTCTCGTCCGTGGTCCTCCGGAAAGTTCACGGACGAGCGGCTCCGACCCAGGGCCGAGCCCTCTCAGTCGGTGTCCAGCAGACGCAGCAGCACCGGCCGCCGCGCACGAACCTCCAGGAGTCCGCCGCGTTCCCAGCACCGTTGTCGGGCGAAAATGCTTCACCTGAAGTCGTCGCTCGGGTGGTGAAAAGTTTGGATTCGCAGAGGAGCTGACACGACAGGCTTCCAATGGAGAGAGGCTGAGACCAACAGAGTCGAGACCCACAAGTTCAATAAGGTATTTATTTGTTTGGATCGGAAGTTTGGAATCAACAATTGGACGTTTGCAGCTGCAGGATACGTCCACCTTTTCTACGCTTTCAATCACGGTAAAGTGGCCTAAATGGCGTGAATAAAACTTAAACTTTATTTCTATATGCAGTTTTGACACCCCCTGCCTTTGCTGGAATTTGAAGAAAGAAAAGATTTTATTTATTTATTTATTTTACCTAAAAAAAGGTTGTAGGCAGAAACCGGTTTTATCGAGTAATGTGATCGAGCGAGCGCGTTGCAAACGGAGATTCCGGTTGAGTATAGACATGCAAGGAAAACTAGGTGTGGGAGATTTGCTTAGCTTGGCCTTGAGGGATCCTGAGCTCAGGTAATATAAGACCTGCAGTTCTCCTCTGGCTCATAACAATGGAGACTTTTGTTTTTTCCTGTCACTGTCCCAGCAACAAGCGACTACTTGACACTTGGCTGAAGTTCCAGGGGCCAGTGGCGGTCCCCTGAGACCCAGTGGTGGTAGATTAACCTGACGGAGATAACGGGGTCGCTTCAGGACCCCTTCCTTTCTGTTTGCGCCCCCCACCCCCACCCAGACCTTGACCCCTCGCTCCAAATCTACACTTTTCCAAAAGCTCTGCAGGCCACCATGTTCACCTTTTGTACTTTGGTAGGTGAGGTTGAGACAGAGCTGTTTGTTTAGAAAGGGTGTGTCACATTCATGTGCTCCTTCTGCACCAGCCTGCCGTGCCAGGGCCTGCAGCCAGCCAGGTCGCATGAACTGTTACGTAAGCCTTTTTTTGGTACCCCAAAGACTTGCGGAGGTCTGGGCTCCGGATGTGGTGCAGACGGGACAGAGACACCCGTCTCCAACACCTTGTTTGGACCCTGATGATTGGATGCTGAGGTGTTGCCAGGCCCGTAACGAGAGGAAGCGGCTCCCTGATGAGTCTGACACCCCCGCTCCTCATCACTGTGATTGGCTTATGATGGAGTCATCAATGGGGCTCTTCACCAATAGCTGTTCGTAGACATGAACGGAGGCACCGCAGAGCTTCTGTGTGCAGGAATTCAACTCTTGAAACCTGAAGATTAGCTCTAATCTGACAGCACCATCCGCCCGGGCAGCCGTCAGACCGGGTCAACTTCAAACACAGCCATTTCAGAGAAGCAGACTTTTTTCCCTTCCCTCCTCCAGGTTCCCTGCGTGTGCTTTAGAGCGCAAGAGCGCGCCAAGCTGTGTTTTGCCTTCCTCGTGACGCTCATGACCCGGGAGTTCAGGTGTCTCTTTAGCACCTCCCAGGTGGCGGCCCGAGCAGGACCCTGACAGCCCCTGAAGCCAAAGGCGACCGCAGCCTGAAGAGAACGCTGCCACGTCCTGACCCTCACTGCCCAAACATCATATTTCTCTTCTTGTCAATTAAAACCCTGGCGCGACCAGTCACACAGTAGTGGGTGGCTGGTTTGTTGCGTGTGCATTTTCATATGCATGACCCACCGCTGGACATTAGGACTGACTGATGCTCATTATAACACTTGTGATCAGTTTTAAGGTTGACTCGTGGATTTGTTGGTGTATTTGCAGTGTCACATGTAAACTCTGCTATATTTGAAGATTCTGTCACTGGAAGGTAAAATTTTAAATAGAAAGTAGAACAAACAGACAAAAGTAACCAGTCCAGTGCTGTTTCCGAGCGATGACAGAGTGTAGAGTGGAGTCATATGATGATGACGATGCTGTTCGTTTGTTCCAGTTTGAGGAAAGGGAAAAAAATAATCTGACTCTCGGGGCAGCGGTGCAGCTCTGAAGGGTGTGTGACAGGGAGTGGGAGGTGGGTGAAGGGGTGAAGGGGTGAAGCGGACGGGATGGGTGGGGGGTCGGGGTGGGTGAGGGTGAAAGCAGATGTGAAGTTAAGAGTTCCTCAGTTGGTAATTATCAGGAATGCAGCCGCCGCTCTCACCAGACAAGCTGCTGCACGGTTCCAAGCACGTCAACTTGCACTAGAACGTTTACGAACCTCCAGCACACACAGACACACACGCACGCACAAACACATGCGCACACACAAGCATGTGAACCCTGGGTGAGTATAGTTCCAGCGTTTGCAGTCATGTCATTATCGCTATGGGGTTTTTTATTGTTGTTTATTTTCATCGCAGCCATTTTCCATCTTTTTTCATTCTGCAGCGAACCCAAGGACCACATAATATCAGTCCAGCTTCTCTGCTGGATGTTTACCGTTACTGAGACCGGATGTAGTGAAGCCAGTCCGTGCTGTTGACGCTGCTCACGTGCACAGTCCTGACGGGACCGGACTAAAAACTCTTACTTTTAATTTACTCCCAACACATATCTCAGCAGTTTAGTTGGTGCGGTTTGAGGGTGGTCACCCTGGTAACCTCAGCCCCGCGGGTCAACCACCTCCCTGGCAACAGGAGAACATTGACCACTTGAAGTCTGTTTTTCCAGTTTGGTGGACACACTGACAGAGCAGGGCCACGTGAAACCTGACGCGAAGGGCCCTCTGGATCAACCGATCTAGCTGTAATTCAAACAGAGGTGGCAGCCTGGATCAGCGCCACTCCCTCCTGGCTCTGCCTTATCCACAGTGAGAGAACCGGAGTCTGTGCTTCGAACTTCCCCGAGTGACTCACCACCGTCAAAGTCACTTCCGGGAGATAACGCCGCCATCTGCAAATTTACCATTATTCACAGCTTTCGCAGGGTTGAGAATAAGCTTTAAACTCCTTGTAGGCTTGTTGTCGATGTTACCTTTCATTTCAGATCAGGTTTTTGGAGTAAATCCCACCTTAAGGGCTTTTACCTCCAGCCAAGGAATGCTGTAGATGATTTGCATACCATATTTTACACAATGGATCAAGGCAAGGGTGTGAACCAGCTCTCTCAGACCCACAGTAAAGTTCCTTCGTGCTAACGCTAGCGTCCACGTCAAAGCGAATGCTGTGTGAAGGTGCCAGCGTTGCTATTTTAATGGATTTCAATGTGGAATACGACAATAAACTGCTCTGCTCTGTTTGGCTGAAGGCGATGCAGATGTCTTTAACAGTCGACCCAGCAGCCTCCAAGTGGGGAGCAGACCCACCTTTGTGGCTTGTGGTTGAGTCCCACCTCGGCTGCCAAAACACAGCAGCAATCGATTCCCAGTCCGGCAGTGGCCTAAAACAGACCGTATGTAAACTATTTTCAGCCCCAGGTTTGCTCCATGCTAGTGTGTAAACAGGACAGTCAGTGTGGGATAATCAGGCGGCGCTGCGGGTATTGACACACCACGTCGAGGTTTGCTGTGTTTGTGCCGTTCCTCCTGTCCAATGTGAAAGCCTTCCATCTTTTGTAAAAGGATAAGTAAACAGCGTGTTGAAACACATGCCTGCTCCTGCAGGATCGGGCCACCGTTAGGAAACCATGGATCAGACTGGCGTCTGAGCGAGAGGGGAGGGGGGGAGATAAAGAGAACCTTTTTTTGTAGTTGGCTGTGGGCAAAGGAACCTGATGCTAGGTGACGTGGTGGTGGGGGTGTGGTTGGTTTTATTTTCTTTGCTGGGCTAAAACTCCACAAAACGCTGTGTGTTATGTATTTGTATAGAGTTGGATGCTGGGGAGGTGTGTTTGGCGGCTGCAGGAGTGCAACGCGCGAGTTAAGATGTTGGCTGCGGCGCTTGCTAGATGGTTTTCTTTACTCTACCACCATCTAATGGTTCTTTAGAAAATCTTAAAACAAAGTGCAGTAAAGTGGACGAGTCAAACAGAACAGTATTTATGCCGGCTGGAGAGTACAGCCTGATACGACGGCACAAGTAAACTCTTTGAGACTAAAATGCAGAGCTGGTGGTCCTCTGGGTGGTCTAATGGTCTACCCGGGTTGTCGGTGTTGCACTAACGCCCTTACTTATGGAGAAAATATCAGTGTTGGCCATTTAAAGACTAGATCTTCCTTTTGTCCCGTGTGACTGGTGTGATTATGGGCAGCCAGTACAGACGCGCAGACCTTAGTCACTCCGAATGACTGTAATTGTGAGCGGCAGTAACAGGGGGGCTCAGCGCAGGGAGACGCCTGGCGCTTTTCTCCACAGGAGATGGATGGATGGACAGACGGACAGATGGATGGATGCTCTTTATTGGCCTTTCACTGCAGCTCACCTCCATTTACTCGGTTCCCTCTGTGCCATTTGCGAGGTGCGGCAGTGAAAAACAACCTCATCTCGGCCGTCTTCGGATAACAAATGACTTGCAGCGTGTCCATGTATGTACAGTGTTTAGAAAAGTCTTTGGGTACTTCAAGCACTCATCTCAAGCCCCTCCTGTGGAATCTCAAGCAGAGTTGCTCCAACATCACTGTGGTAGCGTCAGGGTAAAGATGAAGTCAGTGGGCCCAGCTGTGGTCCACCATGGCTGGCTGGGGGGACAGAGCTCAAACTTTACTGTTTGTAGCTAAACGCTACCCAGGACTGTTGTTTGTGGCTATACAGTGTGTTAGCAGAGGAAAGTTCTGTAAGGTTTAACATAAACAAGATCACATAGTCTCTGACAAATGAGGGCATTTATCCCAATATCCATGTCCACAGTTTTAACACCTGGCTGATCGTCAGAGTATTTTTGATACTCTTCTGTGTTCCACGTGATGAGCCCGAATGTATTTAGACTGCGTTCCTCCTCCTGAAGCATATGTTGGAGGAGACCCCTGTGGGATTTTCAGAGAGCAGGATGGATGTTTCTGTTGTTTGCACTTCTGCGGCAGTAAGGAATTCCTAAAGACTGGCTTCTTCTGGCTTCTTCTGGCTTCTTCTGGCTTCTTCTGGCTTCTTCTGGCTTCTTGCACATTCTAAGATCTTTCTGCCCTGACAAGAGGTGTGAGCTCACTGTTTTGAGAATTGAGCAGACAAACAGATGCGATGATAATGAACGGTGAGGACTCCTATCAGCCCCTGGTTGGTTACCAGGCAGCTCTTTCCCGTGCACGGCCTCCCTGTGTGCATCAGCCTACGGGTGTGGCTTTGTAAAGCATGACTCCATGTTGTGGAATGAAGGGAGCAGTGCCAGTTCTTTTCTCTGCAGAACTGAGAAGTTTGGTTTAGAGATGGTGGGGGGGGGGGGTCTGTGCAGGCCCAGTGAGGAGCTTTGAAGGAGAAGCGCCCACGGAAACGCTTCAGGGCGGATACACACCTGCCTATTGTGGCGCTCCGTTAAACGGTGGGGTAGATTAATTCCGTGTGCAGTCATCTTATTAATGACCTCTGCACACAGAACCTGATGATAACCACCGGGACTGGTTATTATTGGGTGGGTTTATTTGTTAGCCGCCATCAGCAGGTCTGTTCTCAATCACACTGAGCAATAGTGTTGCCTTTAAATAAAATCTGAACAGTAGATGCTCACTCCTCTGACGTGTAGCTGGCTGGCTACAATCTGGTTAGTGCTCAGCGCTGAGATTTAGGCTGCTCCACAGTTGGTAGCAATGAAAATTGCCACTCGCATGCAAGCAAAATATAAAAAAATACAGCACGAGAATCTGATTTCTTTAGTCATGAATGTTTTCACCGTTACGTGCAATCTTTGCAAAAGAGAAGAAAGGGGGAATACACTAAAAGATTGAGTTTTCCTTTAAAAAACTGCACAAAGTTCATAAAACAAAAAATAGTTTAGTAGTTGTTTTTGTACCCTCACTGTGACCCCTGAATGATGTATTTAAGGAAACACCAGCCACAACCGGAGGAGACTCTTGCCTCTGTCTTCACCAAAATAACTGTAATGGTTTTATTGAAGCAGTTCCCAAGCTCCGTAAACCATATTTACTCAAATTAGAATTCAGCGCATGTGGAATTTGAGAAGCCTTGACTCAAATAAAGATTTGTTTCCCTATTTAATTCATTTTTTTGTTTTTTTGCTTTTTTTTAGGTTTTACCTCCAGTGTGAGTTGGTATGTCAAACCGTGACTCACTGGGGCGTGGGGATCTGATTCCCCAGGATGTCGTGGATATTCTTGCCCAGGAGAAGCACAACAGAAAGAGCCAGAAGAAGCGCAGCAACTCCCTGGGAAGAGCTCTGGGCTGGTTGAAGGGCAAGAAGAGACAAAACCTCAGCGTCAAAAGAGAGAATCTGAGTGGAAGTCCTGACATTTTCATGCCTGTGGATGCGCTTTCTGCTGGCCATCATGGCGGACATCGGGGCGGGCACAGGTCAGGAAGACAGGCCCCTCTGCAAAGTCACGGTGAGAGACTGTGGGAGTGTTTATAGTTGTTCTCTAAGGGGGTGCAAATCACAGAACAGTCTTAAAAAGTAATGATAATACGTGTTGATGTGTCTAGACAGTTGCTCTATAATGCAGCTCATAGCATAGCCTAAAGTGTCTTTATGTTGTATTCTTAATCCAGCATTTCCTTACAAAGTGGTAAATATCACATGTCAGCGAGTCGTTAGAGCAGACACCTTCATCCTCCCACAGCAAAAAAAAAAACCACCTAGTTAGCAGTCCGTTATGGGAGGTGTCACATGTGCTGGGCTTGGAATACTTTATCCACAATTTGTCTTGCCTGAAAGTCCAAATCTTTCCAAACTGCTTAGTTAGTACCAGGAGGGAGTCCTAACATACTAAAGTGGATTTATGAATAGATAAAAGCAGAAAAATAACAACTAATGAGTTATATCTTTCTTCTGAGGGTGTCTTTTAATACCTCATGTGCTGTTTGTTGTTGTCATGGCATCTGAGATAATCCCCACAGCAGACAGACTGAAGGATTTCACAGGTTTCTACTGTATTGAACCGGTTTCTGGCACACTCAGACAAAGGTTGGGCATCATGTTCTCATGGGCCACAGAGTCGGGGTAAACTCCACCGGTGTTGTTTTGCGGCGTGACGGTGTTGTTTTGACCAGATGTGTGTCATTTACCTGTGAAATGATTTGTTCCTCGTGACTCATTCTTATTGCCACTGTGGTCTTAAAGTGTACTGGTCACCAACAATAGGACATTTTTGAAGTGAGCACTTTGGTTTGAGGAGTAGTTCCAAGCAACTTGTGTCTGTTTGCACTAAATGGATGTTTGAACAGGCCTTACTACTCGCTGTCTGACCTTTGGCTTACTTTGGGTTGCAAAAGAAAGTCTCTGTACGTTCGTGTCGCAACCTCCATTTACCCGCGAGTCGTTAGAGCAGAGACAAAGCTGGCTGTCCAGGCAGCTGTACATGAACTGGACGGTGTTCTGTTTGTTTAGTCGATTCTGTAGGCACGCACCAGCGCGACAACGGCTGGAGCGAAGTCAAAGTCCAGCCTGGAGTGGACGTGTGGAACCCGGGTTCCTCACACACTGGGGAGGTCGGCTTGTTGGAGCTTGCACTCATCTGCTAAACTCCACCATCCAGTTTTCCGTCTGGGTTGCACAGCCAGCCCCCATATTGGTGTCAGACTAAACAGAAGGTGCAGCGCAGGCACGCTTTGGGGCACTTCTGCAGCTTTCGGCGGATGATAGATGCAGACGCGTCATCGCTGACTAAAACCTGCATGCGCTGTGATTAATTTCACAATGTTTGTTCAGTGTTGCTCTAGTTCTGTTCCAGCGGCAGCGTGTTTTGTACGACAGAATCAAGTGTTGAAAGACAGCAGCAGTCTGCCAAGGCCAGCATCGAGTCAGCTCTGATGGCGTTCAGAGGAGAACAACGCCAGCACAGGGGGGTGATGATGATGATGATGATGATGATGATGTGCATTGATGCCAGGGGGGCCCACTAAATGCCTGGTATGGCCGGCGCTGTGCCAGGTAATTAAAAGCCAAGCCAGGAGTGAGCGAGGAACAAGGGCTTCTCTCTCTGCTTCTCCTCTCTCTCTGGGACTCTGCCATCCTGCAGGATTACATGGAGGTCGTGCACGTCTGAATACATCTTTTGAAAATCTCAGTACACCAGGCTGTGTGAACTGACCCGTGTCCTAACTAAACTAATTTGGTGAGCTTTTGTCATAACCCTCCTGCACATAGCCTTCATTTCACTGGGACCAGATGATTGGGTCCAAACCCGCGTCTTCCCTTGTCAGCAGACTCTCAGCAGACTGTGACTTTGTCTGTTCCGTGTCGGTTAGTTCTGACGGTGCAGGTTGATCTAGATTCTCTGTCAGGGTGAGTGTACTCTGAGCCTCAGGTTACCACACTCTCTGCTGGAATGCAGTTTTTTTCCAAACAGGGTCGATGGATTTTGACCAGCGTGTGCCGTAGCAGAGACAGGACCAATGGCTGCCTGGTCACTAGGACCTTCTGGTGAATCTCCACCAGCATAGTTTGACTAACTGCTGGGGGCTTCCATCTGTCGACGGGCGTAAATGCGCTCCCATTGGTCCCACTCCCTGCCCGACAGTGACTGATTAGCCGCTGAACTTTAAAATGAGATGCAGCCTCTCTTAAATAATCTGGAGTTTCACGTTGAGGAGAAATTCTCTTTGGCTGTTCAGATAAGAAATAAAAAGGTGAAGGGAGGGCTGATTGAGCCGCACACTCCTACCAAGGTACACTCAGAAGGTCACCTGCTTGTGCGGAACACTCCCTCAGAGATTCCACGCATTCCCCAGCTGTGTGCAGATATTCCTCCGCAGAACTCAGATGAGGGGAGACCTTCGGAAACCACCAGCTTTCATGGTATTCACGTTTTATCTGTTCCTTTGCTTTTCCTCTATTTCACACCCGTCTGTAGTGGGATTAAAAACCCAGCTGAAGGTGCTCCGTGCACCTCTGATAAGAGCACTTAGTCACCTTTTGGTGCCGTTTTGTAAATCCTTTGTGGCGTTTGTGAGTTCATCACTGGGTCAGGGTTTGTGTAAAGTCTGACCTATAACACATGAGGCGTGGGCGGAACGGGAACAGATAGCATTAATTGACAGCAAAGTATATTTTTGGAGAGGGGTAGAATTGTTTAGAAATGGACTCAGCCGGAAGTGAAAAAGCTCCGGAGGGACACGTTGCGTACCCTAATTTAGACGAAAAGTTGAATCAGGAGAACTGTGGGGAAAACGCCGAATGCCTCGCTTTTAAAAACCTCGCACATCCGCTGGGAACACTAGTTTTGTGTGTTTGTCGCATGTAATGTCTTGTTGCCTTTGTGCAGAGTTGTTGATGCCCCAGTGATGTGCAGAAGAACAGGTTTGAGCCACATCTTGGCAGAGCGTAGCTTTCTGTTTTTGTAATGAGAAAGAAAATAGTACAACCTGCCTTTGTCACTGACTGAGGCCTCTGAAGGAAGCTGCCTCCCCTCTCATGACCTCCCCTCTCATGTACAGATTAAAAAAATGGGATTTAAATGAAAAAGGGTAAAATGGCAGTCAGCTGCTTCGGTCTGATTTAATCACTGTCTTTTATTTTCACCTGCACAAACTCATCTTGGATGTTGGTGTTGCACAACTAAGCAGTAGAGCCAAAGGCACTTGTTGGGTTTTTTTATATTATGATCTCATATATTGTCTCTTTGGCAGCATATATGACCGCTGTTGTGAAAGGAAAATGTGTGGGAAATGACTCACGAGTTTTGAGAGGCAGGTTGAGAAATGATGGATTATACTGTAAGGAAAAAAAGCGGCATGGTGCAGTCAGTGATCTAGACTCCAAAATACTCTGTTTTTGCAGGTGGAACTGTGCTGTATATAATGCAGAGAGCATCCACACTGTTGTGTGTTTACAGTCTTATGGACCATTTTAGTGATAAACAGTTCTTTTTTTTAGTTGCACTTGCTCACAAGTATAAGAAGCTCTTGTTTTGCCTGTAATCAGGTATAATGAGCGCCTGTAACAAAGCCGTGCTTACATTAAACAGAAACCCACTTTTCGGTCTCATCCTCTCATCTCATTCAATGTCCCTTCTCCTCCTGTGGATGGTTGGTGTGGCTGATTCCAGGACAGGTTTGAGGCGGAGGAAGCGCTGCAACCACCTGCAGAGTAGCGGTGAGATCCTCTGAGCTCATGTCAGCTCCAGCCGTGCCGGCATCGGACGCGTGCCGCTTCGCTGGCACCCGGGCTTGTGCTGTCGATGCACGACTGCGTGTCGGATGAGGCAGGAGTATCCATTACCTCCATTGTAGTTGTGGTCACGCCTTGCGCTTTCCTTCCTGTCCTGCCAGCTTTGGAAAAGATGTTTACATTTAATTCACAAGAGCGTGAAACGTGTGCGTCCAGATAACAACGACTGTTGTTGCTTTTAAAGAGAAACTGCTCAGTTTCTCTCCCACTGTCATTACGGAGAAGTCGGTTGGGTGGGTGCTGATTAGAGAGGCTTAAGCACCTGGCAGACGGCCCCCTCGGTGCTGGAGAAAATGTCTGCGTTTGCCTCACGGTGCAAAACAAGAGGGAGAAGCAAGTTGAGGCAGGGATAGAAGGCGTGAGCGAGGATCAGTGTCTGATTTCTCCAAGCAGAGCAGGAAGAATCACATTGAGTTGTCTTCGACACTGGCTTCTTCTAGAGCCGGGGTCCCAAACCGGTGGGGTCCCAAACCGGTAGGCCCCTTCTCCCCCCTCCAGTACTTTAAGGATTCGGTTCTGCTCATTGACGAGATGACATCACCAGCAACTTTACAGAAACAGTGGCTCTACAGATGGCAGGCACATCAAGGTATTGGTTTCGATCCTTCCTTTCCTTCCTTTCCATCTTTCTTTTTTTTTTGCATAGATTAATCTTAGAAATCTTTTTTAAATGAAGAAACACCACCTTGTGGCCAATCTTGATATCAGAAAATACCACACCCCAACACGTGCCGACGCCATAGAATTCTGCTCTAAATGGCCCTGAGAGTCTGTGTCCATGACAACTTTCATTTTATTCATGTTAGAGATAAATAAAACATTCGTTATTTTGGAAAAACAGTTTAAAAAAAACAAAAACAGAACAAATAGTTCCACCCTTTCAGCTTGTTTTAGATGAGATGGTGAAAAAAAACACTTTAGAACTTAATTTTAGAGGACACGTAATCATAAATTACACAAAACATAATTATACAGTCCTCAACTGTGGCAAGTGTGAATGCTAATATGCTGTCTTCTAAAATACATTTTTAAAAATATATTTCCTCTGCATGTTGTGAAAACAAACATATCAACAGATGCTTGCTTGATTAAACCATTTCACTTTAAATCCACTCTTATTTACATGTCATGAGATATAATTCCCCTCTTGAGCAGAGGTCTTGACTTTGCGCAGCATCATTCATCAGATTTAGCCTGTTTTTCTCCTCACAGATGTAAACATCAGTATCGGGGTGGTGGGGGGGTCGGGCGTAATCACAACCATCGTTAATGCCTGCAGGTCCAGCATAGACCACCAGTGACAGATGGTGTCTTTTATTATGGAAATGATTAACATGGAGACAATTACATCGAGATCCCTAAAGCGGTGAGGAGGGGCCCGACGTCAATACTTTTTTTTTTTTTAACCCCACCCGTCACTCTGGGCCTCGATGCCTCATTGCACAATGTGTCCTGTCACGGTAACAACATAAGTGCTGTCCCAGACTGACATCTCCCTAGATCTCCATATCAGCTTTCTACACGTTCAGGCTGAAGCTTCTATCTCTAAGATCCAGATTCTGGTGAAACGGTGATCTACTCCACTCTGACTTTTTTTTTTTTTTTTTTATTTACTGCTTTTGTCTGGTGTTTTCTGGTAGGGTAGCAACCATGGGAATGTTTTTCATTTGTTCACATGGCACACATTCCCTGTCATGACTGCCCAGCACGGGGAGAGGAAAAAACTTCTATTTTTGGCAGCAGCAAACTAGTGAGGTATGCTAAACAGAGGATGATTAGGAAAAGAAAAAAACAACTTAAAAGATATATTTAAAATAAAAGTGACTTTGCCCAGATCATAAATTTGTAGTAGTTCTTGACTGAATGTTGCCTGGTTGTTTATGTGTATTTACAAGTTCAGTGCAGCTCTGGAAACAATAGGAACATTTCTCACATGCGCAACCATTTACTGCTGGGCCTCTTTAAATACCTCTTTTCTTTAGAAACCAGTGGTTTTGGTCACTTACTCCCCCTTGTGGATAAAGTAAAAAAAAATGGGATGCCTCCCTTTGACAGAGGCTCAGATGGATAAAATGGTGTCAAATCACTGTTGTGTGAATCAGAGATGACGGTTTGTGATGTCACAAACCTAAAAATCCCTGCCAACAGCTTCCTTTCTCGTCAGTGTTAACACGTTTGATCCCGGTTTGATCTGCGCCTGAGCCGACCAATCCGGCCCGAGCGTGCGTGGGGGTGGGGGTGCAGCAGAGATGGTGTTTATCTGGTGGGCAGCAACTAGGGGGGAGATGGAGTGGAGAGGGATGGCAGGAATTAGGCTCCTGAGGATTATTAATTGAGAGTTGATCTTCTATTGGCTGCTCAGACCTTCTCTGCTCCACATGTGCCCTGACCTGACAACAACACGTTCATCAACAACAAGCGGCATCAGCCTCCTGTCTCAGTCAGTCCTCAGTGTTGTTCCTGGAGCTCACGGGCTGCAACTTGACCTAATAGATGTTCTTTTTCCATTTTTTGGAGCTATTTTGTTATGAACATGGTAGTTGTTCTGAATAGTAGCTCGGGTGCTAAATTTGACTGCTTCTCAACATTTTTCAAAAAGAAAGGTGAGTGAAGGCTGCACATACTATAAACATAATTTAAATAATGACTTTAGTGTGAGCAGTACAACTGGTTTAACTGGTTTGTCTAAAACAGACAATGAAGTGTTTAAAATGATAATTACTGTTACCACTATCCAGTATGTCACTTTAATCAGCTTTATTCTCTTATTTGTAGAATCACTTTAACCTCTAATATTTGTTCTACTGTGGTGGACGCATAATAAAGTTTTGTTTAACTAGTTGCTGGGATTTTGTGGAATACCTTTAATACTAATGCATAAGACATATCATCTCTGTCTCATGACACGACCAACTCAGCAGAATCTAATGACGGCAGCGTTGAAGATGACTAAATGTACATTAAATGTTTCAGCAGGGTTTTTTTTTTTTTTGGCTATTGCAGCCATTAAATTCAGGCTGATCCCTGTTTTTTCCATTTCTTACTCCAGCTGTCCTCAAGCTAGAGGATGACAAGTCCGCAACACCTCCTTTGCTCCAGGAGAATGTGTTCATTGAGAGCAGCAGGCCCAAGTACCTGGAGAACCTTCACAGTGAAGCTCTGGAGGGACTGAAGATGATGCAGCAGGAAGGTGAAAACGTTCTCCTGATGACATTAGCACTTACTAGCTGTTTGCCCTTTACCAGGCTGTTTCTGGCTGGCTGTGTGGACCTGGGATGTGTGAAAGGATGCTATAAACCTGCTCTGTTTACTGTTACTCTTTCTGACAGAATCCAATAATGGAGTGGACTGCAGGGATAACGAAAGCACAATCGTGAGTGAATCGCATAAAACTTTTTGCCTAAACTCAAATGAACCATTTTATTTAATTTTGTAACACTATTTTTTGCTTTTTCAGTCAACAGTAACCGTCCACACAGACGGGGAGGGCGGAGGCTTCATAACCGACAGCACCATCGGCGACACCACGTCCGTCGTCTCCGTACAGTCGTCCGTGTCCACAAGATCGTCCCGCTCTGGACTCACCCGGCAAGGTAACCAAAGTGTAGACACCTTGAGAAGGTCAGCGGTCACTTAGCCGCGCGTTTAATTCTCTTTTCTGTCATCAGAGTCGACGTTCAGGCCGCTGAACTCAGGGAAGAAGTCGGAAAAAGGCAAGACAAGGAAAAGACACAGAAAGACTATTGGAGGCATCCCGCAGCATGTTCAGATGGAACTGGGTGCGTAGCTCATCATTTCACTACCAGGACTGCTTTATTTTCTCTGGCCTGCTTTTTACTGACTTACTCTTTTAAACTTATAAACGGGCGTATTTGTGGTTTCCCAGGTCTGGACAGAGGTGGCTGGGCTGTCAGCCCGAGATTAGAAGAAGAAGTGGAGGTTTATAACGGGGAAACCGATGACAGTTCGGCCCCCGATGGGCCGCTGAGGACAGCCGAGTCACCCCAAGATGTTGATGGAAGCAGCCGGCAAAAGAAAGCCACCCAACCCCCCAGGAAAGACCAGATCAAGCAGAGCCCGGCAGCCCATGCGGATGACATGGCCCTGCTGCACAGCCTCGTCTCTGACTCGTCAGGCGGGCAGAGGCCTCAGTCTCTGGCTGTCCCCTGGATGACCACAGCCAACAGCCTGCAGAAACCGCCCAGCACCGTCATGTCCATGTCGCCCCAGGCCGCCTACATGTCTAAAATCATCCCCAACGCTGTTTTGCCACCTTCTATTGACGTGGTGGAAATCAGTCGTGGACGCAGTCGCAACAGCGTTAAAACGGTCAGTCACGGGAGTCTGTTGCTGTCCAGCCCGGCCGCTTCCCGTTCGTCCTCTAGAGCCTCCTCTTCTAGGACCTTCACTGCGACTCCACAGAACCTATCCGACAACTCTGGTTGGAGCAATTCCGACTCCACGGAGACCCTAGTGTCGGGCTCTTCGACCGTCTCCAGCAGCACCACCCCTCGCCAGCAGGGCTCCCAGGATGGGGACAGAAAGGCTGTTCTCGCCTCCAGCAGCAGCAGGGCTCCCCACACCTCCAACGGCTTGATCGCCATTAACAGAGATGAGGTTAAGAAGGAGGGTCCATTCGGGCGTAGCCTCTCCGTCATGAAGCCAAAGAAGGCTCCCCCTCCACCGAGCCGCTCGTATTCTCTTCACAACAAAATGAAAAGACGCTCGCGGGACCTGGCTGGGATCGGTTCGGGCGAATCGCCACGCCGCATCATCTCAACGGAGGAAAATCAAACGGATAAGAAACCTTCTCCTCTGTCCTCGAGTATCATGGATAGTCCAGGGTACAATGCCGACACCAGTTCCCTGGAGGATTCCACCGGTTCCGCCAAGTTCAGTCCAATGAGAGCCCCTCTGCAGGGGCTGGGGCCAGAGCAAGCGGCCAAGGCTGAGGTCACCTGTTCCTCACACAGGAAGCCGGAATCCCTGCAGGGCAAAGTGGTTTCTCCCTCCAGCGGCTACTCCAGCCAGGACGGCTCATCTAAACCAAAGCACGGCTCATCGACGAGGCACAAGCGTGGCATCTTGGCAAAGCTGCAGAGACTTTTCCCCGGATCCACATCTGCTCTTCCTGTCACACCAGCTCACACGCTGCCCGAACTGTCCGAAAGCACAAAATCGGAGATCTCGGTGGACACGAGCAGCGTCAGTCCTTCTGTCAGGGCCTTGATAGAGCTCTTCAACATCCCTCCCCCGCCTAAAATCCACGCGCCTCCGCCCCCTCCTCCAGAGGTGTGGGCTCACAGCAAGCGCTCCTTTGAATTGCTGCTGGGACCTCCAGCACCCGATAACATTTGCGCCATTATAAAGAAGAACCCGAAGGACAGGAGGCCGCGGAAATCCTCCTCACTGACGGAAAGCGCTGTGAGAAGCTTGATGGTAGAAAGGAAACACAAAAGTCCAGCACTGGAATCTGCAAACGGATCGGAGCAGACGCTGGGAACAAAGAGAGGTGAAGAGAGTGGGATTTGGAATGAGTTCTCCAAGGAGCGCAACAATGATTTGATGGGAAATGAAACAGTGACTGAAGCCGATGGGAAGGTTAGAGTAAGTAATGTACTGAACAGTATCCTAGTGAAGGCTGCAGAGCAGCGCGAAGAGCGGCTGGCTGCCAGCAGAAGACAGGAAGGTCAACAGGACAGCGTGCAAGCCGCCGCGAGGAGCACGGACGCTAGCAGGGTACCTGCCATTTCACTGCTACACATTTCTCCTCCGGTGCCTCTTCTCCAACCCCCCACACAGAGCACAGAGCTGGGTCCTGCTCTAACGGAACCAGTGTCTCCTGAGTTATCCTGGCCCCCACCGCCTCCACCAGTCGGGGTCAGTGGGCCTGAGGAATTTGAGCTCCCTCTTCCACCGCCGCCAGTGTTGGTTGGTGGTGTTTTAGTTGTAACGGCTGACCCACCAGCGGAGAACCTCCATCCTAGAGGCGCTACCTCCTGCGCGTCCACTTTATCTGTGGAGGGAGCCATCAGTGATAGAGTGCAGGCGGAGGCTGAACCGCAGAAACCCAGTAAATTACGAGGAAATTCGCCCCTACCCCCGGATATTCCACCCCCTCCACCGTACACTGCTCCTCCTCCACCAGTTAAAGATATGTCCAAACCACATCTTCAGGAGGCCTCTCCTTCACCACCCAAAAATGTGACTCCTCCACCAATATCTGTCCAAAAAGTTATTCCTCCTCCACCGCCACCCAAAGCGGCTCCTCCCCCTCCACCACCACCCAAAGCGGCTACTCCTCCTCCACCAAAAGCAGTTACTCCTCCACCACCACCCAAAGCAGTTACTCCTCCACCACCACCCAAAGCAGTTACTCCTCCACCACCACCCAAAGCGGTTACTCCTCCACCACCACCCAAAGCAGTTACTCCTCCTCCACCAATACCCAAAGCAGATATTTCTCCTCCACCCCTGGTTGAGGTTTCTTCTCCGCACTCCCAGACGGAGGCCTCCGCCTCTTGGCCAGCTGTAGAAGTCTCTCTGACCCCACTGGAGGAGGTTGCTCCTGCGGAAACTTCTTCTGTGATAGAGGAAAGTGCCACCTCCACCCAGACTTCAGTGAAATCCTCCTTGGCTGAGAAAGAGGTTTCCCCTCCACAAGTTATCCACGGTTCCACTGTGTCAACCACAGAGGTTGTGCCTCCCTGTGTTCAGGAGAATGTTCTAAAAAAAGAACCACCTGAGTGCATCACACCACCAAGTATTCCACCCACAGAAGCCTCCCCGCTTCAGTTGTCTGGCCCAGATATTGTTCTCTTACACGAAGAAGCAAGATGTGAAGCAAACCAAGTGTCATTTAGTATTCTTACTCCGCCTCAGAGTATTCCACCAGCACCTCCTACTGAGCTCCTCCAGCCACAGGAGGGTGCAAACACTGATAACTCAGCAGTCCAGTTCTCCAGTTCAGCACCTTCTGAAAACTCCAGCCAACCAGGTCCTGGGAAGCCACCACCAAAACAGAAGACACCCCCCGCTCCTGTAAACATTCCTTTACCTCCATCCTTACCTGTGCAGGATCTCCCCAACATAAAACAAGAGTCTAGCCCTGCAAGCACGGAAGAGCAAAGCCCACAGGGGCCCCCAACCACAGTGGTACAACAGGAGTCCCCTCCCGCTGCGCCCCCCTCCCTCCTGCAGACAGCTGAGCTCCAGTCTCTTAGTAGCAGCTCTGAGGCGCCACAAGTGCAGAAGGAACCAGACACAGAGGTCATCATGAGGAATAAAACCCCAGGTTCCACATCCAGCACCGAGGCTCCACAGAAACCTATCAGAAAGTCTCTCATTATCAACTCGCCCTCACCCGCGTCTCCACCTGCTTCACAGCCACCTGCGCCCAAGCCGGAGCCTCTCGTGGTTCCACCTGCGTCGTCAACCTCAGTTCCATCCCTGACGATTAAACCTCCTACGGCTGCTTCTGTGTCCCCTTCAATGAACCTGCAGGAAGCTATCCGCCTGCGGACAGCTGCCAGGTCCCTGGGTGGCCCCAGCTCTCGTCTCAACCTACACTCGCCAACATCCCCACCAGATCTCTGCAAGTCCCCTTCCAGCACGGCCAGCTTCATCTTTGCCAAAAGCAGCAAGAAAGTAGTGTTAGAAACCAAGCCGGTGGCAGCCACACAGAAGAACCAGGACGTTTCCTCTCCAACAAAGGTGGACGGTGAGACAGAGCTGTCAGCAAAGGGCGCGAAGGTGCCACCGCCGGTTGCGAGGAAGCCTAAAACGAAGGGAAATAGAATATGAGACCAGCGAAGGGACGGAGCCAGGAGAGGAGGAACTGCCAGAGAGAAGCGTGGGTAAGATGGTCTAAGTAAAATAAGAGAATGGCAATTCAATGCAAATGGAATTCCTTCAGACAAGCCTTTTCTATGTGGATTAAAAGTAACAAAAACTGCTGCATCTGGCATTGTTACCAGCCAGAAGGGTTATTATCCTCTATCTATCTATCTATCTATCTATCTATCTATCTATCCATCTATCCATCTATCCATCTATCTATCTATCTATCTATCTATCTATCCAGGTTTATAATGCTTGACTGATTCAAAGCAGTGTCTGTCCAGCTTCAACTCTTCAAGCATCACTTCTCAGTTCTCTAACTATGTTTATCCCCAAATCCAGATCACGCTGAGAAAGCAAATGGAACAGCA
Organism: Tetraodon nigroviridis; assembly: GCA_000180735.1. NCBI lineage: Eukaryota > Metazoa > Chordata > Actinopteri > Tetraodontiformes > Tetraodontidae > Tetraodon > Tetraodon nigroviridis. The sequence goes on from CAAE01015019.1 coordinate 5,069,080, forward strand.
GGCATTGTCGAACAAGTGACACCATCCGCTTGATGGCAAAGACTGCAGAAACTAGCAAGTTTCAGGAACAGAGGAAACTGAATTCGTGGGATAAGTTGATCATTCTACAGAATGCATTGCACCATCTGTATTTAAAAAATGATGATAGGTGTGGGTCTTTATTTACTCATTATACAACGCATCATGTACAGCCTTCTGCCAGAGGACCTCTGACGTTCAGTTACAGCAAACAGACCTATAGCGCCCTCTAGTGACGAGCAACGACTCCAACCTCCATGTCCTGCTGAATCCGACCAAGTTACCTGGTGGCATAAGTGCTTGTGTGTAAATAGAGCATAATGCTGTACATTAATATATCCGTTGTTGATCAGACGTAAAACTTTTTTCTTTTAAAAAGTTTCCACGCAAATGATAGTTTAAAAACGTTAAGTTATTTTTTCTCCCCTTCTTATGTTCAAAGGATACTTTTGTTTGCAATGCTGTCTTAAACCCCAGTATCATTCAAATCATATCCTTAATAGCTCCTAATCATATATGTTATGATTCTAAGCTATACGTGTGCATATAGTACCACACAAACAATAGGCAGGCGAATATTCTACGAGCACACTTTTGCTGCTTTTTGTTACTGATATTTGAAGTCTCACCCTTCTGTTGGCCTCAATCTGTGGGATGGTTCTGTTAAACTTTAATATATTTCAAAGAGGTTTGTAATAAATGATCATTCATAATGGAAATAAAATTCTATGGACCAATGAAATGTTACATTTTTCTTTGCCTTCCATCAGGAGCAATCATACTAGAATTCACACCAGTTATTAATTTTGTAGGTACAGTCAAACATTTTTGCAGCATAGAAATGCAGTCTGTTAACTGCATGACCATGTCTTTATTGTAGCTGAATATGCTATTATTGACTCAATCGCTACTTCCAGAAGTACCAGGTCTTCTTCCCATCTTCTCCTACATCTTCCCACTGGGAATCGTTCCTCGCCTTGAGGTCAGACTCATTTTTGGTCTTTTCTTTCTCCTCAGACACGGGTGGCTCTAGGTCTGTCCCTATGTTGATTTCTGCCAGCACCATCAGCCCCAGCTCTTCCTTCTCCTGTTCTTCAGAACTTTCATTTTCTTCCTGACCTCCTGACCCATAGTCTTCAACCACATCTGAAAATGTCCCATTTATCTTCTCCACTACGTCCTCCAGACCCAGATCCTCTAAACCAGGCTCTGTCCTCCTGCTCTGGTCTCTGTCAGACTGCTGCTCCTCTTCATCATGGTCCTGCACGGTGCCAGGAGTGTGCAGCTCAGTGAGCCGAATGACGGAGGCTTCTCCGCCCCTGCTCACGCTGACGGAGGTCATGGGTAGAAAGCCTTCCTCTTCCATGATTGGCTGATCAGAAACGAGCAATGAACCACTGCTCACTGAGCCTTTGGGACAATAAAGACATTTGTTTTTGGTTTTGTTTTCTTAAATGATTAGTTATTAACCCATGAACGGACCTACCTTCCATCATGGCTCTACGTGATTTGGAGGTCTCACATTGTGAATCACAGCATTCACATATGGAGTCCTGGCCAGTCAGAGCTTTCCAGCTGTAAGTGCACACACGCGCTCAAAAAGCAGCACAGATCTGAAACGGTTCCTAGAGGTTGGCTGGAGGGATTTACCTGTCCTCTCTGTAGGTGCAGGACTTCTGTGCGGGACCTGGATCCTCAGATGAGGCAAACAGCGTGCAGTGAACACTGACCTAAAACCCCAGAGGAGCGTCAGCTGCTGTCGGAATCAGAGAAGTTCACCATCACTCACTTCTGTCTCTGGGTCAGCTGTGAACTGGAAGGCCTTCAGGGAAAACCTCAGGGTGCTGTTGGTGCGAGAGACGAACCGAGAGGCTCCGGGGTCCGTCTTGCTGTCCAGCAAGCAGCTACAGACAATAATGGTGCACCAAAGTTGAAATCACCTCCGGTCAGGCCAACTTGGTGACAGCCCAAAACACTCACCCGAAATGGTCAATGATGGTGTATTTGAGGGGCGATTGGGAGCCACGGGAAGGTTTCGCGTAGCAGCTATTTATGTAGATTTTTTCACCAGGTGAGAGATGATGAGCAGAAACCTGGAAATTTATTTTATTTCCGAGATGATACACCTGGGACTTGGCTGGACTGCTCCAGGAACCTGAAATGATCAAAACACACCCCTCCCCTACGGTCACAGGTGTTGTAAATGACAAGCTGACGGTGAAATTTAGAGAAACAATACAAAGATTTATAAACGGACCGTCCATCAACTCGATCTTATAGTTGTTTAAACTTCCTTTCAGTCTTTTACGCACAACGGCAGTTTTCCAAGTGGGCTGCACGCTCAGCTGGTACACATGGAGGTTCCTGCACACAGTTGGCGCTGATCGGACGTCTCAACCAAACATTTCCAAGATATTTATACTTTCCAGGGGGAAAAAAAACCCTTACCTTGGATAACGACACTCAATGTCGACCTCGATCGGGTGCGCTCTGCGCGTCAAACGCTTTGGCGAGGGGTCATAACGGAGCACGTATTTGTAGATCAGATAATCATGGGACGACTGTCGAGAGCAAGTATTTTACCAGGTCGTGACAGAACTGTGAAGGCAAAGGTGTGAATATCTGACCTGGTGGCGCACGGCGTCGCACGCTGTCAGCGGATAGGTGAAGAGCAGGTCCCCGTAGGGCCTGAGAACGCCGGTGCTTCTGCAGGTGCCGCCCAGCCTCAGCTCATCTGCGTCGGCGCCCAGGCCGTAGAACCCGGGTTTGACCCGCAAAACGAAATCGTTTGCGGAGCAGGTTACAGAAACATCAGGTACGTACGCAAAACCGGGCTGGACGTGCGCCTGCGTCCCCTCCAGGCTCCGGGCTCGGGGTGTTAGAGCTCCTGCAGAAAGGTTGGGACCTTTGGCTCTTCGGCGGGACACTGAGGATCTAACAGGAGGGGTCCTGTAAATGGACGAGTAGCCGGTTATTGACACCTTCCTTGTTCTGGGTTTTGGCACCTCGGGTTCGAAAACCTTTTTCGTTCTTTTATTTGGGGATTCGTGCGTGTCTCCTGCACAGAGGAGTCTGATGGATGAAACACCCCACAAAATATAGACAAAAAAGTTTGTATTCATCGCAACAAGCTGGTCTCCGTCTGCCTTTCACTTCAGCTCGACGCGTAAAACCAGTGATGAGCCACAGCTGGAGCCAATTATTGTGGCGCATAAATGAGCAGCCAGACAAAGTCAGAGGTTTTAGCTTGGCTTGGTTTGATTTTGACTTTGGTTGATCTTGGTCAGCACTAACGGGTCATATGCTGAGCGAGAGAACAAAAATGGTTCAGGCTGTGTCCACCGCAGATTCCTCCTGGTGGTTTCACCCACGAACCCGCGAACCCTGACCTGTCCAGCCCCATTTTCACATCAGTGAGAGATAAGACTTCAATATCAGCGTCCCAGCAACCACCAGCGCCAGCAAGACCAGAACACACCCACACACACACAGGAATATGGGAAGAGAGGTGAACTGTAGGTGGTTGTTCAACATGTGGGAAGACCAGAACACTCCACGAAAAGACAGCTTGGTGTTTTGTTTTGTTTTAAATTTAGAATTGAATGGCAAAGACCTTTGTCCAACCTGCCTTATCTTAATCATATCGCACCAGATCAAAAGATCAATGCTTTAAACACACCTTGAACCTTTCAAAGGTCCAAGAAGCTTTGATTCAAAACGTTATAGTTTACTAAGATTATGCAATATTGTATTACAGCTGCTTATCTACCTGTTTACCAGCCTACCAGCGTATAGGCCTGACCTCATTCAGCAACTATGGAAGCAAACACAAACTTGGAGGTAAGATATTAAAAACAAAAGACAGTTGATTCTGAAATGTGACGTTGACTGTGCACATGGACGTACCAATCTCCACAGAACATCTGTCTGATAAAATGCAGTCCTCACACACGCCGCTGTGGGCAGTTTACACACAGTCTGCGTTACCGTGGGGATTTGCCTCTAATCTGTGGTTCTTTGCGGTGGGCTGAGGGAAGTGAGCCAGTCTCGGCCCATGCATGACTCTTCTGTTTCCCTACCAGGAGTTCATCCCGTCAGCGATGGCGCTGATGACAAATCTACGAATAAGGTAAATTAAGTGTTTGGGAAAAAACAGTTTTTGCTGGATTTCTAGAAATTTGTATATGCCAAATGGAGCCTGTCTAAAGAACTATGGAGGTTTGCTCTTCCAAGTATTCCAGGACCTGTTTTGCTTTTTGCCTCATGCCAAGAAGTAATCTGTAGAAAGAGGCCCCCCCACAGAGTTTTCATTCCCACAGTTTGGGAGTGTAGGTGGTCTGAAACGTTTTTAAGCCCAGGAACAGCCCCCCAGCAGCTGCAGCATGTGGAGATGCTCCGACCCAGAGCTCTGGCCATCACCACTCCACCCTGGTAAAACTCGCATCCTTCTACCAGTTTTCCTGCTCTTAACTGTAAGGACAGCATGTTCATTTGTCTTTGTCTTTACTGTGTGCAAAGGGGATAATGAGGAGATAATCAGTGTTGTCACATGATGACGTGATGCCTGATGGGTGAACGTTCACCTTATTAGGTCATTCTTCTCAAACTTGAGTCTGCTAAAAACATTTGGACCATAAATAACACAGTTTTCAACACTTTAATTTACAGAATCAAATTGCAGACAAAATAACAAAAGCTACAACTGAATTTGTTTTACAGTTTTTATACAGTATAAACAGCCAACCTCATGCCATGGGCTTCCTTAGTGATGAGCAACTTTTATTTGCTTCTCGGAAGAAAAATAATAAAGCAAGTTCTATTTCTTTCGAAGCACTGAGCTTAACTCCGGTGCTTTTCTTCAGTAACAAGTGAGTCACAGCAGCAGCTGCCACAGTACAACCTGTGATCAGTTCTTTTCTTGAAAGCAACAAATCAATATTATCTTTCCATGATTACAAAGGTTTTCAACAGTACTTAAAATCATAATACTGCTTGTAAGTACAACAGTTTTACAGAAGTAACATTCCTGAATTTGCTTCAATAAATAAGTACGCGGAGCTGTCTCGTCCCTTGGGGAGGTGAGAACATGCTAGTCCAAATGACTTCACAGTTAATGCACATTCAAAAAACTCTGATGAACCTTGTGGAATTTGTAGGAATCTGCTCCTTAATCTCAGAAGTAGAAAAAAAACCCATCATGAGCAGCAAGTTCAATAGAAAATGTGACTGCCAACAGTTACAAAAGATGTTCGTATCAGACGCTTCACAGTGAGCGCACGGATGTCAGACAGTCTTTTCTTCTTTGAAGAGTTCAAGTACACTTGAGTGGTGGCCTTTAGATAACTGTAGGACGGCTCACCACAGGCCCGGAAGGTGCTGTTATACCCTTTACCAAAAGAGCTGCTGTTGTGTATTTTCTTCAGAGCAATGTCTGAAAGGACCTCGTAGGAGCTTCAGAAACAATACTGCAAATATTACAAGCTGTGTCTAGATTATAAGTAGGTTTTCAGTAGGTATGAGAAAGAAAAGACACGTAGAATAAACACATTTGATGATTGTCTGTATCCCATAATGCACTGCATGAACAGGAGGATCTGACAACAACCACTGAATGTGCTGTAGGAATAATCAAAGGCAACAGTAGTGGAGTTTCAGTAAACGGTAAAGTAAGAGCAGCAGTTTCTCTGTGCGAGTCCAGAGAAAAAAGGGTGGCATGATGTCCCAGTTCCAATGCCTTGTGCTCTTTGTATGTTTATCCGTGCCCTTCACCGACCTCCCACAGGCCAATTACAAGTGCTTGGGGAATAGACGCGTGTTAAGTGTGAATGAGCGGAAAAGATTTGTTTATATTGTTTCTTCAATTAGCTAGCAACTCTACCCCCACCCCCCTCCAAAACCCCAAAGACAGACACATATTTTTGCTCTTCTACTTGCACTTTCACTGGACACAGAAGTTAAGAACTTGAAATTGCACACACGCTTTGAGGCCACAGGGGGTCGCTGTTCTCCCGGCTGATCCGCTGCTGGTTGCGCGTCCTCCTTAGACAGCGGGGGATGGGGGGGGATCTTCCGATTCTCTCCTTCATACAGGTGGTGTTTATGTCCCACGACAACTTGTGCAAACATGCAAAGCAGTTGCAGCAGCCCACGACCCCTCATCGCTACACGCTGCTGCCGAGTGCTGAGGATTCCGAATCAGTGTCTGGGTCCCTGCAAGCAGAACAATTCAAAAGTTGATTTGGGCACACCCCCCTAAACTGGTGCAATATCATATGTGTTTCTCCATGTTGACTTCTCACAGCATTTTCTGCAGCAGTTTCTGGTTTTCCTGCCTCATTTTCTCATCAATGGGGTAAGTCCTCAGTATCAGCAGCCCAACGATGATCAGGACCACGGGCACCGGAGACACCAGAGTCCTCAGGGTTAAACTGACAGCCTGGGGCTGTACACAGGCTCCGGTCTTGTATCCGGCAAATCTGGGGAAAAAGGGCAAACAGAATTCAGATAATTAGTCGGTCGCATGATGGAGGTGCTGGTGATTCTTTAAGACAGAAACACAAACATTCAGAAATGTGTGGTAGCTGTTAACTTACTTTAAACTCAGAGTGGAGATTCCCAGAGACACGCCAGAAGCAAACTTGACAAAGAAGACAAAGAAAGAGTAGAAGAGTGCTTCATGACCTTGGACACCTGGGTTCTTAACCTTGAAGTCATCCACGACATCGGGAAGCATTGACCTGCAATGGGTGAACATGAATATTATGAATATTAAAAGCAAGAACTTTATTTAAAAATGAACAAAGCATAACCGGCTATTGCACAAGTGTCAATCTACAGGACGATGCGACCTGTAGCTGAACTCACCACGGCAGGAGGAACGCCGCTGCCACACTCGCACCCGCAGCCACTGAGACCAAGTAAGAAACGATCAAGTTGCTCTTGATGGAGATGATCAGGATCATGAAGGGGACGGCCCACTGCAGAGGAACACAGGTGCGTTAGTCCTGCTGAACCATCAGCAAAAACCCCAGTTTGCTAAAACGGCATTCCACACAACTTACAGTTATGCCAAAGTAAACCGCCATCTTCTTCCCAAACCGGGTCAGAAACCACTGCCACCATGGAATGGTTAGAGTCCCAGACAGCTGCAACAGGTGTCAAATACTTTAGCGTGTTGTTCAATCAAAAGTAACTCGGTTACAGCAAATCGTGTTTAACAGAAATACCCCAATGACTCATCTTTTTGTAAATGTTATTTTTAGACTAGAATTTTAGTCATCTTATATTCAGAACTCAGGCACTTTTCACCAATGATGCTTGACTGTGAAAGGAAAAACCCCAACCTGCTGAGGACTCAGTTTAGGACACGGTGGAGCTACAAACTCAGACGGCTACATGCTAGGCTCCTGCAGAGCCCACGGGAGAGAGAAGGCCACTGTGGCGTATTGACCACATTTCTCTCTGCCTAATATGCCATCGTCTCAGTCAAAATGCTGTTGTAAAATTATTGTTCAAATTTCAGGTGCTTGGTGAAAGAAGAAGATCTGAGTGGATTTAACATGCAGCCTTTGGCCTCCAGTTCGGACTCCACGGATGAATAATCACAAGATTAGAAGCCTGAGTAGGAACATCATATCAAAAATGGGCAAAAATGTAGCCTCCCAAAGCATCCAGTTATGAAACAGGGACTCTGAAAATGTTTTCCACTCCAAATCAGAGCAAAAAAGGTAGGAGAGCAGCAGGAGGGGGTGAAAGAGAGGGCACAAGTGAGAGCGGTGGTTCCCATGGTGGCGGCGATGCATCGTGAGGGCAACAAAAGTGCCTGTGTGTCCACGTCTCCCTCCTCCTGCTGATGGAGACACGTGAGAGAGCGGCTGGGAGACAGCGGCCCAAACAACTTCTCCTTTCACCCTGGAGATCTGCCCCCGACAACTCCCCCCCAGTCACATGTGTCCCCCCACATGGCGACTGAGACTGAATGTCCCCGGTCTGCCCTAAACACAAACCACTGCTGATTGCATTGTTGTTGTCCACCAATTACAGGGACGTTCACAAAGATAAGAGTCCTGGAGCCAAAAACAGAACCACTCACCATGATGACCAGGAGAATATTATGGAAGTCCTTCCTGTGGCCGAGAGTGTAGGTGAGGAAAAGTGCAAAGTTTCCCTCCAGCAGCTGTAAAAGACAAAGCCAAGGATGATTACCAAAGCGAAAACGATTGAGCAGTTGTCATTACAGCAGTTTTATCATTTTCTTTCAGATATATATATTTGTTTCATAATACCATTTTTACCTACTGTCCTAGAAAGATACTCAAAGTTGAGTTGAACTCATTCAACCCACCATAAAGGCCAGAGATGTGAAGAGGAAGCCGACGACCAGTCTGACGTAGGGTCCGTGACTCATGACCATGTACAGGCCTCGGCGGAAAGTCAGCAGCTGGCCCCGGTAGCGCTCACTCTCTGCAGTCCCACCCAGAGGAGGACACAGTTAGGACGGCTGCAGGTCTCTGGATTTAACCCACAGGACAAACAACAACGACGTCATACCTTGTCGCTCCTTCACCCCCAAAAATAAGGCTAACGTACAGAGCACGTAGATGAGGCAGATGACCCCTGAAGCTCTCAGGTAGGCTTTTTTCTGCGGACAGACAGGCTGAGTTACCCTTGACGGCCACCATGGATCACATCATCAGAAATACCAGAGGCAAAATAGTTGAAACACTCACCGACTCGTCCAGTGAGGCTGTGGACACGGTGAATTTGGATGCGTTTCCGCTCTTTGCAGCATCAAACTCAGCAGGACAGTCATTGGTGCCCCCCACGATCTGCCCTTGGATTGCCGTTCCCAGAACGGTGCCCAGCACCTCTATGGTCATGCCTGAGTGGAACACAGAGATGGAAGATCGGTGACGGGAACAACGACACACACGTCGACCTGCTGGGTCGTACTGGACGTACGGTAAGCAGTGGCAGAGTCCCGCTCTTTCTGATTTGTGCTGATGAACATGGTGAGGGCTGAATATGGCACGTGGAAGTCACTGAAAAAGAACAAACGAGAGCCCGGGTAAAGTAAAGGACGGAGGGTAGAGTACCGGGATGTCCTGGTGCTACTCACCGTCTGCATCGACTGGAAAAGGCAGTAAAATATCAGGTAAAAGACGACCTTCCCTTGTTCAAAAGGAGGGACGAACCAGATCAGAAAGTATGTCACAACAGCAAAACAGGAAACGGAGTAGAGCAGAGGATCCTGGGGAGACGGAGGTGGAGACAGCACCATGAGGGTCCATGTCAGGAGCGTTTACACTAGCAATGAGGAAAGCACTGCTGAGGCCGGAGAAAGCATCTGTGATGGGTGCCTGCCTGTCCCGATTCAGACGGTGTGCATCTTTTTTCCCAAAAGGAACCTCTTTTGAGATGGAGGTGAAGGAAAACGTATCTATAGACATTTTCAGACAATAAAAGAGCAGCGAGATGACCCACAGGGCAGACGGACCCTCGCTCATCCTCATGCAGTGCTTCGGAAATACAAGAGACCTGATCTCTAAAAACAGGACAAAACAAAAACCCCCCACTGAAATCAATATTTTATCCTATTATCTTATTTAGATTTGGTTTCCAACTTGTTCTGCACACAGCGGAATGTTTCTCACGTGTCTGTAAAAGCCCTGATTACCACACGGGGGAAACGTGATGGAAACACCCCTCCTGATTCTCTCTGAGTGAATGAGGTTAATGAGCTCTATTTTATTTCGAAATAGAGGCCAGGTTGTGACTTCTTTGTTCGCTGACACGAGCTGCGGATCCTTTTCAGAGCAGGATGGCCAGGGAGGCACAGTCCTCACACACAAAGGGGGTTTAATCTAAACACACAGTTGAAGCTAAAAGGAACCTTCCTCTCATACAGTCTAGGAAATCCCACCCAGACAGGCGCGCGCACACACACACACAGACACACCCCCCACTGGTTTGAAGATGATGGTGTGTTGCAGTCTGGACCAATGGCAGCACAAGCCCTGGGCAAACCCCTCCCCCTCTCTGCACAAAAGCGGCAGATGCAGATGACAATTTGACTCAAACACCCACAATACTCTGGATATTACTGTGCCGTCACATGACCCGGGCCGTCCCCGCAGCTGTGTTCAGCCCTGGGGTTGTTTATTGGCTGCCTGGCATCGACAGTGTGGTTTCAGAAGCTGCACTCACATTACAGAGCCTGCCCATCGATGGTCCGCTGTAGCCAGCGCCACAAAATCAAGGTCATCTTACCACCGTCAGCATCACATGACCACCTCCAGAGTATTTGAGCTTCAGGAGGCCCACTGGGGACTTTTTGCAATCAAGTGTAATGCAACAACACAGTCCTCCGGGTGTGAAGGGACAGCACCAGAGTACAGCTGGCAAGAAAAGGGGATATCCCCGACCGGTGGCCAAATAGAGTGCAGCACGGCTACACACACTCACGTGGATGTGTATACACGACAACTTTATCTGTCTGGAATAATGTGCTAAACACTCTGCTAACCATGCACATTTGGCTTCCTACGGAGGATGCTGGAGGAGCATCTGAGCGATCTTACAGCAGATTTGTTCCAGGTTCATTCATGGTTCCAGGTTGCAGCCATGATAGAGCATGCGACAAATACGTCTGAATGGTTACAGCAGCAGTGCATGATTTATCAGCATCTTCCTTTATGCAGTTGCCATGGTTGCAGGGAGACGTGTGTGTGTCCTGTCAGTACGTTTCTGACCTCTCACTGTTCTGCCCACTCAGTTACAGGATACTTTTATGATCGGCTGCTTTCTAGACGGACACTGGTGCGTTTGTGTGGCGACAGACTCACACCCACCACCTACCAGGGCATCATGCGACCAATCCTGGTGGATCTGCTCCGGCTCACCAGGAAACCCACCGTGGGGTCTGTGATGGCATCCCAGGCTCGGCCCACAAACAGGATGATGGATGCATAGAAGGGGTCCAGCTGGAGGAGAACGGATGTCAGAAGGTTGGATCGGGATGGGCGTGGTCTGTATTCTAGTTGTTTGGTGCGGTGGAATACTTTAACGTGCTTCGGCAGCTAATCTGTGTGTGACAAACTGAGCTGCTCTTCTCCAAAATCAAAAGGGCGGCAAAGGAAAGCGTCCGTGTCACCTGAGCCACATCCAGCAGGAAGATCTGGAGGAAGAAGCCCAGAGCGGTGCCTGTGATCTGATAGGGAGCTCCGCCGATGGCATAACACAGCTTGCTCCAAAAGGTGAGCCGGTTCCGCTGAACGGTTTGCTGCAAGGCAGAGCAGACGTGTCATGTGATTAGTGCCGCACGACCTGCCATTGCATAGGCCGAGACTGGCTCACTTCCCTCAGCCCACCGCAAAGAACCACAGATTAGAGGCAAATCCCCACGGTAACGCAGACTGTGTGTAAACTGCCCACAGCGGCGTGTGTGAGGACAAGGTTACTGGAGTTCACACCCCCAGTTTGCATCATGGGGACTCCAGCGTTTGATTGGCTGCAGCAATAGGATGTTGGCGCTAGTGTGAGCAGAGCCAACAGTCAGTCAGCAGAGTCCGGAAGCGCAGCCGCAACCAGTCACCCGGACCAGGCTGACTCACGTCTGCACATCACGCAAAAGCCGTGATGCCGTCTGCCTCCTCACACACCTGAAAGATAACTATCATGGAAACTAGCAAACTCAAAAAAACCCCTTTTTTTTAAAAAAAAATGCAGTTAAACATCAGAATAGCACCTTAATCAGATCTACTGATGCTCCGAATGCAGACTCAACTATTCATCTGCGCCAATTGGTTATTA